>CALSCE010010669.1:936491-954528 GCA_943593645.1 Bovichtus variegatus | reverse complement strand
TCTCTGTCTGTCTGTCTCTCTATCTCTGTCTGTCTGTCTCTCTCTCTGTCTCTGTCTCTCTCTCTCTGTCTCTCTCTCTCTCTGTCTGTCTCTGTCTGTCTGTCTCTGTCTCTCGCTCTAATCTTCAGGGAGATTTGTGGGGCGTTTTAATTGCCTTTGGACACCAGCTTTATTCATTTCAATCATCAGTTTAAGTGCTACTTCAAAGAGCTTCTTTATAGATATTAGATGCTTTAAACACAAGTTATTTGAATGCTCCTCATGTACAAGTAATACTCTTTAATTACTTTCAGATCTGAATTTTTGGGTTTATTTTAAGGGTTCCCCAATTTCTTGGAAATTAATGTGTCATTTGGTAATTTTTATTATCTATGGATGGCAAGTAGAAAGCTCAATTTTAAGTAGAAATAAATGTGTTATTGTAAACTAAATATTGTAACTCCTCCATGTTGTATTAAGTACATATACTTTCTTGTCATTTACAACGCTACAGTTGACATTTTTCACACGCTCAGCTGGCCTGATGTATATGAATAAACGATGGTAACTGGTAAAGGTAGGATGCAAGAACAATTAATGGGAAAATTAAATGGCCTTTTTCCCCAAAAATAAGAGTTTTACTTTTCAGTAAATTATTAGGAAACTATGGGACCCATAAGCAAAGAGTTACAGAGAACAGTATCATAATATGAATCTGATGGAAGGCAATAAGCCGAATATTAAACGTGACACTGAGGGATCTTTAGGTGAATTTTTGAAAGTATAATTTTTGCTATAATTATATCCAAAATTCAGCAGACCCTTTACCTGCTGGGGAACACGAGGGAATAAGATTTATTAAACTTTTTTTTCTTTTATAAATCGTAGGTGTACACAATAAACTAATAAATGCACTGCTGTATGTACTCGGTGCAGTATACAACAGGACACTATAAAAGGATGTTATCTGTGTACATGCACTCCACCTGCATACTGTAGCAGCGCTGCGTTCATTATTACTGACAGGAAATGGCCAGAGGGCGGTTATCAGTCTCTCCCTGTTTGAAAGACACACTTTATAACTGCGCTTCACTGCAGCGTTGTGTAATCTGTGTTTACACTTCCGCCTGTCCGTGCTTGTAACTCCAAATGAGCACTGCAGTGTACCGTCTCCACTTCCTGCTTATGTAACATCCCCTGTTTTTTTTTTAATTGCTTTATCCCTCGCTACTATAAAACACTCATCTTTGATTAAACAGTGGCCTGGTTGAACTGTGAGTCACAGTAAAAACTATATTCAACCAGGACACTGTATGTATCTGTTTCATTTGTACATTACAGTTCTCTACGGACAGAAAACACCTTTTCCCACAGACAATGTCACGTGACTCACATTTTTAATACTTCTACAGCTTGGATGGGCATGAAACTCTTTAATTAATTTGGTAGTACCCCCCCGTCCTGTATTCCCTTTTTTTTTTTTAAATATATTTTAAAGTAACAATCTCAAAAATAAATATATTTTCGGTCACATCTATTACCGACTGAGGTAACACAATGGGGATTGAGCCTATGGAGATGGAGAACAAAATGGACATCTTAAGTTTAAAGATAATTTCAATGATCGTCAACATAGAAACACAGTCTGCATAATGTCACCATCTTATACAGTTATGTTATGGCCACGAGTTTGTAATTATTTCAACTTTGTTTCTGAGAAATCAGTTTTGGCATAGTGGTCGACTCTAAAAACTACAATACCCATGACAGTTTTAAAGTGGTAGGAACAGTTCTGAGTGCTCCTGGTTCCAGAAGTAAAAGTCTTATTCAGTTCACCCATAAACAATGTTTACGTCACTTAAGCTTGCTTGATTTGTTGTTTCCTGCTGAAACACAGTTGAAGCACAGTTGGATGAATCGCCAGTACAAAAACTGTGTACACAAAAACTTCAGGGTCGAAGTTATCAACAAGTCCAGAGAAGCATTTCGACAGGAAACAACAAATCAAGCAGGCCTAAAATTCTGTGACAGGCTACAGCGGGCAGAAGTTTGGAAAGATTGAAATTTCAATTTTCATTTTTTATTACTTCAGCAACTACGGTGCCGTCTTTAGTTCGCAACTGCAACAACAAAGCGTTTGACACACTTAGAATAGTAAGGCCGGATCTGATGCCACATCCACTATATTACAGTTTCGACCGACATTGATGGCTTACATTTGAACACTTTATAACGGCAGACTCAAAACGCTTTCTTTACTGAAGGATCAGAAATCTGTTATTCGTCCCACAGCGGGGAAATTTACAAAAACCATCAACGACAGTGCCCCAACGTTCACATACAAATGATGACAACTTTTTACCAAAATGTCATGGTTCTGTTATGACATCTGTAATGTCATGTCAATGAACATGAAAACGACTCGTATGCTAACTCCACTCACAAAATTCCTGCTTTGAATGTTGCAGCTTGCCAAAAGAGAATCAGCACATAAATAACTGAAAATAAAATGACACATTGAAGTGTTTTTTGAATCTCTCTGAAGCTCTGAAGTAAGCGTCGTCTGTAAAGGTTACCGACATGGCGTGAGACACGGACACTAAGTTGTCTGTTTAGCCGCTTGCGTGATTGTACATTTTTTTTCTCGCTCACCACGAGGTAGGGCGCAGACTCTCGCAGGGAAGGCAGATAAGCGCCTCCCCTGCTTGCACATGCAGCTGGTATCTCATCGGTTTTGCTTTGAAAAAGGTCAGCGGCAACCAAGGTCAAAGTTGAAATAATTTGAACTTCGAGCGCAGCGTTCGGTGGCAATTTCAAGGGTAGCACTTCCGCCTAGCTGGGCAGCACTGCTGCATAGGAACACAATGGGACTGAAGCCCTTTTCATTGGTTAGATTGAATAACAATTCCCAACCATTTCATTTGTCCACATTTTTATGCCTCCGTGCCGGTGACAGCTGTGGCTGGAAGCATCAGCTTGTGTCAGTCCTCTTCTCATGAACACAATATCTCAGGAACACCTGGAGGGAAACTTTTCAAATTTGGCACAAACGTCAAGGATGAACAGGTGGATTTTGGACAGATATGGATGTAAACTACAACTTGACCGGTTGGCGGAGGCATACAATCGCAAGGCGCTGATTCTAGCTTTTGCGTGAAACGAAACAAACATCCTATCAAAAAGACATTCACATTAATCATTTCTCCAGAACTTTCATGGAAGAGGTGCCTCCTTGTATTTTTCAGTCTTGGAGGGTCTCTGCGCCTCCACACCTCAGGATGTGCAGCTTTGCCATGATGTTCCTGAAGCAGTGTTTTAACATGCTCCTGACCGCCGCTGAGGAGAAGTAGAAGATAAATGGATCCAGGCAGGCGTTGAAGGTGCTGGAGAGCAAAGCCACGGTCCTCCATTCCTGATTCTCCTGATGAACGAACCCCACCACGTGGGAGGCGTTGTAAGGCCCAAAACACACGGCGAATACTATCAGCGTGCCGAGCGCCAGACCGATGGCACGCAGCCTCCTCCGCCTGCCGATGTTCGGAAGACGTGACAGGATGAGGATAAATTTGGCGTAGCAGAAGCAGCAGATGAAGAAGGGGACGCAGAAGAGAACGCAGAAGAGCTCCAGGCGGACTGGCAGCAGGATCTTGAGCTCGTCCTCGGTGAAATTTAGGTAGCAGGTGGGAGGAGGGGCAGCCTTGCTGGCGTTGCTGCCATCGTTGTTGTCACTGTCTGTACCTTTGCTCCACTGGGCGTAGGGCATGATGTAGACGATGCTGAGGTTAAGAGAAGTCACCACCCAGAACATGATGCTGGCAAACACGGCGTAGCGAGGTCTGCGACACAGGGAATACCTGAGGGGGTAGGCAACCCCCAGGTAGCGCTCCATACTCACAGCCGTGAGCAGCAGGGTGCTGTTGTAGATGGTGACGTAGAACAGAAAACCAGTTAAGGGACATAGGGCGTAGGGCAGCATCCACGCCATGCCGTCAAAGGCCTCTTTCATTTTAAATGGCAGGAAAGCCAGGAAGATGAGGTCGGAGATGGTGAGGTTGAGGAGCAGAATGTCTACCGGGGCTGGCTTGCGTCGCACCTTGCGGCAGAATGTGCTGAATGCCAGGATGTTGGCAGGGACCCCCATCAGGAAGGTGACGATGTAGACGGTAAGCAACAGGCGGTTGTACATCATGGCGGTTGCTCAGACCAGGGATGGACTCTCTCAGACACTGAATGCAAGAAAACATGAATTATGATTCATAAAAGCAAAGCACTTCAGGAGGATTTTTCTGAATAGTTAATATTTTAGAGAGACGTTCCTTCTGTTGAAGCGCTGATTGATAATTATAAAGGTAAGTTTGGTCTCTATTTTTCAGCCACACTAGTGGGGTCGACCCACCACTTTGGTCCAGATGTTCCCCAGAGGATGAATCCTACTGACTTTGGTGATCCCCTCTCCTTTCTTGTGGTGCCTCCACAAGGTTGACATTTTTGTTTTTTGAGTGAGATGTCACAACAACCATGGATTTTCATTCAAATTTGATAAATATTTATGTCCCCCTCTGGAACAATTGTAGTCAGATCAAAGATTTACATGCTTTGTGACCCAATACCTGCGAAACGTCCATCAGCCTCAGCTGAACATTGTCTTTAGTGCTAATAAGCAAATGTCAGCATGCTCACACGCTATATTAAGATGGTGTACTTGGCAAACATTGTTCCTGCTAACCATGTTTGCATGCTTACCTTCAATTAAAATAATTTCCTGAAGGAAACATACTGTATATATATAATCTGAAGATTTATGAAAAGAAGCCTATATCAGGTCAGATTCTAAGTCTTTTCTTCTCCCTTTTTTGGGGAAATTAAAATAGTAAAGACAAAAGTTGTTCCTGAAATACTTAAAATCAGTAGAAATGTCAAATTGACTACTCAAAGAAACTCTTTTCATTCACTGCAACTATTGCAAAGAATGATGTAGTGCTTTTGCCTCAAATATCTCACAAAGCAAAAAGCTGAAGTGTCTTAAAAACTTCTTTAAATAAAATTCAGGGATTTAAACTGATAGATGCAAATTGATAAAAGGAGAGAGGACAGAAATCAACATGAAAAAGCTTACCGTTGGTTATGGGGTTTACGGCTACGTTATTCTATATCCTTTTTTATTTTCTTATTGTCAACAAAAGACTAAAACCAACAACGTGTCAGTTTGTCTTTCAACACTGTCCAAATTGAGGCCCTGCTTCAAACTGAAGAAGCAGGGCATGTTATGTGTTTATAACCGTCTTTAGACAACAAGTCTATGACAGAAAAAGAGGCCGTATGAGGATTCTAATACAAAGAAAAGCTTTTAAATGACACTAATGGACTGTCGTTGAAATCAAAGCTTTCAATTCCAGCACGTACCTCCCCCAAACCAGAACTACCTCATTTAAATATGTGTACACACAGATAGATATACAGCCTTCACAAGTTACTTCTAAAAAAGTGTAACTAACTCACCTCTGTAAAGCTGGAACAACCAGGCTCTCCATCACTGTGCGGCTGTCACGTCTGGCAGCATGCTCCTCCTGGGCGCAGACTGATCAGATTAATAGGCACGTCCTGCTGAATATCTGCTATCTCTCCTTCAATAAGGGGAACTTTTACAAGGTCCTGGACACAATCTTTGTTCTCCTCGCTCTCCAAACATCATCTCCCAGCAACCGCCCATACGCTTGCCGTGATGCAGGTGTCGTAATAACTTTTTCTTTTTGTCTGAATAGCTTGGATGGCGAAAAGAGAATTTGCAGATGTTGCATCAGGGAGAATGTGTCTGTCTGTGTCCACCCAGATCCAGATGTTCACTCTACCGCTTCCCACTGGCAAATTGCAACTTTTATTTTCTATTCACAACGACGCATAAACAAATATGCAGCGATTACCGAGGAGTAAGATACATATAATTCTTTATTACTTTTATTAACACGAGTGTGGAATTAAGTCCTGGAGCCTTCGTCTCTTATTACGGTTTATCTTTTCAAAAACCCAACATGATCAGAATATGTACCAAAAAGTGTGTATTCTATTAACAGGGTGTTCTGCCTTGACAATGAAATAAAAGGAAATAAAATTCTAATTGAATTCCAAATCGTAAGGGATAGGATCTAAACATGAGAGCTTATTTTACAATATTGATACACCAGAGTATCTTCAGATTAACTTCAAATTAGCATCATCGGCTAGAACAACAGTTCACTAAGAGAAGTCTGTTACCTGTTGCTACCTGTGGCTTGTTTTGCAGCTCTGACAGCTGGTGGTTCACTGAGGATCAAACTACCCGAGGGGGCAGATGGGTTCAGCCCGCAGCCTGAGGAGTCACTCAGCGTGTATCACAGACCCTCCCTGCAGCCCCTTATACGTCAGATCTGCAGCTCGGTGCCAAATGATCCCTGTTGATCTGAGGTTGAACATTAAAGACACTTAAGACGAGACATATTAATTAAAGTAGTTCATGTGAAAGTGTGTTTATCTTTGTTAAGAAATGTTTTTTTTTTTAGGACCGATGTCTTTAAAGAAGCATCCAAACACAAGGAGAACAATCTGTATTATTCTTCCTTTTCTGACTATATACTATATACTTTTATATTTTATGTTCACTTTTTATCATTTGTTTCTTATTTTTATTTGTTTTCCTTGTCCTCATTACCTCATTTGGTTTGAACGTATTATTAGTTTATTAAGTGGGCTATGACATTGTTTTTGTGTTAAATATGTGATCACGTTAGAAGGTCACATGTTCAATACTCATCAATAATGCAAGCATCTCACTATTGTTTTGTATTATCATGTATTCATCAGGTCGTATCGTGCCTTTTTCTCTTTTTCCAGAGACACATCAGCATATACTTCTCCATGCCATTGAGTGCCTGTATTACATATTGAGCATATTTTTTATTATATTTATATTGTATTGTTTTATCTATATAAAAAACATTCTCAAATTCATTCTCGATATTTAAATGTTGTTTGTTTTTAATTTACTTATAATACTTGATTTATAGTTTATACTTTGATACACGATGCCTATTCAGTGATAACGGATAACATTTCATTAAAAACTGATTTGAACATTTCATTTTTTTTTTTTTATTCAAAACATGACACTCAATAAACACTCAGTAAATCAATAAGTCACCTAATTGATTTACTGAAACTCACTGTGTGTGTGTGTGTGTGTGTGTGTGTGTGTGTGTGTGTGTGTGTGTGTGTGTGTGTGTGTGTGTGTGTGTGTGTGTGTGTGTGTGTGTGTGTGTGTGTGTGTGTGTGTGTGTGTGTGTTTTAAGTAATATTTATTGTAAACATTTTTATGTATATAATTTATTATTTTATTAATTTACCCAAGGTGTCATTTTATTATTAATTTATACATATTAATATTATATATATTACAATGTAATAATAATATAAATAAAGTGCATAATATAAAATGGAATAATTTTGTTTTGCACTTTATTGTGTGTTTTGTTATGCTTATATTTTTTTAACAAACTTTAAAGACGACAGACAATATACACAATACATTTGTAAGCATCATACTTTATTTTGAAGGTCACTTTAGAACATTTTACAAGTTAACAGATTTAAAAGCTAATTAACATATTCACAAACCAATAAATTAATTCTCAAACATACCTTTATTAAAACGTATAATTCATTTCAAACATCAAATTGTGGATGAACGCGCAGCCTCCGTAGATCTGTTTCAACTTGTCACAGCAGGAAAAGAACAGACGTAAGTAATAATGAAACTCAGCACAGCGTAATCAATGACATTTGTAAATATCTGCAAACATCTCAGGAAAGGTCTACTCACAGGTCAGCTTGTCTTCCATCAAGTCTTTTAGGAAAGAAAAAAAAGCCTGATTAAAAGCCCGTCCCAAAAAGAGAACATGACGTATTGAGAGGTGACTCCCGGTTACAGCTTGGAGCAGAAACTGACAGACACCAGATGGAGCCATTTGTCATCAAACCGATCGGCCGGCGTAAAGGCATGCACTGTTTTCCACCGACTGGTTTAGGACTCAGGCTTGTTGAATTATGTCGTTTTCAAGAAGAACACGTCTTCCATTTCAAAGATTTGCAGTTTCCTTGGTCAGAAACATGGATTCCCAGGTGTGCTAATAGTTCCTTTTTACTGACAGGTTGGCCATTCCCAGTGTGTGGAACACTCACTGGTAAAACAAAGCCATAATCAGACACTTTTTATCATCAGCAAAAACACTGACGTAACATGGGAGAAATCAACACTCCACACTGTTGGAAAAACAACTTTTGTCATCCTCTTTTTTTCTTTTACAAACATTTAATCTTAAGAAAAAAGCTAATTTGCTGGTCCATATGTCAGGTGGAGGTAAACTGAATCTGAAGCAGATACCAGTGTTGATGCTGCATCTTCTACACACAAAGGATGATGGGCTGAATGTTTTTATCCTGTTTGGATTTGTCACGATTATCTTCCGGCAAATTCCCTGAAGTCTCCACCCACTGTGACCTCACTCCTGGCTCACTTTGGTCACCTCAGCCCCCCCCTGGCTCCTCTCAGATAGTGTTTGTGGTGCCCTGACATTTGCCTCACCGTTAGTGCTGTTACCTCGATGCTGACACCCCTCAATCCGGCTGAATTGGCTTTGCCGTCCACACATTCTTCCCATCATTCCCCTGGACACTGCTGGCGACAGCATCATCATGATCACAGGCTCCAGGAAAACATTACAGGAGCTCGTCAGCATGGCGTACGTCCTCCACTCAACATTTTCCTTCAGCACAAACCCCACAACGTGCGAGGCGTTGTAGGGTGCATAGCACACCACAAACACAGCCAGCGTGGAGAGAGCAACAGTCAGGACTCTTTTCTTCCCCATGGGGCGCAAATTTGAGCGCCACACCAGGGTGACGCAGCGCAGTGTGCAAAACGCCGTCAAAATAAGAGGCAAAAGAAACAACACGATGGCCATCTCCAGGCGTAGAGGCAGCAGAACAGCCAGCTGCGAGGCGTTGAAGTTGCCGTAGCAGGCTAAGGTGTCATTCTCAATGGACACAAAGTGAGGCCCTCCTTCAGCCACCAGGGCAAAACTGAGGTGAAGGAGCACCAAGGCCCACAAGGCAACGCTGATGAAGCAAGAGATCCGAGCACGGCGGTATCTCTTGTAGATAATTGGGAATGCGATGCTGAGGTAGCGCCCCACTGTCACGGCAGTGATGAACAGGCAGCTGCCGTACAGCGAGGAGAAGAGGCAGAAGCTGTAGACGGGGCAGATGGATGCTGGCAGCGTCCAGTCCTGAAGCAAAGTCTCCAGAGCCTTGACGGGCAGCCAGGCCACGAGCACCAGGTTGGCCAGGCACAGGTTGAGGGCGTAGACCACATTGGGTGTGGCGCCACGCTTGCGGGCCTTGCGCACGTACACCAACAGGACCAGCAGGTTGGCGGGAAGGCCCAGCAGGAAGGTGAAGGTGTAGACAGTAAGGGCGATGCAATCCTTGTAAGCCACCTGCATGTCTTCAGTTTAGGACATGGACACTGCTGAGAGGCGCGGGAAGTCCAGCAGACAGGAAGCACTGCCTCCTATTGACCATGACAAGGGTGAATCTTCAAACATTCTAAAGGGAAGGTCTCGACTAAAACAAGTAAACAAACGTTGATGAATAGTTAGGTTGTCCTTGTGTCCTCTCCATTTGTTAACCACATCATTCGAAATGCATTCTCCAATTGTGGCAGCAATGTCCGTTTCCAAGCCGGTAAGAGAGCTGCTGCAGAGTCAGGTATCTCAAACTCAGCTCTGAGACAGAGACAACATCTCTGAGACAGGTGACAGCGGGGGGAAAAAGAAGGCGGTGGCCACAAAAGTGGGCAGGAAGGGGGCGAGGTGCACATGACATCATGACAAAGATGCAGATAAGGAGACGCATCCACTCATGCAGAAGTATGGGGCCTTTAGCAGGCACCAGGCAGCCTTAATTGCCCTCTCAGTGTAGGGCAACAGACAGGTAGCATCTGGGCCCTTAAGTGAAATGATTCAGAATAATTCAGCATGTCAGGAAGCACATGGTCTTCCCCTTAAAGCAGAGGCTATCTAAATGAACTGAAGTGCCAGGCAGTAAAGTCGTAAATGTGGTGACGTTGATGGTCGATGCGAGGACAGGATGGGTTGGGCTTTCGGAAACGATGACTTGTTTGTGGTGCTTCTCACAGTTTTATGGTAGAGAATGAGTTTTTTAGTGTTTGTGAGTGTGTGTGTGTGTGTGTGTGTGTGTGTGTGTGTGTGTGTGTGTGTGTGTGTGTGTGTGTGTGTGTGTGTGTGTGTGTGTGTGTGTGTGTGTGTGTGAGAGAGTAGAGTGGGTGTGCCTTGCAAAAGGCCTTTGGTGAGGAAAATGGAGCAGAAAATCCCTTTATATAGAGGAGGATGACAGATACCAAGAAGCGTTTTTCCAAGAAAAGACCTGCAGGGGTTCAAAACATGTTTGATTAGTCTATTGATCCACTGCTCAAAACAAATGTGGGTATGCTCCTCTGATATCTTGCAAAGTAATGACTATATATTTACCAAATTTATTAGCTGGAGTGAAAGTAAAATTAGCACAGCCTCTCACATTCTTTTTTTTCAAGAGGCCTCAGGAGGTTGCAGTGCGTAATTCCAACATGCATGAAGGCCATTTAATTAGTCAGCTACATTGTCCATAACAAAAGCAAGGGCTTTGAAGGACATTTGACATTATTAGCTTTGCTCATATTGCAAAAAGGCAAAGAATTTTTGTTCTTATCGCTCTTAAATTCTTAGCTTAAAGACCCAGTGTTTAGTATTTAGGGGGATATATTAGCAGAAATGGAATATAATATTCTGTTTTTATTAGTGTATAATCACCTGAAACTAAGAATCGTTGTGATCTCATTACCTTATTTGTGATTTTGTTAGCTCTGCATGCAAACGTGTCTACAAGCAAGCAAACAATTGTATTATAGAGTGATTTACTGTAGTAGAGCTCACTTTCATAACTTTCACAGACAAGGAACAGATGAAACATTTCTTAAGAACAGATCTTTCTCGTCTAAATCCTCATAAAAGTACAGCAACTGACACAAACACGTCCATTTGAAGACATTACAACTGAGGCAGGTGAGAGTTACGGGGGTTTATTGACTGAGACGCGTGTTAAGTGCCTGTTTACCAGATTTTTTATCTAAACCGTGCAAACTGTTTGAGTCATTATCACCGTCTTCATGGTCCAAACAGCATCAGTTGATCAAACAATATGACTAAGCAAAAACAAAGCCATTAAAGCTAAAGGTCAATGTAAGTAATGACCTTACATGATTGTGAGCACTTGTGAATTTCTGCACGCAATCACTAAAAAAGACAACCTCAAATGCATAAATACATTCAGATGCCAGAAATATCTGCATGACTAAATGTTTAATTAAAAGGAAATACGCATATAATCCACAGTTTTTTGTGAAACATAAATCGACACAGATACAGATACATGATTAATCATTTAACACAACACAACTCAAAGCAAATTACACAAAGTACTAGACAGGAGGATGACATTGTTGTTTGAATAAATAAATACAATTCTGGAAAGTGTTTTGTTCTTCAGCAGGTAATGATAAATAAATGAGGATTAATTAATGTATAGACTGTAAGAGAAGTGAATTTGTCTCAAGAGTGAACAGAACATTGGCTGCAGGGTTAAAAACATGAAATCAAAGCTAAAAATGAACCAGGTTAATGTATTTGTTGACTTATGTCCCTTCCCTTCGGAAAATTGGACATCATCTCATCTTACTGAGCCAGCAGCTGCAGGTTGCTCCTGCCGCTGGAGTTTGTGAGTGGAACCAGCAGCACCGGGGTTTTATCAGTGCAGGAGGTTGATGTGAGGCGGGTGCGGGTGTTCATGCTTCGTAGTTCCAGGGAAAGGGCTTCTTGTTTTCTGCACAGATCCTGCAGCATGCACGAGTGATGGAGCTTCATCTTCTGCAGAGAGTTCCTGAGTGAGCATGGGATGGGAGAAACAAGCAGGGGTTAAAGTTTTAGGGTGACTTCTTTTTTCTTTCTCTTTTTCTTCTGTGGATCTTATCGGTTTGATTTTCTGGGTTCAAAACATGTAGAGCACAGAGGCTACTATTCCCAGAATGACATCTTTATCATTTTGTGGTCGAATGTGATGTTTGACTTCCCTGCATGTGCAATCTGGCTTGGCAAAAACTAAATGTTTTGCTGATGAACTGGTTAATAAAAATGTGGATGGCATGTTAGCTCCACTTGGTGATCATAGAAACAAAAGGCGACTCACTGAGCTTCAGAAAGCTTCTGGTTCAGAGCCATGATTGTGGCCTCCAGCTGATGGACTTCGCTAACGAGGCCGTGCTGCACCTGGAAACAAACAGGAAGGAAAAGATTAAAGTAACATTAGCCGTGATGACCGAACCCAACCTAACCACTACTGTGACTTTCACTGCTACTGCTAATATTCTACAGCTGATATGCAACAGTATGTGTTTTGTTTAAACCTCGTCTCTGCAGAGGTCCATGCCAGGTCTGTTGGTCCTGTTCTCCAGTCGGGTGTGAGCCAGTTTCAGGGAGGCAGTCTTTGCCTGCAGATCTGCATCCAGCCCGTGGATGTCGCTCTCCATTTCTGCCATTTCATCTTCAGTCTACGTCAGATACACTTCACTATAACAATAATCTTTTACCTACAGTGCTAGGAACATGGCTGGATTAAAACTGCTGCAACCCCTGCATGTTTGATCACAAATCCACAAAAAACACAAAAACCTTCTTTTTATAAACTATTGGATAACTCACATTTCTTATTTGCCACTCCAGCTCATTGCGGGCCTGCTCTTCATGGTGGTGACGCTTACGGTGAGCAAACTCTGTGGCACGGCGCTGAGTGTCCAACTCATTCTGCAGCTGAGAAAAACAAGACTGAATTGCAAATGTGCCACATCTTACACTGTTTACCACGGAAGAAAAGAGAGCAAGATGGGTGCACACTATTCCCAGACTGTTAGGAAAACCAGAGGGAAACATTATTTAAACAAATCTTCTAAAATCCCCTGCTTTCATCTTTGTGTTTCTAAATGCTAAATGATTTTGCAAAGCTTTGTATTAAAGGAGATATGTTGTTGTATTGTTGGGATTTTTCTATAAAGGACAATGCTACAAATGCAAAAGTAACTTATCTGCACCTTATGTGCCATATATTTGCGCTACAAATACTATACGTTGTACACACCTGGGCTCTGGTGAGACTCATGTCCTCCCTCATATGCTGGGATACATGCATGGCCTCCTGGGCACGGGCCACATTATACTGGCTGAACTGGACCCACTCCTGGGGGGTGGAGGAACTAATAACATTGATAATCACATTTCAGCATTAGGAAAGGGAACATCATTCAACTGTCTCCTGCTTAAAGGAATCCTAGAGTTCAAACGTTTTTGGCTGTTGACTAAAATTTCAGTAAAACGGTTCAAATGTGGACGTAAAATGGTCATACTACCACTGTGTATTACCCTAACGGTATGTGAGTTGGGTTGGTCTTCAAAGAGATCTGAGGTGACTTTATAGTAAGTGACAAGCAGGACATATCAATGTCCAGGGCGTCCATCTTGTTCTGGATGTCAGCGGTCAGCTGGTGTCGAGCCTCCTGCAAAACACTGGGAACAAGAACAAATAAAGGTGGTCAGAGAAAAAGCAAAAAACTGAAAATGGTCCGTCTGTAATTTTTGCGTCACACCATAGCGTAATCTTACCAAAGCTGCTCAAAGGCCTTTTCTATGTGCTGCTGCAGAACTTGCTGCACTCTTTCAATCAGCTCCACTTCTTTTTTCAGCTGTTCATCTACGCGGTCAGTGGCGAGCTCGTACCCCCGCCGTCCGTCTCTCAGTGTCAAGCATTCATTGCCTACTTCCAGGGGAACGGCAGTCGCAGCCAGGGCGTGCTCAGTTTGCTCTTTAGACTGTCCAAACACATCAAGGCTGCACTGTCAGACTCAAGCAACATGCTCACAAGTGCGATTTATTAAAGGGACGCTTTTCTCTTTCAATTTTAAAAGGAATGATTCCAAGAATGTTGATACTTACTATAAGGGAAACACACAAATATGTATGGGTCTGACTCTTAAAGGGATAATTCACCCCAAAATCAAATTATAATTTTTTTCCCTCTTACCTGTAGTGTAATTAATCACTCTGGATCGTTTTGGTGTGAGTTGTTGTCTGCCTTCTCTCGGTTTGTGGTGCTCAAAGTGCCAAAAAGATACATTTGAAAAACTCAAGACCCTTGGTTTGATAAGTTTCGTGTAGGAACTATTTTCTTTCTACCGAAAGAGTAAGTCCTTAGTTAGATGCACATTCCTACATGAAACTGCTCGCAACGAGGTGTGTGGATTTTCTTGAGTAACCGTGTCATGATTTCTGGAAAGAGACATTGCTGTTGAGTTTTTTTAATGTCATTTTTTGGCGCTTTGAAGACCACAAGCTAAGTGCCATCTAGTCCGTTATATTGGAGAGAAGGCAGACATCTTCATGGCCGATATCTAGATTGGTAAATAGCACTACAGGTTAGAGAATACTAATTTGTTTTTGTCCCTTTAAAAAAGGCTGACATTTTTGTACTAATATGAACATAAAATGAGACAAACTCTGAGTTGTTTCAGAAGTTTTTAGACAAATCACCAGGGTCAGAGCCTCCATCTCTTCATCCACTTTCTGTGCACAGGTTTCTAACGTCTCTTTCCACCGGGCAACATCCCACACCCGGTCACTCAACCTGCGAGAGGTTTTGCTGTCATCCCAGGTTGTCTACAGAGAAAAGGCGCAAGAAAATGACTGCAGGTAGGTTGATAAAATGTGGACATATAAAAGAATGTGTGGAGTCATGGAATATTCTTCATCCTGTGTAGTGTGTGACTGTTTAGCTTCCTGGTAGGCATCCTCACCAACATGAACCCACCTTACAGTTGGTCTCGTTGCGTAGTGATCTTCCTTCCTGCCGGATCACATTAGAAACATATCGCTCATGTTGTGCTGTGGCAGACAGCTGGTGGTTGTTGCTGTTCCACTCTGACACACTGTGGCGCAGGACTGGCTTTGCAGGAGGTGCAGACATCCTGCTGCTGTAGCAACATGCAAACATCCAAATCACTGCATTTGTCGAGTACAGTTAAAGGGATAGTGTGCAGGATTTGGCGGCATCTAGCGTTGCGGTTGCAGACTGAAAACCCCTCCGCTCACCCCTCCCTTTACAAGACTGCGATCACGAGCCGGCAAGGGCAAAACCGTGGTAACACCGTGGTTTCTTTCAGGACCTTTGCCTCACTCAGAGGTCATCCTTACCATTACACTACTTTAGGAACAATGACATTCAGGCGGAGGCTGGCGTTACCACAGTTTTACAGGCGTTTTGTGGAACTATGGTGGTCTGCATCTAAAGTAAAAACATGAAAGGCCAAAGTTTGGTTTGTCCATTCTGTATATAGTTGTAGATACGAAAGGGCTCAAGGTAACAAAAACACAACAATTCTTAGTTTCAGGTGATTGTACACTAATGAAAACATAGTTATGAATATTGTATTCCATTTCTGCTAATATATACTAAAAACTACACACTGTCCCTTTAAATGTGCAGGATTTGTTTGGGAAAGCATATTGATGCCCTTGAGTTTCCCAGTAAACACAGATGGACATGGTGACATGGTGCAAGTCCAACAGAGCTACTATAACGTGTAGCACAAAGAGACCGTGAGAGATGACGCAGCAGCATTCGCATTAGTTGTCAATATGCATTTAACACAGCCCTGTTTTTCAAATCCCATTAACAACTGAGTTTCCTGAATCACAATGTTACTTTCTGAGTGGAAAGAGAAGTAAAAGTCTGATCACATCGTCACATCCTGCCCTCAGTCTGAACGACCCAGAAAACAACCACAGCTGATGTGTAAGATGATGTAGGACTGCAAAGGGCTGTCAGGGAAATTAAGTTACATTTAGTTAAGCACTTAATGGAGTATTTCCATTTTGTGAGATTGAATACTTGTACTTTACCACAATTCTTCCAACGGAAAACGCCTATTCTATTATGTCTTGCATTATTTGGTGGCTATAGAGTATTTAATCAGTTAATTTGATATACTGTATTTATATGACTAACAAAATGCGTATATTAGCCTACTATAGTTAAAACTACCCAACAGTGTATTACTACTTACACCACCAGGACCTTCAGTATCACTTTGAATATTACTTAGAACAGTATCATTGAATATTGTTTAACAATAACTATTTTAAGTGACTCGGAGGTGAGTTGTGTTACCAGACATGCAGTTAATGTGTATTTAACGAAGTATTAGTTTGAATGCAACAGTAAAACTTAATGGGCCGTTTGACGTGTTCTAGTAGGACACTAGTAACAACTTTGTGACTTGATGACAGATGTATGGAAATGACAGACACGAGGAGAATCTCTTATAAGCTATATGGACGAGACTTAAACCGGCAAATAACAGTTTCAATAAAACGGTGCATTTGAGCTACATGGTCTGTTCACCTTGTCGAGGTGACAGAGCCATAAAGTGCAGTTACATCTAAAACATCTCATATTACTTAATGCTGCCGTTAACAAGGCATAAAGACCGTGAGGAAGTTTAAAATCTCATTTTAAACTTCTTTCACATCGAATCTTACTCACCGGAATTCTAGAATATTCAGATAGTGGGCGCGTGATAGTTCTTCTGGACCAAGTTTCCTATAGCAACAAGTACTCGTCTCCAGGCAACGAGCCGACGCAACGTTCAAGTGAAATTTGAACATCGGATCTTTAATAATTAAAAAACCGTGGCGTTCATAACGTCATTTTATAACACCATCAGCCAACAAGGAACGTAAAGGTAGACTACAACATTATCTTATTTTCTCAGTTAGCGTCAGACCGTAGACATATGCAACTAAGTTTTCTTTTTTAAATCAGCAATATATGAATATAAAGTCAAAATATTGAAATATACAACAGAAAACACACTGACGTTTCATTTGACCTCCAATATAGGTTGCCAAATGTAAAAAAAATCCGGTCAAAATTTTTCTAGCTGACATAGAAACTCATGTAAAACAACATGTTATATGTAATTGTAAAGAAAATCAACATCAGCTTGAAAATACTCCCAGGTGTCTTCCTAGATGCTCAAAGGCAACCAGAAACAGATTAAATGCAAAAGGCAATATCTGCGATAAACAACACTTAGGTATAAACACTTCTGTTTTATTGTAGTATCAGAATTAGTCATGCCAGTGGTTATATTTCCATGCTGTGGTGACTCTCAGTGTAGACAAAAGCTGGTTAGTTACAACTATCATCACTTGCATCCAAACTACCCTCAGCACATTCCTGACCATGGTTTTTATGGTCTGTCAGAAGCAAAGGTTCCCATGGTTTTAGAGAATTAGGGATTGCAAAAAAAACAAAAACCCACCTTTGGTGTCCACTAAAAATGCATGCGGACTAGTGGGCCAAACAGAGACCGGTCTCAAACCAGGACTTAACCTCTACTTCAGTGCATTACACCAGTGACCTATTAAGCAGATATACAAATCAACCATTATTTTAATGCCCATTAAAAATGATTACCACCTTGAAAATCATCTCCTTATTTTCATTATCTGTACATTGCACTTAACAGGGACACAAGATAGATCTAAACTCTATATGTAAAGACTTCATTGAGTCTGGGAACCACTTGCCAGTGCTCTATCCCAATTACCTGAGCTATGTTAACGCCTAAATTCTCCAACAGGCTTCTATTAAGGCCTTGCACTAAAAAATAAAACCTCCATGCCTCAAAGCTGCTTTTACTTTGACTGTAAGAAAAGAATTATAGATTTTTTTATTTTATTTACCGACATTGGATTATGTTTATAAAGTTTGTGAGCTCTGCCTGGTGCTTGGAGTGTCAGTGTAAAGAGGCAGATATTGAACACACACACACACACACACACACACACACACACACACACACACA
>CALSCE010010669.1:896796-921491 GCA_943593645.1 Bovichtus variegatus | reverse complement strand
ATATATGTGTATATATATATATATATATATATGTATATATATATTTTATATTAATACTGTTTTCAGCCTGCCTTGTTGTTTGTAAATGTGTTGTTCAATAAAGGAAAACAAATCAATTAAATATTTGTTCTTTAAATTGAATTAAATACATCAAGTTACGTTTTTAATGAACATTTGAGTTTCATTGTGTTTTCATTTGGCAACAGTGAGACTTTCCATGACACGCAGCTCTCAACTGCTCAACTGCTCTCAAATACCTTCAAAATGACGAGTTATTTTTTACTATCTAGAATAGTGTGGAAGAGAATGGAAAGAGAAAAACAAATACAGAGCCCATCAGCACTTACTTCACATTTGAAATAATCATATAATGTAGATATGAAAACAACACACTAGAATGTGTTTGGCACCAGAAATAGAGACAGACATAATTTCACATTATACGCAACATATGATGGAGACCCTCTGAGCAGCAGGTCCAATGCAGGGTGGTGCCTTTAAAAAAGTATTCACTCCCATGGACATTTTTAGGTTTTATTGTCTTACAACACTGAATCAATGTAGATTTGGAGATGGTGAATACTTATTGAAATAAGTATTTTCAATTTTAGATTTGTACTTTATTTGTATTAGAGAGGTCAGTTTTCACTTTGACATTAAAGGATCTCTTTCTGTTCATCAGTGTAAAAAAAAAAAAAATCCACATTAAATCTTGTCAGCAGAGTAAAACATGAAAAAAATAACTTTCAAGAGCAGTGAATACTTGCACTGCAAATCAGAGGGCTCACAAAACTAAATCAGTTTAACGTTCTGTTTATTTCTGACTTTTCTCTAATTTCTGCTTATTTTTTTCATGTGACACTACAGTGTGTTATTATTTTTTAATCTCCAGTTCTGCGCAAATCCTGCAAATTAAACAACATAGTGAGGAAAAAAGCGTCTCATATCCACAAAGAGGCCTTGACCTTCCAAAACCTTCCCATTTACAGCAGCAGGGTCCAACATATTTAATAACATATTTTAACTCATAGAAACCATTTAACTGTTTAAAATCCAGAGTTTCTCTTTTATTTTAAGGTAACTTGAAAGTAGCTTCAAGGTTGGAAAATAAATATTCCACAGCGTCTGACATTATCTCATACGATATGTTCTGTATCAGATTGTTCCAACTCTTCATTGAAGCCGCAGTATATGATGTTTACAGAAGACTCCATGTCTTTGGTTGGAAAATATGTATCCTAGATTTCCCCAAAACCAGCCTGTTTGTTTGTAATTATTCACGGCTCACCAGCAGGCCACTTATGTTTAAATTGGTTTTAAAAATTCTTAAAAACACAAGTTGGCAAAAGAAAACCACTAATACAGTATGGCTGTGTTTGACTCCAGGTGATGAGTTCACCTGGAGTCAGTCAGTCATAAGAAAAAAAGTTCTGTCTTTAAGGGTTAAAACTCTCTCAAACTTATTATATAACTTGTTCATTTGAACTTCTTGGAGAAGTATGACCACTGTGGTTTGAGTTAAACACTGTGAATGAACTCACAGGCAATAGATCTGCTTAAAATGATCCCTTGTAAGTATCACATGGCATTGTTCTTTTCTTTGAGAAGAGGGTGACTCATTCATTCAGACTGCACACCCATACAGTGAGAGAGAGAGAGAGAGAGAGAGAGAGTGAGAGAGACCAGAGGGAGAGAGAGAGAGAGAGAGAGAGACATATAGAGAGAGAGAGAGACCAGAGGGAGAGAGAGAGAGAGAGAGACCAGAGGGAGAGAGAGAGAGAGAGAGAGAGAGAGAGAGAGAGACCAGAGGGGGACAGAGAGAGAGACCAGAGGGAGAGAGAGACAGCGAGAGAGAGAGAGAGAGAGAGAGAGAGAGAGAGAGGAGAGAGAGAGAGCAACCACCTACCAAGTGCCAAACTTGAGGCCAACCTCTCTCCTCTCCTCCCATCTCATTCTTTCCTACATGGGCACAGATGGATTTGCAGACAGCGCAGTAACAGACTGAAGAGTGCTGAAGAACTAAGAAGGAAACTCTGATCACAAGATAAAGAGATAATTAACAGAGAAGTTATCCGATATCGTCGAAGTTTTATCTTCTTCTGAGCTTTAAAAAGGTAACTATTAAGGTTGGTATCTTTAGTGCAGACTTTACTTTGATCTTTGGGTGGAGTCGACAACCCCGCCCGTGTGTTTTGATAAACTTTTCTTTTGTATGTTTTATGTCATTGCACTCAAAAGAGTTGGACGTTTCTGGGAAGAGTGCACACTTTACAGTGAATTATGTTCTCTTTTAACATTTTAAACTTGCAATTATGACTTTGTTTTACTTGTATGAAGTTCACAGATCCACACTTTCTCATAAAAGTAAAAATTCACTTTTATTGGTGAATTATGTACATTTTGCAATTGTTTTCTGGATCATTTTTAATATCAACAGTGGTGAATGTAACTTTGTAGACAAGAACTGCACTTCACCCATCATCCTATGTAACGTCCTGCGTTTGTTGCATTACATTTATAATACCAGTATATCAGAATAAAAAAAGTCCTGTACATTTTTTTTGCATAAAACAAAAAAATGTTTTCAAAATATTTAAGTAGATAATCATGTTTTTTTTTTTTGGAAAGATAAGTGCAATGGCGACACCCAAAAACACTCCCCGAGGTGGCAACACACCGCTATCCCCCAACCGTATCACCCGGCTCCAGGAGAAGGAGGACCTGTGCAACCTCAACGACCGGCTGGCCGTCTACATCGACAAGGTGCGCTCTCTGGAGTCTGAGAACGCCGGCCTGCGTCTGCGCATCACTGAGTCAGAGACAGAGGTCAGCCGGGAGCTGACAGGCCTGAAGGCCGCTTACGAGACGGAGCTGGCCGATGCCCGTCAGACTCTGGACTCTGTGGCCAAAGAGCGAGCTCGTCTGCAGCTGGAGCTGGGCAAGCTGCGAGAGGACTACAAGGAGCTGAAAGCAAGGTGAGCTGCAGCACATCCAAATCTAAACCTGACGGCTTCTTCTCTAGTGTTTTCTATGCATGCATGCGTGTGAGTGTGTGTGTAAGTGTGTATGTGTGTGTGTGAACAAAAAAGGAGGAATATCTTCAAACAGTGATAAATGACGTTGATTAAGGCGGGGGGTTGTGGGGTCTTTCACAGGCCCCGTGTGTGTTTGGGAGATGTAGTTCCTTCACAGTCAAAGCGAGACTATCTCACTTTTGAACTTTTGACAAAATAAGCCAGAAGTGACCATATTTGGACGAGAGGGTGGAGCTGGGGAGGGATACGCATTGCTACGTGTCTGTCCTGAATTACAGGTCGCCATGGTAGCAACTTGTCAATCACGAGTTAGCCACGCCCTAAAGCATTACCCTGCTTGATCATCTATTTTACTCTAAATGGGAGCATCATTTACAAAATGAACATCATGCTGTGCTGAAGAAGACTTGAAACTAGCGATAGAGAACATAAACCGATCAGGAAAATGTTTACTGAGGTAATAAATCAAGTGAGAAGTAGGGTCATTTTCTCATAGACTTCTATACAATCGGACTTCTTGCTGGTGCAAGTGGAGTCTCCCCTGCTGCTCATGAGAAAGAATGCAGGTGTAAGGCTCTTCTGCACCGGCTTCACTTTTCAGACCTGGAGGCTATGTTCACCTCTTTTATACAGTCTATGAATAAAACACACCTTCACTCAACTCAATACATGTCGTCTGATATCAAGAGCAAATAGGGCAACCTTTTTTTTAACTGGTTGCTTCTTTTTCCAAGAAAATAAAAACTCAGCCTGGTATGCCCTTAAATAAAATGAAAAGACCCCCCTGAGCCAGATATTTTGTTTATCGGAGGATCATGAGAGGAAACAGCGGCCTCAAGGCTTCTGAAATCCCCATTTTCAACCAACTCTTTCTCCAATTGTCCATTCTGTTAAAGGCCTGTGCTCCCCTCTATAGAGGAGCAAAGGGCTTAGGTCAAGAAAGTCATTTTTGTCCATTACAGCACACAAGAGTTTGTGATTACAGTGGTAATATCTGCACCACAGCAGCAGAACATAGTTACTCATTAGCTTTTAATAGCTGATGCTTTATTGCTGACGCTCTGCGAGCAGCACTGCCCTGCTGAAGGGGCCACTCCCTGGCTTTAGCATACCCTCCTCATTGCTCACTGCAGTCTGACGTTGGACTTCTGCTCAGACTACTTCCCATGCTGCCACATCCAGAGCCCGATGACTAACTCTTTCCCCAGTTTCTCCTCCTACCAAAGTAGTCATTATGCACACAATACGTGGCAGCGTTTAGAGAGCTCTTGCCTCCATTATTTTCCCATAAATATTGAGACGACGTCCAATGTGTGTTTGGTAAAGCCAAGCCGTTGCCATGGCAACGTCTCAGCTAAACACCAACGGCTGTGGTTTGTGGCTACCACAAACATGGGATTGGACGTGGATCATTGTGGCCTATGAGTCATATGCACCGAGGTCTTTCCCCTTTCTATCCGGGCTGCATCCTTATTCAAAAATAGCTCATATTTGTTTCATTAGACTGCGTAAAGGAAACTGTAGTAATTTAATTTCCACTGAAAAGAACACTACACAATTAAAAATAAATACATTCCTTCCTCTTACCTGTAGTGCTATTCATCACACTAGACAGTTTGGGAGTGAGTGTTGGAGATATCATACCATAGAGATGTCGGCCTTCTCTCCAATATAATGGAACTAGATGGCACTCGGCTTGTGTTGCTGAAAGCGGCAAAAAATACATTTTAAAAACTCAACAGCAATGTCTCTTTCCACCCGGTTACTCAAGACAATCCACAGACCTTGTTGTGAGCACTTTCATGTAGGGACTATTTTCTTTCTACCAAACTACACTCACCAAAGAATGAGCCCCTTGTCTGCACGCTTCCTTTTGTGCGGTGTGGTTTGGTAGAAAGAAAATAGTTCCTGCATGAAACTGCTCACAACAAGGTCTGTGGATTGTCTTGAGTAACCGGATCATGATTTCTGTAAAGACACATTACTGTTGAGTTTTTCAAATGTATTTTTTGGCGCTTTCAGCACCACAAGCCGAGTGCCATCTAGTTCCAATATATTGTATTATTATATTTTATATGTTATATTATATATCTCCACGGCCGATATCTCAAACACGCGGGAACTCACACCAAAACAATCTAGATTGATAAAGGAAACTGCAGGTAAGAGGAGAAATATATATATATTTTTAAATTTGGGGTGAACTGTACCTTTAAATTACAAAGCAAAATGAATGTATATCCCTATTCTATTCACTGGAATAGCTTCTATCGATGCTAAAAACACATCCGGGAAGATTCAACTTTACATCTGAGACTCTTTTTGTCTTTGCAGGAACACCAAAAAGGAGTTAGACTTGACTGGAGCGTTGCAGAGGCTCAAAGACCTGGAGGCTCTGCTGAACTCAAAGGACGCGTCCCTGACTACGGCTCTGGGAGAGAAGCGTAACCTCGAGGTGGAAAACAGAGACCTGAAGGCACAGGTTGCCAAGGTACACTCAAACCCACGCTCAATTTATAGCTCAGTGGAAACACATCTGGGGTCAATCTTTCTGCAGTTTGTCTGCGTTTTCCACTTTGTGAATAAATGTCAGTTGTCAAAGCTACAACCCTATGTTGCCTTCACCACTAGCTATTCATTTTGAGTTTCTCCAGTGGAGTTTTGAAAAGGCCTCGCAAGCCCAGGATCATTTCCTCAAGTACAAATAAGACAGAATATTCTGTATTGGTGTGTGTCTGCATGAGCAGAGGAAGGTTATCTTTGCGGACTTCAGCCTTTCTGACATAGGTGCTTGAGCTCAGACATGACTCTACTCTCCTGCCCTCTCACTGTATTTACTGCATATTTCTGCACTCTGCTGTCTGTCCATGTGAACGTTTTAGCACTGCGTTGTACTAATATTCAGTGTCTGTTGGGCTTTCTTAGCTGGACACCAGTTTGGCCGATGCCAAGAAGCAGCTGCAGGATGAGATGCTGAGGAGGGTGGACGGAGAGAATCGCATCCAGACCCTCAAAGAGGAGCTGGAGTTTTCGAGGAACCTCCACTCTGAGGTCAGACTCCCCGGGCAAAGCTCTTATCATGAATAAATCATTTTGAAAAGGAACTTTCTCCACTTCTTTTCTTCTTCTTCAAATTGATCACATCAGCATCCACAAGCTAGTTAAAGAAAAAACATGTATTTGTAGTTGGCAGTGAAAATGATTTTGTTTTTGTAATTCCCCAACAGGAGCTACGGGAGACAAAGCGGCGTCATGAGTCTCGTATGGTTGAGATGGACAATGGCCACATGCAGGACTTTGAAAGCAAGTTGGCCGACGCGCTGGTGGACATGCGTAACCAGCACGAACTGCAGATCAAAATGTACAAAGATGAGATTGAGAAGACTTACAATTCCAAGGTAGACCATCTATTTAATGTTGTTATAAGGATGGAAATAAAACTGAACGATTTGTGTGCCTTCAGCAGAAGTGAAAAATATGTGTAACCTGACAAACAGCGCAGAATAAATATACAAAACATCATAAAATAGGAATGCATCAAACAGTTTTGGAGCAGCCATGCAGTTTCACGAACTAACTAATGAAGCAAAGAGATTCAGACCGCAGTTTTTTTTTTTTTTACAATTTTGGATTTGGGTCATTTTCTACCTTGTTGTTTCTTTCTGTTAGCTGGAAAATGCCCGTCAGTCAGCGGACAGGAGCAGCCACCTGGTTGGAGCAGCACACGAGGAGCTGCAGCAGACACGGATCCGCTTGGAGTCCATGTCCGCTCAGCTCAGCCAGCTGCAAAAACAGGTCATCTGAAACAAGCATAATGTGCATCATAATGAATATGTGCAGGGTTATAGCATAAGAGGGCATTATGTGATGTTTTCCCTCATTGTAAAGCAAAACATAAACCAAAAGATCTGTTTTTACAGAAACTAAGATATAAAAAATGTATAAATGTATAGTCTATATAAAATACAATTGTTGATTTAAAGGTTCAGTTGTGCTTTTGTTGCACAAAACGTAATGTCACATTTTCACATTTGAATCAGATTTTCCTTGTTCTTTTTGTTTTTTCTCAAAACAAATAAACACCTTTCACCATCTTTTGGCTGAGCTTAACAAAGCTGAAGCTGTGTTTTCAGACTTATTTGTCTAATTGTCTTACATGAACTGTGTGATTCTTCTGTCTGATCCAGCTGGCGGCCCGCGAGGCGAAGTTAAGGGACCTTGAGGACGCCATGTCTCGGGAGCGGGACACCACCCGTCGCCTGCTGGGAGAGAAAGACAGGGAAATGGCAGAGATGAGACAGAAAATGCAACAGCAGCTGGATGAGTACCAGGAGCTGCTGGATGTCAAGCTGGCTCTGGATATGGAGATATGTGCTTACAGGAAGCTGCTGGAGGGAGAGGAGCAGAGGCAAGTTGGCCCCTCACAATGAAGTTAAGAAATAAGTCTTGCAGTAATTGAACAGTGATTTCTTTTGTGCTACAGAGTTGCCATTCATACCCAGTGGTGGAAGAAGTACTCAGACGTTTTACTTCAGTAAAGTAGTAAAACCACAGTGTAGAAATACTCTGTTACAAGTAAAAGTCCTGCATTCAAAATCTTACATAACTAAAAGTACAAAAGTATTAGCATCAAGTATTAAAAGTAAATTTCAATATGCAGAATGGCCCATTTCAGAATAATGTAAATGATATTATTGGATTATAATCTTTTTTAATATTCAACATTAAAAAAAAGATTAAAAGACTAAAAGATATATTTTTTAATTATGATTTAACCAAATAATGATAGAAAAGTGTCTTACCCATGAAACCCTCACATAAAATTACATTAAAACACAAATAATTAAATTACAATTAAAAAGATAAGTGCAGGTGTGCTAAAGAAGTGCATTAAACTGCATTAAAAAGAAGTGACAGTTTATTTGGCCTTGTTTAAAATGTATTTGTCATATACAGTATATATATCATGCTGTATATTATAATTTAATTGTTGATTATATATTGTAGTATTAATCTGAATCTGCAAAGTAACTAAATCTTTCAGATAAATGTATTGAAGTAAAAAGTACAATAGTCTGCCTACTGAGATATAGTCGAGAAGCAGTATAAAGTAGCATGAAATGGAAATACTTAAGCACCGTCTTTTTCTCTTTCCCCGCCACTCAAACTTGTATTTGTCCCTGCAGGCTTCGTCTGTCCCCCAGCCCCCCGCCCACCAAAATGACAGTAAGTCGTTCGTCTACATCAGGAGCTCACTCTCGATCAGCTCACTACAGTGCTCAGACCTCTCCCGCCAAGAGGCGCCGCCCCAACGACACCGACAGCGAGGCTTCGAGCATCGCAGGTGGAGCTGTGGCCCGCACTCGCATCACCCAGCAGGCCTCAGCCAGCGGACGAGTCACTGTGGACGAGGTGGACCTGGATGGCAAATATGTCAGACTCAGCAACAAAGCAGATGAGGTGAGAAGATGAACAAAGAGGAGTCGGATGATTAAATGTTATCTGAGAAATCCTGTGTTGGTCTTGTAAAGGAAACTATTTCTGCTACAGATGCACACTGGGTGGTTGGTCAATACAAGTCTTTCATTGTTTTTTGGAGGCTGATTTGGACTTGGAGAATATTACCTGGAGGATTTGACACTATAAACAAAGAACTGCCATCTTTTTTAATCCAACCAACAGGATCAGAATTTGGGGAACTGGCAGCTGAAGCGGCAGGTGGGCTCTGGTGCTCCCATCATCTTCAAGTTCCCGGTGAAATTCACCTTAAAGTCCGGCCAGAGGGTCACGGTAAGAATCACCTTTACTCAGCAGAATCAGCTCGGAGATGAACACAGTTGCAGATTCTTCACCCCTCTGTGTCTTTACCTTTACGTGTGACAGATCTGGGCCTCTGGTGCTGGTGGAATCCACAATCCTCCCTCTGACCTGGTGTGGAAGACTCAGCCCTCCTGGGGCTCCGGAGACCTTTTCCAGACCACCCTGATCAGTGCCAATGGAGAGGTATTTTAAATATAACAGCCAAGCTTATGGTACTTTATTTAAGCCTAAAGCACTATGACTACATTAGGTTGTATTTTTGGCCACAGTGCTAGGGTCCAATTCTATTCACTGAGCTTTTAAGTGTCACAAATGTGCATAAATAAACAGTAAAATACTTTTCCCTCCAGGAAATGGCAATGAGGAAGGTCACCCGCATACAGTTTGAAGAAGACGATGATGACATGGTGAGAGAAATGCTATTGATAACACAAAAATCGGCAGGACCAAAAGGCAGTTAGCAGCCTTCACCAACTGCCTAATTGTCATGATAACTGGAGCTGGTGCACTTTGAATTAGACCCACAACACGTTAAGAACACTAAACAGTGCTTTTCAGCATCCAAGAAATATTAAATCAGCTACTTAACACTTCTAAACAATGATTCTGAGAGCTCCGGGTAGTACAATAGGTTGTCCTGTTGAATTAACTTCATGTTGATATTGGAAATTGGCCATGTGCACTGTCATCTGCAGAAACATATAAACAACCTGTAAATCTGATGTATTGGCTCATTCTATTGTTGCTCTATAATGGTCTGAAAGAGAGGAAGAAATAATTGATTTTGAATAATAAAATTTCTGGTAAAAACATCTTTATCAATTAATCTGCAAATTATTTTCTGAATTATCGTGTTGTCTGTAAAATGTAAGAAAATAGAGAAAACAACCCCAGCCAAAAGAGCTTGTTTTATAAGACCAAAAGTCCAAAAACACAAATATATTCAGTTTGCTTTTATATAAATCAAAGAAAATCTGAAAAATCTACACATTTAAGAAGCTGCAACCAAGGAATATTTTGCTTTTTTTTTATGTTGAAAAATGACTGAAATGATAAATCAATTATCAAAATAGTTTCTGATACAATTTTCTGTTGATCGACTATCAACTTATTGTTTCAGCTCTATAGTTTTGTGAAGAATTCTGCATCCCCTGAAGATGACCCCCGTGCTCCTTTTGGGGCAGTTATCACCACAGGCTCACAACAATCCAACACGAGACGTATAAGCAGAATGTGTTCTTCTTAAACGCTCTGATATTAACACTGAATCTCTTCGCCTCAGCAGGTGGCCCACAGCACCTGTGGAGACAGCGAGTACAACCTGAGGAGCCGGACGGTGGTCTGCGGCTCCTGCGGACTTCCTTCAGACAAATCCAACAACTGCTCCGTGACCTCCGCCTCCCGCTCCTTCCGCAGCGGAGGGATCTCCGAGGGTCTACTGCCGCAATCCTACGTGTTCAGCGCCAGCACTCCTCGCAAGGTGAGCACTGCAACACGTGCTGTGTGATTTCCTTTTACACTGGGAGGCTGAAGCAAGAGGTCACTTCTGTTTCAGAGATCAAAGTGTTTCAGTGACAATTGTTCTCAATTGATTTGTGTGTAATGATAGTAACTGTGTCAATCTCTCCTCTTAGACTGGAGCCAGAAGGGAGAACTGTCCAATTATGTGAGCCCCATGGATCCACGCTGACACTGCAACTCTATTCGTTTGCAGTTATTAGTTCTTCATAGTTGTAGTTATTAGGTTTTGCTAATGTATTTTGTAATAATCTTTAAAATAAAGTTTGCAATAAAACGTTATACTGCTTTTTTATAATGTACATAAGCATGCTTGTGAAATATCTTCTTGAATTTACTTTTGTTTGCATTGAGGTTTGGAAATATCTACCGGCCTTCCACCGAGCAGTAAAATATGAATCAGCTTAACGACTTACTGTAAAACAACTTTATTCTAAAAGCCTTTTTTACTACTAGAAAAAAGTTGTTGCTGGTCAATAAAATCATACTTTCTTGTGCTGTTCATGTCACAGTTAAATCAGATTGTCATACTCTGTAAACATATTGATGCAGCAGGGTTGCAGTAAATTCCTTTGTGTTCACCTATTTTGAAATATACATTTATTTTGAATAGAATTTGTTCTGTAGTAAAAGTAAGCCAAACCTTGCTACAGATGTAAGGAATATTGTGTATTTTCTTCTTATATCAATAAACATTTTTTTCAGAATTCTGCCCTTGTTGTCTTGTTCAACAATAATGATGTGATAGCCACCTACACACTTTCAGTATTTGCAGTAGTCTTACAGCATAGACATATTATAATTGGCAGGTGACAGATTGTTGCTGTCTGATTAGTTTCCATGGATGATCCACACTTATTTAAAACATGTAAAAAATGTTTACTTTACATACATCACACACTAACTTTCTTCAAAACAAGAGAAATCAGGTGTCTATCACAGTACTACTTTATTAATAGCGATAAGATATTTTTATTCATCAATTACTTGTGTAATGGAATAAAGTACATTTTCTTCGGTAATGAACTACCATTTCAAGGTACTTCAATGCATTTTCTCACTTTTACTCCATTTCTATATTACATCTCCCTGCTATAGTTCATTTACATATTAAGATTTGGCTACATTAAAATTATGCTTCCATGTTCAACAATAATGCTATACCAAAAATATGATATATATGTAATAATATACCAATCTGAGTTTTAACTTATTTATTGTCATATGCACAGTTGTTGGCAAAGCAAATCTTAGATCTCAGGCTCCCTCCAACAATGCTCATTAAACATATATAAAAAGAAGATCACGCAAATAAAAAGTGAGTCTAAGACATAAAATAATGCAGTTAAAATACAGCGTTAAAATAGAACAAATAATAATAAATATTTTTGCTAGGCTTTTACTTCAGTAAATATTCCTGTATATATTAAATATACTTCTTCCACCACTGGCTATTTCATATAATAAAAACAATGTGCAGGTACCTGGTAAAGTACTTTACAGATCGGACTTTTATTGTGAAATTAGAGCAGTGTTTACATTTCTTTTAACCCCGGAAGTGGATGAAACCGTTGGGCTGCAAGTGCTGTTGCACGGCTCCTACCTTTTTAATCACTTTATTATTGATCTGTATATCGTGTCGGTGCACGTGAAGTTGTTTTAAAGGAGGTTAACATTGCTAACATTTGGTGAGTGTCATTAATACTTTTGTCACGACGTCAGGAAAAGTCAAGCGAGAGCTAAACGTTAGCTAACAAACCTGCAACAACATCAAGCTGATGCAGGTGGAGCAACAGACAACATAAAGTTATCACATACAATAATATCAGCATGGTGTGCATTGATATGAACTGATATCTGTACAAAAAGTAGTAATCACGTTTATGTAAATCAGGTAAATCTGCATGTGATAAAAGTAAAACTCGTTTTCTCACATTGTGATTCTGATATTCGTGTTTTCTTGTCAACCAAACCCCTCAGGGTTACAACAATGCTTAAACGCACCAAACCTTTTTAAAAACAAATTCAATATCAAGTAACAATATCAACAACAATACTGTAGAATGACATAATATTTCAAAGTGAATGCCTTTTAATTAAGCTGAAAGACTCGTGCCGAAGCTCCGGAGCCCACAGATGGTATTCGGACAGCCTTAATAAATTGACGAATCGATTTATAGACTGATCTTTTCAGTCAATAAATTTGACCTTGTGCTTTGGAAATGCTTTTTTAAAAAAATTTGTACGACACTCTATGACTGATAATAATACTTAGTTGCTGTCGTACTTGTCATCATTTCAGCACAGCATGATTCTGTTTGATGATCGAGACTCTTTGTCTCATATCTTCCTGTAAATCATATTAAGCAGTAGCTGAGCGCAGAGGAATGAACAATGCATATATCTTCCAGGGACTGTGAGTACACAGCCTGCAGGAGAGAGAAAAGAAAAATGCAAGCAAGCAATGTAGCAGCTGTAGGAGGCAGCGGCGTCAGCAGCTGAGCAGCAGAGCTTTCATTAGTGGGAAAATGTACAACAGAGTTGCCTGCCCGCCTGAGCCATAGCCTGCAGGCCTTCCTTCATGTAAAAGTTTCTTGTTTTGACTCCACAGTTGCTTCTATTAGTTCATGAAGTCATGGGATCCATGTGGGGTGTGCTTCCTTCAGTTCAGGGTAGATTGCTGGTGTCTCTTCTGTTCCAGCAGTGTGGGTCTGTCTGGATGTTGAGTGTGCGGGCTTTGTTTGGGATCGGCTTCCTGGTGACCTCAAGGGCCACGGCAGTCCTCGCTCAGACAGGGACATGTCCGCTGTCCGCCGCAGCTAGCAACCACAAGAAGGACTGTTTCAGTAGCAGACCAGCGTCCACCATGGCCCAGACCATCAAATATCTCGGGTAAAGCTTTACATCTTGTACACAGAGCAGTAAAACCATTAACAGTTGGAGTGTGTCCAAACTGACCTGGAGACGGTCCACAGGCAGGAGGAGGCGCAGCACATTGACGAGGAGCTCTTCAGTGAGTACGGCTTCAGTGTGGATCAGCTGATGGAGCTGGCTGGACTCAGCTGTGCCACAGCCATCGCCAGGGTGAGATGTCGAGATGTCATGTTTAATCCATCACTGCAACCGTTAGTCAATTAGTTGATGGACAGAAAATTAATCTGCAACTATTTTGATAATCCAATGATTGTTTCAGACATTTATTGAAAGAAAAACCTCTCGAAATCAGATTACTGCTTGAAGAGAGGAATAATCTGATTACATAGAAGCATTTCTCTTCAGTAGCGGCCGTGAGGAAAATCCTCTTTTCCTCGTCAAACACCAGTGACGGAGCAGTGCTATGATGTTTCCTGTCTGTTCTTTCCTGCAGGCGTATCCAATAACCTCCCTCGTCAAGGCCGGACCTTCTCTGCTGGTGATTTGTGGACCCGGTAACAACGGAGGTGATGGCCTGGTCTGCGCCCGACATCTTAAACTCTTTGTGAGTGTCCTGTACTTGTGACAGTAAAATACTCCGCAGCGGTGATGGAAAGTAACTAAGTACATTTTACCCGAGTACTGTACTTAATGCGGTTCTGCCGAGTAGTTTAAACTCGTAACGTTGACATTTGCATTTTAAGTCAGCATTCGAATACTGCACAGCTTTTTTTTGCATATCTTTTCCTTTTGATTACAGCCGGCATACCTGCACAGTTGCAGATAAAGATTAGTCTACACTAATATGATCAGTATTATACTATTTGCAGAGTTAGATTCCAGTGGTGGCTGCGTAAGATTGTTTCCAACTTGTGTGATCCAAACATTTCCAAAAATGCGTTGGAGCGTTGGCAAGTGAAATGTCAACATCTATCAAAACAAAAAGATAGATGTAATAATTTATATCACAACATGTTCTTATCTAACAACACATTCTGCTTCAATCCATATTTGTTGGCATTTAGCTTTTCCAAAATAACATTTTCACTGCGGTCAAAAAGCAGTTTGCTGTCCTGCTTGCTGCACACAAAGGGAGGCACACACCTGCACTGACGAGTTGTATTCATTAAAGAAAGTTGATTTAATAAAAATAAACACCAACTCATTTAATCTGATGAATCTCTTTTATTTAAATTGAGGATTTTTTTTTTTAGGGTGATTGCGTCATAAAATACAAGGATAGACATTCAAAGCTTCATTCAACAATTTAACGACATTCGGCACAGCCCTAGTACTGAAGTACAGTATTTAGTTACTTGTACTTCACATGGGTATTTATATTTCATGGTATTTTATACTTCTTCTCCACTACATTTATTGACAAATGAATACATCAACAATCCTATAATATACATCAGTACTCAGTGTATTATACATCGCTGAGTGGGCTCATTTACTCTTATACTTTTGCTCAAGACTTCTAATGGTAAGGAATGTTTTCACAATGAGATATTGCTACTTTCACTGTAAATGATCCTGGAGGATACGTTTTCACTCCTGCAGCACAGCACACTACAATAATGCTCCATTATTGTACTTGGCAAGATTCTGACTACAGGCGGATAAATAGTGCTAACAGAAGACTATTACAACACAGATCCTCAGTGGCAGCTTTGAAGCAATCTAAATGCATTCTTTACCCTTTAACTCAAACTTGTGGCTGTCAATTTTTCGAACTATAAAAAGTGTTTCCCCACCGCTTCATGTGTCCTCCTGCAGGGTTACGAGCCCACGATCCTGTACCCGAAGAGGCCCAACAGGCCTCTGTTCCAGGGCCTGACCACACAGTGCCAGAAGATGGAGATCCCCTTCCTGACTGAGATGCCCGAGGTTTGGCCTTGATCAATAATGCAGCAGCGTTATCCGCAGTGGTGGACTAAATTGTTCTGCTCGTGTACATGAGAGTGCTTTTTATTTTCACTGTATTACATCATTATGTCTTGCTGAATGAGGCTGCAGTTTAGAGCAAATAAAGCCTTGATGATCCTCGGGGGGGGGGGGGGGGGACATCACAGTCAATAATATACTCATGATGCTTTTAGTTATTTACAGATGTTTTCAACTTATAGATTTGCAAATTATAACAGCATGTTTTTTTTTTCAGGCTGAAGTAATTGATGAGGCTTACAACCTGGTGATAGATGCCATCTTCGGCTTCAGCTTTAAGGGGGCCGTGCGAGAGCCTTTTGGTTCCATCCTGGACGTGCTGAAGAAGACAACAGCCCCCATAGCCAGCATCGACATCCCCTCAGGTCAGTCCTCACACACTGCCCACTTCCCAAGGAGAAGAATATGGATTTCCGCTCAAGATAAATGCACTTCCTACCGTGTTGGTCTGCAAGTGCTGCCGAGCAGACTGCCACACGATACTTGTTCCAATGCTTTGCTGGATGTGGAAGATTATCTAACACTTTTAGTCTGTTTTCTATGTACAGTTTCTCTGTTGTTATGGGAAACATGAAGTCCAGCTTCACAATGATTGGTTGGCTTTGGGAAAAAAAAATGTTGTTCTGTGAATTGAAACCCGTCTCAATTGTTTTCATTATTTATAAATCTGCCACTTATCTTCGAGATTAATCTTTTGGTCTATAAAATGTCAGAAAATATTGACAAATGTTCATCCCAGTTTCTCAAAGTCCAAGGTGATGTCTTAAAATATGTTGTTTTGTCAGTCCAAAACCCCAAAATATTCACTTTAATATGATCGAAAACAGAGAAAAGCAGGAAATCTCCATATTTGAGAGGCTGCATGAAAAACTACTATAACTATAACTAGATTATTCAACTAGTTAGCAATTACTTTTCTGTCAATTTACTAATCCTTGCAGCTCTGCTCAGTTGGGTACAATTTCAAAGGCATTATATTTAAATTAGGCAGTGACAAAAATGCATAAATACACACTTAAAAAGTCTAGAAAGTAAAGTTTAGGTGCCTATGATTTATTTCTAAAGCCGTTATTTGGCGAGTAGAATCATTCAATAATTGTACTTATACATTTACATACATTTACATAGCAGTGATGGAAGAAGTTTGATGTTTTATGGTCGCTTCCATTCATCGGTGTCACCAATGTAGAATGTCTTGAAAATCAATCTTTGAATTTGCATGAAATCGACTGATCGTGCTCCCTAAAGGAAGAATCCTGTCCATGAGTGATGCTTCCTTCCTGTAGTGCTACCATTAGAGCAAAGCTAAACACTTTGAAAACCAATGACCTGATTGTCACGACTTGGAGGAATTGAGATTGGATTGGGACATCTTGTTGTGTTTTTTTTTTTTTTTTAAAGGCTGGGATGTGGAGCAGGGCAGTGTGGATGGACTGCAGCCCGACATGCTCATCTCTCTGACTGCTCCCAAGAAGTCTGCCTCCTTGTTCAGGGGACGTTACCACTTCCTGGGGGGCCGGTTTGTTCCACCGGGCCTGGAGAGGAAGTACCAGCTCAACCTGCCTCAGTACCCCGGCCTGGACTGTGTGTTACAGCTGTAGGAGAAGTACTGAAGTTCAATGAGAGGAAGGGTTTCGTCTTCTAAAGGAAAAGTTCAACATTTTTGGAAATAATTCCTTCTATAAACCGTTTTTTTTTTAGGATTAATTGAGGATTTTGTTGAGCCAAACATTCTACGTCCAGCACAACATTTAGTCCATTTACACAAAAGAACCACAAAACCACATTCATGTGCATTCACAAATATGAGAAGAATTAATTATATTATAAAAGATACACAATTGTATTTTGAGAAGTATCGAAAATAAGTAAGCTGAAAAAAAAAGGAAAAATCGTCAAAATAAATAATAAAATAAAAATTCACAGATAAAAATGAATATGGATATAGTATTTGAAAAACACATTAATTAAATCTATAAATAGGAACACATATAATATCTTCACTCTCACTCATCTGCTCATTAGCTACTAATCTTTTTAATAAACCTTTTTTCCAAGAGTTAGTTCAGAAGATCAATACCACTCTTAATAATTATGGATCTGGAGTCTGGAGGTCATCGCCTAGATTAGCATAAAGACTGGAAACAGCTAGCCTGGCTCTGTCCAGTGTTGGACAATATGCCTACCAGCACTCACCAAATGAACACATACCTCGTTTGTTTCATCTGTACAAAAACAGAAATGTAAAAATGACAATTTGTAGTTGTACAGGGAGTTTTGTGTTGTAACAATTTCCACGTCCGAACTACAGCTCTGTACTTAAGAAATGACAGTGGTATCAATCTTCACATCTAACCTTTGGAAATAATATGGTGGTGGCTGTAAATCTAATAAAGTGTTATAATAGTGCTTTATTAGCTCTCTGGAAGATTTCTTTTGGTGTGAAAGCACAAAGCTTTAACGTGGTGGTTGCTTCAGCTACATGGAAAATAAACAAAAAAAACTATTTGAATGTGTCTGCATAGTTATTACTTCTGTAACAACGGCCATTCATTTAAACTCTGAAATGTTTCCCAGACAAATCAAAAGACTTCTCCATCACATGTACTTTTAAAATTTTTATTAGTGAGTCTCAAGGTTTCATTGAATGTACCATAAGCAACTGGAAAGACAGTCTATCATAGTCCATCACATTCTAGTATTCTTTTTATAAATGACCATACTGTATATGTTGTGTGTCGCGTTAAATATACATTAGGTGCCGATGATTTAGTAAAAAGCTTTCTTATGCAATCAGCCTCATAGTGTTCAACAGATGCCCATAGTACCACTTACGTTTTATATTAATGAGTGATTACATATAGTTAAAGAAATACTGTATGGACATTAAATGCTTTTGATAATGTGGCTCATTAATGCCTAATGATTTCAAATACTAAGTGCAGGGCAGGACATGCTTTTGCAGCGCAGAATACTATATACAGGGCTGACCATGCTCTCGGTGATGTCATATCCATGTCAAGGAAAAGGTAAGATAGAGGTTTGCGATGGAGAGGAGTTTCCACCCCAAAGTTGTCTACATGCAGGTCAGAGGGTGGAAGGATGTTTTCAGTCCACGGAGGAAGCCTAAAGATAAAGACAAAATATATTGATGGATTCAAAACCACTGTGTCTATAGAACATCCAGTTCATTAAAGCTGTAGTTGGTAACTAATAAAAAAAATGCTTTGTCATATTTTTTAGGTAAATCAACTTCCAATTACAAACACTTGAATAGTCCGTGTTTAAATCATTCCGTCCTAAAGTTTGGAAAATTAAGTAATAGCCGAATCCAGTTATTTTCATGCTGCCTTTCATGTCAATAAGCCCACAACCGAGCGGCTGGGAGGCAAGGTTAAAACTGGATACCGGATCCGAAGATGACGCCTATTTAATCAATCAACGCACGTGGCAAAAAAGTAGTGTTTCTCCCGCTGACCCCACATAAGAGTTCCCGCTCAGACTTCACATTGTGATGACGTCACAGATTTTCGAATCTCTTTACTCAGCTCAAGGAAAACTATAAAACGTCCATGGATTAAAAATGATTTCATAGAAATTGAAAAAGTCATAATCTACCTTGTTTGGAGTTTTATGTTGTCCTGTCAACAGTTTTACAGACGTCTCTTTTACAATGGTGGTCTATGGGGGAAATGCTTTTTGGGCAGCAGGGGGATTCTTTTGCTGCTATGCCGAATTGCCAACGGGCAAAATTAGAAGCAGGGCTAAGCAGCAGTGCCATATCCAGTTCTTATAATACATCTATGGGAGAAAAACCGGCACGGTATAAAAGATCAAACGTTTCCCCTTCACGATTCCACGTCAGCTCATGTACATGAGACCTAGTTAACACGTTATATCCTATTTGTTTGAGGTGTAAAAATGACACATTTATCTCCAAAAGACGTTCAACATCATTTTCCAAAATGTCAAACATTTCTTGTAGAAATTAATATTGCACGGTCTATACTGTCTAGAATTGGCCAAATGAATAATAAACTCAGAACTGCTGGAAGAATAAGTAGACTGATGAATCTGAGCGAGTATTCAATGTGAGCTTTTGTTCTTCGATACTTTTTGAACCCCAGTGCTAAAATATGGACACAGCTAGCTTAGTTGGGACCAAACAAGTATCGAAGTGCGATCCGCAGCGCTAGATAAAACCTGTCAACAACAGTGTTCCTGGGAATGATGCTGCTGACGTGCACTTTCACATCCGGATCACAAACATACCTGTGTTATTCTCCGACCTGCACCCCTGCGCAGTTATCTTTACTTTCCGAGGCTATCGCTAAATATTCAGCATTTCTAGGAGGAAAAGAGAAAAAAAACAATGTTGACAAACCTTTAACTGTAGCACAGTGAAATGGTGTTAAAAAATGCAAGAAACTAAACTTCTCGTTATGGTTGTATGACAGTTTTTTGACTTACAGGAGGGAGGTTTTGGTTTTTACTAGGGAGGAGGATGACAGGATGAGACGGACAAGACGAAAACATGACAAGTAGACGCAGGGAGCGTGAGACAAAGAGACACAAGTGAAAACACACAAACACAATGGAAACATTGATAATCTTAAACAAAGGTAGGGAGGAGCGGGGACGGGTAAAGTGGAGGAGAGGAATATGAACTACAGAGAGGATGTAACAAAGTACAGGTATGACTTCAGCAATAGAGCATGAATAGAACATGGCCGTATTCATGGAGACATATCACTGAGTTTAGAGTAAAGGCTCCAGTCATACCAGCAAAGCGTCAAAAAAACTCAAATGTGCAAAAATATTTGCTTGATTTTGCCGCAAAACGTCTGTTTTTCCAAATGCATGTGTAACCGGGTAATAGTGTGTTGCTTCAAGCTTTACAGGCATTAGACCCAGACCGATATATCAGTATTGCCGTATATACTGACCAATAAGTAATAAAAAGAAATGCAGTATGGATTAGGGCTGAACAATTATCGGAATTGTATTGAAATCCCTAACGGACTAGTGCAACATCAGCAGGAGTCGAATATCTGTCAAAATACCATTCTGAAAATATTGTGGTGCTGCAGATGTCCTGGCCTACAAATCGTATTCTACAGACTTTAAAAAATGTTTTTTAAATCACACCATGATCATTTTAATATAGGTGATTTATCAATAAAAATTTGAATAATGATGCAAAAATTATCATTCCCTCCAATATTATGAATCATATTGCAATTGCAATATCAGTCAAAATAATCCCAATTACATATTCTTTCCCAATCGTTCAGCCCTAGTATGGATTGAGGTCATTTTGAAACAGTGCTTCCATTACATGGGTCTTATAACAGTAAAGTACATATCATCGCCACATTTTATAATAAACCGAATTTAAGGAATCCTTATCAAAAAATGGTTGCTTATTGTTATGTGTTTATGTTAAAAGCTAATAACGGCAGATATATCATTACTGGATCATTTTTAAACTCTCAAATATCTTTGCAGGTATTTGCCTTAAAAATTCCAGCATTTTGTTTGGGCTCTACAACACACATACGGTTTTAATGTTATGGATAACATGATATCTCCAAAGCGTTTTCCTTTATTTGGGATCACATCACAGCAGCAGAGGAATACAATTTCAACTTCTCCCAAATTTTTCCTCAAATTCCTGGAGAAGCTGATTCTTTCCATTACATAGATATCGTACATGATATACCTACCGGTCCTCCACAGACTGGGTGCCTGGCTTAAGCCATTTCTTTGTAATGGCTTTTCTAGCAGCTACACTCATTATTCCAAATAAGTATGTTATTTTAATATTTGGGGGTGTTGAATGTAGAAGCCCAGAAAAGGAGTTTGTCCCAAATAAAAGTAATTTTTGTCCCAAATATAATCCCTAATTCTGTATAAATTCTACCCTTAAAAACTAAAAAGTATTTCCTTTTGGAAAGGCCAAAACACGTGCTAATGATTAGCTTCCAGCGAGCTACAATTCCTCTCGTGTTTTGCTTGATGGAAATGCTTTGGGTTAAGCCATTGAAAGGTTTGCATTAGTCAAATAAAGAATGTATAATCATCATCATAAAGTACTGCAATCCTTCAACAAAACTAGAGTTACAAGCTTTTCAGATGTTGTGAGCATTATGTGCAAAACAGATTGTAAAAAAAATACTCACGCTGCTTCCCGTAACGCTTCTTCCCCAGCTGCTGATATTTTCCTGTAGCAGTATATCATCTCTATGAGGAGCCAGACCTGCAGGCCAATGATGGACACGTACATCATGACCTCGGACACAATGGAAGCCGTTCCTCTGGTCGCTGCACACATGAGAGCCAGGAAATCGAGAAATCAGACAAAGCAAAACATCTGCAAAATCTGGAATTCAACGTCCGATCCGATGATGGGATTTCCTCCAGTCAGAGTGAGTCTGAAGCTGCAGCTGACATATTATACATTTAAAGAGTGTTGGACTGGTTAAAACATTTAAATCAACTGCATTATAGTCGTCCTGATTTCACGTAGTTCTGGAGTCCCCTCTGGGATTTTGTAAAAGATACCTGTGAATCATAGTTATCTGAAACTGAATGTATAACATACATTTCCTACCTCAGCTCCATAGCTCACTGTTTTTCAAAATAACTTCTGCTAAGTGCTGAACTTCTGCTAAGACTTTCCTCTTTGATAAAGCTTATAGTTAGGGCTGGCTCAGGTTTGTCTAGGACCAGCCCCTAGTTATGCTGCTATAGGCTTAGACTGTCGGGGGACTCACTCCTCTCCTCCTTTCCCTCTCTTTCTCGCTCTCCTCCTCTCCCTCTCTATTGATATGCATTCATGTCCCTTAAATGCATGTTACTAACTCACCATCCGGGGTATCATCCCGGAGTTTCTGAGTCCCTCATCTGGCAGGTTGCCACTATTAAAGGTTACTTCTGGATCATGAATCATGGCTGCACCTGTTGCCCTGGTCCTGCCTGACACCAGGAAGCCTTGACATCCCCCTGGATCCATCTTTTTTATATACGATCGTATCATGTTTTCTGTCGCATAGATTGTCCATGCTGTATTTTTAACTATGTTGTTTGTTCTGTACACACGTCACCTATTGCACGTCTGTCCGTCCTGGGAGAGAGATCCTCCTCAGTCTCTCCCTGAGGTTTCTTCCATATTTCCCCTTTAATTGTGAGGTTTCTTTTAGGGACTTTTTCCTTGTGTGGTGTGAGGGTCTAAGGATTGAGCGTGTCGTATCTTGTACAGTCTGTAAAGCCCACTGAGATAAATGTATAATTTGTGATATTGGGCTATATAAATAAACTTGATTTGATTTGATGCTGTATCCCCACTATTACAGTCAGTCAAAATAGACAATAAAACCCTCTGGGAGCCTGTCTAATGTCTATTTTTGCTGACGTGTCGTTCTCCAACGCTGCTGGAAGTGCAGACACTGCAATAATGGAGGAAACATGCATTTACTGTCAGTTCTGTCTTGCTACTTCTCAAGTCTTGTTTCAATAGGGGGTCAAAATTATTGTTTAATAAAGTTGCTATGAAAAAAATGAAAACACATCTAGAAAACACCTTACAATAACATGAATCCAACGTATGATTAGCAAAGATAAATATGCCTTTTCTTAAAAGAATTCATAAAAACTGTACATGGTATAACCAACTGTGTCATGCGGTCAGTGGTGAGGGAGTGACACCCACGAGTTTATGTATCTTATACCGTCCACCTTAATGCAGAACGCCCTGCTTAGCTGCAAGTGTGACTTCATACATAGTGACAATCCATGTTAGACGCTTGTGAGTAGGGAGCCGTTTGAGAAATGCCTTCTGCTTTAATCATTACGGTCTGGAAAGGCTATTGGATATAAAAAAAAATAATAAAAAAAGAATGTAAACGCGTTCAAATCTGACGGAAATTAGTTTGCTCAAACCACCTCAGGAGGCAGTTTTCAAACCCTTTAAAAATAATTTTACTCTGCCACAATGTACTTTTAAATTGTTATCATTCCATTTAGCCATCCCTTAAATGATTTTCCCATATTTCTGCACTAATGCTCTGCATTAATGCACTGCTTTAACTCTTCCAGGGCTCCTAATGATTCAACCTGTTCTCATATCACAGACCCAATAGTTGCAGAGCGCTGCAGGAGTTGCGTTCGTACCTTTGGGCACCACAGTGAGGTGGACCACCTTGCTGATAACGGTGGTGTACTCGTAGTTGGCGTAGAAGAGGATGCGGTTGAAGAAGCAGCGGTAGATGCCCGAGTCATTGAAGGTGACGTTGAGCAGGTATATCGACGCGTCTTGGATGTCGTTGCTCCTCTTACTTCCGTTCCAATCCACACGGTCAACAAAGTGGTCGTTTTCAATGGTGGCGCCGTCCTCGTTGTAGGTGTAGATCTGGTGCCACAGAAACATCACGGTTAGTCAAAAGATGCTGCTTAAACGCTGTTTTTTTTGTAGAATTTTTGAATGAATTCTGTGTCATGGGTGTAGATAGGGATAGTAGGAGCAGATCATCCCATGAGTCCCAAAGCATGCATATCATGGCTCAAGGTAGACTTTATGATCGATCTCTCCATATACAGGGGAATTAAACTCTGCCCATTTAGTGCTATTGTACAAGATACCATTTTTTTTTTTTTTTAAAGAAGTAAAAACAATAAATAAGTACAGCTTTGAGTACAGACAGTAAAGTGCAGGTGACATATTACTGTTTGGAGAATCTGAATATGGCTGCACAATATGAGGAAAATATGGGATATACGATAACATTGCTGAATATAACGATATTACTTGTGAATAATAAACAGATATTTAAGTGTACTCAGTTCTGCCTTTCTGCTGCTTTCAGTATTCTGCTAAAATACAACATATTGACTGTTGAATTATTATTACCTCATTATTATTATTCCCAACCTTATTTTATTATGATTTATGTGCAACCCTAATCCAGAAGTGGCTTTATCAGTCTTTATGTATCTATCTTTGTCATACGTAACACATGCTGTATGTGTATACAGGAGAGATACTTTTATTGCCACATAATAAAAAGGAGCATTAAGACAAAATGTCAGCAGAAAATCCTCACAAAAATCCAGATCCTTTAAGCTTGTTGCTATTTTTATTTATTTATTTTTTTTTCATCAAAGAGGTTATTTAAGCCAAAACTCTTCACATGTTGTATTTGCTTTTGGATGTACCGAACCATGCAGCGACATAATCACATACATTATCAGCACTTGAGTGTCAGACAGAGGATGTGGCACGAGGTCAACACAGCCATGTGTCATCTCTGGAGCTATAATGATCTCTGTGGTGCAAAATATCACAAATTGACTGCATCTGACCCTCACGATGACTTCGGCACTGGGCTCTGAGATGCCACCAAGGGCGTGTGTATGTGTGTGTGTGTGTGTGTGTGTGTGTGTGTGTGTGTGTGTGTGTGTGTG
>CALSCE010010669.1:871898-896786 GCA_943593645.1 Bovichtus variegatus | reverse complement strand
GTGTGTGTGTGTGTGTGTGTGTGTGTGTGTGTGTGTGTGTGTGTGTGATAAAGGGAGAGAGAGGGTGGAAGGAAGAGAGCTTGGGCGTGCACTATACAGTATATTCATGCATATATAAATAGTTTGTGTCTGTAGCCTATAGGACAAGTGTGGTTTTAAGGATGCTTGCACACGTAAAACTCCTTCAGAAGCACAAATACTTCCTGTACACCGCAACGTGCTGTGTCAGTTGTATTTGGTGCTGGCATCAGACAAAGAAATTCTTTGGCAATAATTTTCACTCACATGAACGAAGTCGGCCTCTCCTTTCCCCTTGAAGTACCACTCGACGGTGGCAGAACCCTCCACCTCGCTCCTCCTCTTGCAGGAGATGCAGCCCAGTTTGAAGCCCATGCCCGCCACTGCCTCTGTGTCCGAGTCCACCTCTGCACAGGCCCCGCGGCAATGGTACAATGCTAAACAAGGAGACAGTCACACCTCTGGGTGAACACGATGTAGCTACACAGTTAGGAAGGCTCCAGATAATCGGCTCAACTCACCAAACATGTTGCAGAGAACGGAGAGGACCAGTACGTGTGATGCAGCCATGTCACCGGATGATGAAGCAGCTGCTTTGTTTGACAAGGAGCCTCAAAAAAAAAAAAAAAGTTCTAACTTTGACAACAACGGCTTGTATGGAGCTCAAAATACTGATGTTGAAGCATGTGGGTCAGGCAGCTAGACAGTGGTTACTGTTGCAGCGAAACATGCATCGTAAAGTGCAAAATGTATCTGCCTATAGGCCTTCCTTATACACATACATGTGTTGAAGAGGACAGTCCTCAAGCCAGCAACATGTTCCTAGTGGTTGCAGAAAGTATTGCCACAAATGATTGCTGCTTTTGACACAGCCCCGTACTCTATCTTCATTCACCTGATGTATTCAAGTGGAGAGTATTGTTCTGCTTTCAGTGATCGAGTAGCATGTGAAACTATCCAGATATCTGGTGACTCGCAGTGCTCCACAGATCAACACCCTGCTGTTTGATTATCTTAATGTGAGCTGCGCAGAGCAATCGTTAGAGCTTGGGGCCGCACGCTCAGCGCTCTTACGCACAGGGTATACACAGATTATGATAAATGTGTGTTTATGTAATGTGCAACATGCAAGCTACCGACTGACCGCATACGATGCACTTGCATGCCAGTGCATCACTGAATGTGCATGCTCTTTAATAAGAAATGGCTACCTTTTTTTTTTTTACAGGCTACACGCTTCCAATGTTAAATACAGACCGATCTAATGGCCTCTAATAAAAAATAGCCTATAACTGATCACTGAAATCACAGCCTACTGTCCTGATATAGAGGCCTCCTGTCGTCGAGTCGTGTCCTCGGAGAAAGAAAAGAAAGAATACAGTCCTCTGCTGCGATGACAGCTGCATGTAGAAAATGCTTGTTATTTCACCTATCCAAATACCCCTCCTAGAGATGCTTTGCTCGTGCAGACATTGCAGATAAAAAACTGCGTAAGCGCAAGCGGATGCAGCCACCCCTCCCCCCCAAAAAAAGAAACATGTATATAATACGTCCTCCTGTGTCGGATAACGGTGTTTTCCTACGCCACAGCGGCACCTCTGTCGCTCAGATCAGAGGATACTGCGGATGCACTGCGGTAAAAACGACTGTGTGTGTGTGTGTCTGAGCAGCTCCAGTTTGTGACGACTATTTAAGCTCCTGCCCCGCTGTTTTTGAACTGATACTCGCTTAGCTTTGTCCGGGGACCACTGCAGGGGCCTCAGCTAGCATGTATAGCACGTTTAATGAGCAACAGAGGCTCGGGACAGGCAAGGCTGATATTTGACCAATTATCATACATCATGGTTTTAACGACCACGGAGGACAACGTTGGTATGTCCATAACAGCAAGTCTACCAACACTAAGGCACAGCAACGGGGCTACAGGGCGCTGGACTGACAAACACTAAGAAATAGCTCACTGGGCTGCAGGAAAAAACGAGATTCAATGATGCCTAAAGTGGGCTAAAGTGACATAATTGAAATGCACGTCACTAAATGTTTAGCATCATACAGCAACACGAACACAAATAATTACGTGACTTTAGAATAGACTGAAAAGTTGTTGTTTTGAACCACGGACATCTACAGTTTGTTGTGAGTAGGTGCGCGCGCCACACAGCCGCAACAGCCTACGAGCCTCCCTCTGCTGATTTTGACAGAGAATTAATAAATGAATAATACATGTATTATTTGATTAAGAAACCGTAGCCTGATGTTATTACAGGCTGATATTTGGAGTTGCTGGACATAACAGTCCATCGTACCAGTTACAGTATCCTGCATATGAGACGTTTAGGGAACATCGGTCAGTTGTAGCGTCTATATGTGGTGAAAAATATACACTTCCCGTCCAAAAAAAAGTCACCACCTGGATTTAACTAAGCAAATCGGTAAGAGTCTTCCATTGGATAATTACTGCAGTGATTAATATGTTTTAGCTGGCAACAAGTTATTTAACCCTAGCTGATGCGATGAGTAGCTTCTCATTTCTTGAACAACCATGTCGGAAGACCGATCCTGTGGTCGTGGAAAGGATGTTAATCAGTGTCGGGTGAAGTTATTGGCCTGCATCAAGCAAAGAAAGCAACTCAGGAGATTGCTGAAACTACTAAAATCGGGTTAAGAACTGTCCAACACATTATTAAAACCTGGAAGGATAGTGCTGAACCATCATCTTCGAGGAAGAAATGTGGTGGGAAAAAACTCTTGAATGATCGTGACCGGAGATCACTTAAACGTTTGGTGAAATCATATCGTAGGAAATCAACAGTAGAACTCTATATATATATATATATATATATATATCACAAAATTCGATTGTAATAATAAACCTTTGAGTTATATGACACATCCTATACTTGATGCTGGATGATAAATTTCACATACATATGGCAAGATTATCTAAATCCTTCCCAAACTTTAATATTTTCTAGTTTAATTCAAATTGTAACGTTACTTGGATACACATATAAATAAAATAAAAAGTCAATGTACATTGTTATATTTTAAATAATATTTTTATGTAGCTCATTATTTATTTTAAATATATATATATTTTTTTTATTTCATTATTTATTTTAAATATATATATTTTTTAACTTTTCATATTTCATTTGATTTGCATGCATTTGATGCATTTTTTATTTTATTTTTTTTACAAACTTGAACCTTTAATTGTGTATATATAATGCGAGTTCAGTTTTACAACATAACAATGATATACACTTGCAGCTTATCCTGCAGGTTAACGTGGCCAGTGTGATGACATTTCACAATAGTCAACTTTAACACAAACACCCACTCACGTTGTGTGTCCGTGTGTGAGCATCACTGATGCGGTGTTGTCCACCAGCTAGCATCAGCTACGCCTACGGGCAAGCTGCTGTTAGCAATTACGAGCTTGCTTCTTCTTTTTTTTGTTTTTTAAACACAAACACGCGATGGTACTTTGTATCTGGAATTCACGAATAATAATGTTGTGCTGCAAATAGCCAGCGACGTCCCCATATAAAAGTAAAACGTTCGACATACCAAAGGTAAAGTAACTAAGCTAACGATAGCTGCGAGCTAACATTTAGTTAGCTAACGAGTGACTGCTGGTTAGCTACATGCTAACACGGGAGTGAGCAGAGCACAACGTTACACCAGCGCGTGCAGTCCTCCACCAGACCCTGTGTTAATAGCACTGTTTTAACCTCAACCGTTTATGTGGCGGTCATCTTGACGAAGTTGGTGCTTCGTAGCTAACATTCGCTCGCTAAATGTGGTAGTGATCATCAAGTGGAAGCTCCCGAGTTCATATCACAAATCAATAGAGATTGGGATGCGAATTGGTTATCATGTAATGTCTTTATCGACAATTTACCTACTTCAATCCGACGCTAGAGCTGCAACGCTAGGTCGATCAAGTGAAATGGCCATAAGTTAGTCGATAGACAGACAAGTGATCAGCAAGTAATATACAACTAAGCTCTTATCAAAAGGTAAACTATTAACGTTAATTGTTCATGTCAGTTTTCAGGCAGTCCATTTTCAGAAATGTTTGCTTAAAAAATACTATACGTCAACCTAACGTTTCTATACTTTACCGTCGATTATCGAAATTGGTTAAGTACTTTCTGTTGCATTCATTCAAATGTCACTGTTATTGTTTTCCTCTTGGATATGCCTTCATTCCCTTTACATTCATTGCCTGTATTTTGTTGTAGTATTGTGTTCTGTAAGATGTTAACACGATAGATGTCAACACATTCTCTGCTTAAAACTGTCCTTGATACAAGTTCCTTTTAAAATGATCTGCCCAACAAAACTGCATGTATGCCACATTAGGAAATGATAGTGTCACAGCAGTTTTGCTCTTCTCTATAGTTTTGTGTGACCATGGATCCGACCTGCAGTGTTTCTGCTGCTCCGGCTGGTTTGACTGTCCAGGTGTGTTTCCCCGGGGCCCGTGCTGCTGTTTTGGACAATCTGAACCGCCAGCGGGAAGAGGGCCGCCTGTGTGATCTCTCCATCCAGGTGCAAGGACAAGTGTTCAGGGCCCACCGCTGTGTCCTCGCTGCATCTTCACCCTACTTTCATGACCAGGTAGGCCAGGGTACATCAGTGTGCAATCTATTGTGTGTACAGATCCATTCATTTATAATAAGGTGGGGTTGTTTTTACTCAGTGGTGGAAGAAGTATTCACATCCTTTACTGAAGTGAAAGTACCAATACCACACTGTCAAAAATACTCCACTAGTGGTAGTCTAGTGGTCTCGTGGTTAGGCTTTCAAATAGAACAACGGAAGTTTGTGAGTTCAGCACCAGGCGGTGCATTAACTCCGAGCTGCTCTAGGGGACTGTCCCTGTAGTTAGTTCACTGTAAGTCGCTCTGGATGAGAGCGTCTGTTAAATGACATGTAATGTAAAAAGTCCTTCATTCAAAACTTAAGTAAAACAATCTAAGTATTATCAGCAGAATGTACCTTTAAAGCATGAAAAGTATTTAAGTCATTGTGAAGTATTTTACGGCTGTAGATTATGTAAGATTGTGCAAGATTGTGCTTACCTCAACTCCTTTATACACTGTTGGGTAGTTTAATCTACAGCAATGGCTCTTATTTTATAAGATCATCATATGTTTGTAGCTTTGTCTCCTGTGAGAACCACCTATCTCTAAAAAGTGAACAGAAAAACATTCGGTTTTCCGCTTTGTGACTATGCATTTTACAGCGGATCCAACAGGGCTATTAAATAGTTTATTTAGCTTAAGAAGAAGGAACATTTTCTTAAGCCATAAAGGAACACTTTATCTGTTCACATTCAACACATCTGGAGGTGCATGGTTTTCACAGGACAGGAAGGGTGTGAAAACTTGTAATCTGTAAAGTAACTAAGTAAGTATAATATTTCCCTCTGAGATGTAGTGGAGTAGAAGTATAAAGTTGCATAAAATGGAAATACACAAGTAAAGTACAAGTACCTCAAATGTGTACAGTACTTGAGTAAATATACTTAGTTACATTCCACTACTGTTTTTACCCCATCTTTCTGTCCAGATGCCCTAAACATAACTTTGTTAATTCTCTCGACAGGTGCTGCTGAAGAATGTTACAACGGTTTCCCTACCCTCTGTCATGGACCCGGTGGCCTTTGAGAGCGTGCTGAGTTCTGCCTACACAGGCCAGCTGAGCATCGTGCATGATGACATTGTTAACTACGTCACTGTGGCCAGTTTCCTCCAGATGTGGCACATCGTGGACAAATGCACAGAGATCCTGAAGAGGCCCCGGCCTTCAGCAGAAGTCACCTCGGGAGAGGCCGCTATAGCTCACCCTGGCACTGCATCTCGCCAGCAGTCCCCGAGCAGCACAGACTGCTTATATCTGGAGAGGGAGGGAAGAAGGAAGGAGAGGAAGCCTGATGCCTTGCCTCCCTTAGCTACTTGGAGACGCCCACAGCAGTTTCCTAGATGGGGGCGACCGCGACCCTTATCAGCCCAGCACTTAGCCGACTCTCAACTGGACACCCTGCCTGGCTACACGGAGAGTGACTACACAAACTCTGAAGAGGCATGGGTATCAAGCCATGCCAAAACAAGCCACTTTGCTCATGATGGACCTGGCCACAATAACCGGTGTTACGGGGGGTTCCCTAGCGGTGAAGCATTAAAGCAGAAGGTCAGGTTTCAACAGCGGGGAGCACCGGCGAGCACTGATAGACTGCTTGACAAGAACAGAGAGAGTGGGGACAGTGATGAGACACAAGAGAATAGGAAGAAGGAGAAAAGAGAGATTGAGGCAGATGAGGGAGTCGGAGAAGCGGCGGTGGAGAAGAAAGGAGGCTTTGCACAAATGGGACACTGCGGTAAGTTACAAGAGCCTCATTTTACTTTAATAATATTGACGTGAAAAAACGTCTTATTTAGTGTAACCTGACTGATGGGGTTCCCACAGATCCTAAAAAGTCTTAAAAGGCATTGAATTTATTAATCTAAAAATAAGGCATTAATCGATATTAAAATGTCTTAAATCAATCTTTCAAAAGTCTTTAAAAAAAAATTTAAAAAATTTTGATACTCGCAGGCACATTTATGTCAGTACCGTGAGATTAGATACACAGCCTGATAGTGTGGCTTTTCTACGCTGGGTCATTACTTCTCCTTGTTTTGTGGATGAATTTGATTTTGTGCTATTTTTCTCCTGCAGACTTCCACCCAATTTCAAATGAGAATATAGGCGCCGGACAAGCCCCGGGGAAGGCGAGTGTGGAGGAGACCAAGGGGAAAGTGCAGAGAAACTTGTTAGGAAGAGATCCTTGCTCAGACCTGCCCAGTGTTCACGCTTGCCAAACAGGTGAAGGAGTTCCGGGCACTTCCTGTCCGGTTTCAGCCCGGCTGCAGTGGCAGACTGGTCCTTGGTCTCAACCAGAGCAGAGGCCGCAGGAAGGAGAGGGTGGCAGCTGCAGTAAAGATGAGGATGAAGACGATGAGGAAGAGGATGTGGACTTTGAGTGTTTCACAGAAGGGACATTTAGCAGAGACACTTATGATGAGATTGAAGATGGAACAGGACAGGTTTCCCAGAGGCCTTTAGTGCCCGTGTCTCCTGACTTCACCATGGCAGGCTCTGAGGGGAACTGGCCCGCCACTGGCGTGGGACAGGGTGGCTCGTTGACCCCCACCTCAAGTCGCCATTTGTCTCCATCCTCTGCTGCATTTCCGCCACCCTCTTCACCCCCGACCCCATCTTCGTCCTCCTCAGTGTCTCTTGCCGGCGCCCCCTACACGGGAAAAGTTCACTTCTGCCACTGCGGCAAAGCCTACACCCTGAAGAGCATGCGTGACCGGCACGTAAAGATGCAGCACCTCAATCTGCGGCCCTTCGGCTGTCCTGTTTGCACAAAGTCCTTCAAAATGAAACACCATCTAACCAAGCACCTTAAGACTCACGGAGGGCTGCGGCCCTATGAGTGTGGCCTGTGTGGGAAAAAAGTCATTTGGAGGGACAGCTTCCTCAGGCATCAGGCCCGATGCGAGAGACTTGCCTCCAGCTCCACAGCTAACAGCAACGCCAGCACAGCCGCAGCAGATGTGGATGACAGCTACAGTTATGGATTTGAAGACGGGGAGGCTTTTCTTGCAACGGGAGGACAAGTGAAAGTGGAGGAGGTGGATTTTCACGGGGAGATGGAGGACGGGATGCGCGGCCTGTTGGGCAGCGTGTCCGGGATCGTGGATGAGCTAAGAACTCAGTCACAAAACTTGGAGACCGGTAGTCATGTTTTTAAAGAGGAGGCGAGTGAGAGCTTTAGCGGGAATTAAACGTTAATGTGAAACTGTACATAAGTACATACAAGGAGGACAATGAATGACATGAAGTCTATGGAAACAAATCATTGAAGGCTATGGAAGCCCTAAACAGCTCAATTTTATTTTTCCGATAATGATATCACAAGTTGATTATGTCAGTATCTCAAAATAACAAATGTCGTTTTCCCGAGAGAATGGGATAATTTTCTCAAGATAATGACATAATTAATTTGAGATCCCATAATCAATGTTTTGTACGTATTACGTATTTAAACGTATTAGGACTAGGCCTCTGTCTCGTTATCTCGGGGAAACAACATTTCTTATTTTGAGATAATGACATAAATAACTTGTGATCTCTAGAAAACAAATGGAAGTTAACGTATTATGGGAAAACGGCGGATATAAAATGTTTGATTCACGGCTGTTTAGGGCTTCTCTTTGAGCAGCTGCTTTTGTTTCATCCTTTTTATCTGCATTCTTTTTTTTTTTTTTATGTTGTGCTTCATTCAAGTGACCCTTTTTTAATTTGTACAGTACATGCCATGTAGCCTCAGTTCTTGTTCAGTGATGTTGTAATCTCTACATCTGTGTTGTGAATGTACTTCTGGAGCCCAATTAAAGTTCATTTGCATTTTGCACATAAATTATTTGCCATTGATCTGCATTACAAAATAAACACAAAAAAGTTTTTATGTGTGCCATATTGATGTCTCATTACACCATATAAAGGAAAAATAAATCTAGGATGGTAATAAAAACTCTGAATTTTTCTGATTGAATGTGGAATGTTGGGATTTATTGTAGAACACTTATTATACTTATTCTAGAACATAGTCATTTAACTGGGTCATTCTAGAACACTGTGGCTCAATCCAGAAAAGCTCCTCTGCAGCACAATGGTGGAGCACCAGAGGTCTCTCTTGCTCAGCGCTGCAGCGTCCCCCTTTCCCGTGAACAAATTGTGCAAAAGTCCCTCACTGTGTTTGGAGAACGCGTCCTCAGTTAACTGAAAAAGAAGACCTAGAGACACTGAAAGAAGACGAGCCAAGGAATGAGGCGGTCGTGAAATGTGTTCAGGGGGCACAGCCCATAGAGATTTCCATTTCACTGGTAAACATGAGGTTGTGACGATCAAAGAGCAACTGCACATGGAGGAACAAAGGTATAACACTGGCACTGTATATGTAGCCAGTCTGTTGATATTTTGTGCTGTGAGCTGACATGGGTTGAACGAATGCTTAAATAATGTTGAAATAATAATTTTTTAGGTGGAGCATTTGAGCTTGTATCTAATATAAGATAATTATTTTTGAGATATTAATACTTTCTACGGGATACTTTTGTCAGACCAGACACAAATTGTGGCCATAATCAGTGTACAGTATATTAAGCTGTTAATGTGAATGCTAAAATGCGTCAAATACAGGAACATTGCCTTTCTGTGACGCAGATGTCGGGGCCCCTGAGCCAATTATCGCGAGAATATTGCATGCTGGAGAGATGCAACTCTTTGCTAATTGTGGTCTTTAGGGGCAGTTATCCTTGAACATTTCTATCTCAGCATTATTTCTAATGATGTGAAACATTGTTTTTCCCACCTCTGTGTATCATCCGTGTTTAGTGATCAATTAACTGTCGGACAAAATGTACGTAGTCGAGATAATGTTTACTGTACTTTGATATTGGAATTACTGTCTGAGAGAGATATTTGGCCTCCAGAGGGTGTTTCACGGGGGTGTGGGAGTCTTCACTTTTTATGGATCATGGGTTGAGTTTGGGGCTAATACAATACTTTATCCTCCCCCTCTCCAGTTATTCAGCTGTGCAGTGAAGACATGATGTTTGTCAATATACAAAAAGATGAAAAGTCTGTGCGATATGATGGAGCCGGTAGTAGCCTAGCTTAGCATTAAGACTTTAAGCAGGGGGAAATGGCTAGACTTCGGCACACAAGCCCCCTGTAAAACGACAAATCAGAGTTTTTTTACTCTTTGGATTTTGTACAGCCTAAAAAAACAAGATATAATGTGATAATTTGTCAGTTTTCAGGGATTTGTCCAGTTTTTCTCGCCTCTGTTTGCTAAGCTAAGCTAACCAGCTACATATTTACCAAACAGACGTGGGCATTATATCCTCAACTCTCTGCAAGAAAGCGAAAAAGCACATTTCCCAAACTGTCAAACTATTTCTTTAAAACTGATTGAAAATGTAGGTTTGCAAATGTGTCTCATTTGGTTTTGCACTACAAAAGAAATCCTAAAAAGTAAAAAAAACACAACAGAATGATCAGATTTTAAAGAGAAGACAAAGCAGGTTTATTTCCAGTTATGCTGAACATTAAAAACAGAGCATATACAAATGAGAGCGGCGACGTAATTCATTATGAACAGAATGAAATGAACAAATTTTGCGTCAGAACATTTGAAACCAACATACTGTCCTTCAGTTCTCCTCAGACCATCTGGGTGCTTCTGCCTCAAACCTTTGAACCACTTACCATCTGACCATCAGATAAAACAATCTGTTGCCTGTCTCTTCTAAATTAAACACAAATAACAATAAAAGTTCAAACTTAATTTAAGATGCAAACAGATAACTGACAATGAATGAGATCCATATAAGCTATAGATAAGAGAGCAGACCAGTTGTTTTTAGGACATGTTGAGTTACGTAACAGTGCATTTAAAAAGGGCATTTTATTTTTTGATAGACTTGAATGACATACTGTACATGTTTATTAATTACACTGAAGCATGACAAAAAAAACAAAAACAGTTACATTTAAACAAAATAAGACTTTCTACACTCCGCACATACTGTAGGTTTCCAGTTGTGTTTTCAAATGCTTTGCAACATACGTTTCACTCGTGCACAACAGCCACAAAACAGGACCAATCCCCGTTTAGATTTCACATATGAAACAAAAACAACGGTTTGTTTGGTGTGTGAGTCGTGTTTCTAGAAAAGCACCGAGATACACAAAGCGTCACTCGTGTACAAAAGGCAGACGACGGCAGATACATAGAAAAACAAACGTCCGCCATGAACAAAGCTCAGACAGCAGACACTAGCGCCAGACTCAGACTCAAATGGGTGATTTTTACAGTAAGATATTTTAGCATGACCAAACCTCTTATAAACAGCTAGACAAGATATCCGTAGGATTAAAACAAAAACATGCACAGTGACCACCTGCATCCCTGGAGAGTGGATTTCATACGCTTGTCAATGTCAAACATAAAGAAGGCTCTTGTTAGTGGGTTAACATTTCTTGAGGTTGTGAGTCCACCGCATGCAGATCCGTTTCCCCTCTTTCGTCTTGTCCCATCGGCGTTGGATCAGTGGTTTGCTCCTCGGCGGAGAGCTTAGAAGATGGTGCTCCAGCGTTTAGGGGGTGGACGGGACTTGGCTTCTCCCTGGAGAGAAGAAGAAGAAGGAGAAGGATGATAATGAGGTGGCTGAGAGAAAGAAAAAGTATTTTCTATCCCCAGAGAAGCTTCTAAGAGCAATCTGGGGTGATGCAGTTTCCAGTTTAAACTGTGCTGAAAGTTCATGAAAGATTTGATTGTCGAATGTTTCACATTTATTCGGGACTTGAGGAGATCATCCACCCTGAAAATAAAGCCTCACAAGAGTCGAGGTAGATGGCATTTGCAGAAAAATAATCAATGAATACATGTGTGAGAAATGTAATATCTGGGTTTACATGTCGGTGTCACCGTAAAGATGAAAATGTGGCTCTTAAGCTTGTTAGTCTTTTATGCTGACAGGCTGCTGTGAAAGCATGTGATGAAATGAAGTGAGTGAGAGTGAAATGGAGAATCATTATTGTATTGATTTATTACTCACTGGTCTCTGGTGAGAGCATCACTGTTGTATTTAGGCAAACACAGACAGGAAACAGTGTTTATGAAGCCCAGTTTTACAGATAGAAAGAGGACATGTTGAGTAAAACCATGAGGCGAACGTGCAGTAAGCTCACCAGGTTGAAGATCCTGGACAGTGTGCTTTGGTCTCTGCGTCTCCTGACCGGCGACTTTGTGCTCTCAGCACGTGGCGACGAGGCCTAGAAAAAGACGCTCTATAAGCACAGATGGAGACCTGAAACCAGTGCCTGCTGCTTTGTCATTGTGTAACCTATAACCAGACCTTTAATTCATTTTACATTGATGGCCTTTTGCTTCTACGAGATGAGACACATATCACCCCAGAGCATCAGAGATGACATTTATGAAATGCCACAAACAATTGTTTAAAAATGTTACGGAGGGCACAATTATTGCTGTTGGACAAAAAACACATATCTACAAATAATAAGTCTTTCAAAAAAACTAAGAAAAGACTACATACTTCCTTATTAGTGCCCAAACCTTTGCACTTTATGTACTTATATCTCTTTGTTTACCATCCATCCTCTCTAATTGCATTGGGATCGACCTTTTGGTATTTGGATCTATGTTTTCATTGAGTTTTTAATGTGCTTTGCTACAAGCTGAGTTTCCCTTGTGGACAGTAATTGTGGACGGATGCAAGGTTTTCCATAATTATGCAACTTTTAGAAAATTCTACAAGTTTTAAGGTCAGAAAATAGTTCCAATAATTTCACTTGTAAGCTGAGGGGGAAAACCACAAAACTGCAGGTATGTGGTTTCTCTGCAACAGCAGCAGTGGGATGTGGAAGAACAGTTGTTCTTGGAACTGTAATTGTGAGAGAACAACATGGACCAAGACGTGGGGAAAAACACGAACATCTGACAGGACCAGACTCAGAAAACAGCACCCTTCAGGGGGAAGAAAAGGAATGACAAGGACAAGGTAAGGTCCGCGCTGAACTGAGTCGGTAATCACCGTCAAATGACACACTCCGTGGCACGGGCTGTGCAGGGTCACCTGACAGATGAGAAGGCACAAAGAAGGTAGGAAGCCAAAACAGAAGGATGGTTGAGTCATCTCTGGCACAGAGGGGGTGGAAGTGTTACAGATAGCTAGACTTGTGGAAGAGGAAGAGGACAAGGAGGGCGATGCAGGTCAAGTGGTCCTAAGAGAAAATGTTTACCGGTTGTGGTTCATAAATAGTTGAGCAGTTTCAAAGTCATCCAGAAGCAGCGAGTCGCTCTGGATTGAAGCAAAGAAGAATTTATTGAAATGTCATATATTGACCAATAAGCCAAGACTTGGGAGTGTCAGAAATGAATATATCTGAATGAAAGTGATTTTCTGTGGCACCTATCAAGGTGCTGTTGAATCATCTCTGCTTCTGAATATGTCTTGATTCCTCATGCTCAGGTATAAAAGATACTTCTTATTAAGGAGGAAAGCAGTGAAACACAAAGTGAGAAAGAGACAGGGCGAGCGTGGAGGTTAGGTAACAGGTGCACTGCAGACAAAGGACACATTGTGGAGAAGCTCTCTCTACAGACAGCTTTAAATGGGATCAATGCACACACACACACACACAACCACACACACACACACACACACACACAGTGGTGCAGTCAGCAGTGGGGCTTTTGTTTGGTTTGAAAGGGGAAGTTTATGTGACGTACCAAACCCAAGACGTCTCTCCACTGGACATGAAAAAGAAACAGACAGTGACATGATGAGATACAGTGAGAGGGTAGTGACCCTGCATCCACCTCGATTAGCTGTGATGTGGTGGTAAATTAGAGTAAAATTTGGGTAATTTCCACTGGTGATCAACAATAGAGGTAAATACTCACTCTATAAATGTTGGCCTGTATGTACTAGAATGATGTTTTTATTTATTTTTTTCCCCTCATAATTATCTTGTGACCCATCGGATGGGTCCTGAACTACAGGTTCTGATCATGTAAAACATGCACTTACCATTTATTTTAGAAAAACATTAAAATTATATTAAAAACATTACACAAAAATGAGTCTTTATTTAAAATACCCCCATCTAGAACGTAATGCCACTGTGTGGATTTATTTGCAATGCTAGCGGTTTGAATTATCTCAACAACTTTAGGATGGATTGCGCTGACATTTGGTACAGACATTCATGGTCCTCGGAGGATAAAGCCAACTGATTTTAGTGATCTCCTGACTTTTTATCTAGTGTCATCAATGGGGCAAAATGTTCAATTGTTGGGTGAAATATCACCACATTATGTTACGTACATGATAAATCCTAATTCTTTGATGATGCCTGGAATTTTCCTCAACTGCCATCATTTGGTCAACATTTCAATTTGTCAAATACTTTGGTTTATAAAAAAGAAATAGGCTATCTGATAAACTAATGATATTCCAATCATTCGGTGTAGGCTACTTGTACTAATAGTGATGAAGTATCTGTTTAGTGCTAAATAGCTAAACATCAGCTAAAAACTAGTCGTTTGTGCTAAGTAGCTAAGCATTAGCAAAAAACTTGTTTTTTGTGCTAAGTAGCTAAACATTAGCAAACAAAACTTGTGTTTTGTAATAAATAGCTAAACGTTAGCTAAAAACTAGTGTTTTGTGCTAAGTAGCTAAACATTAGCTAAAATCTAGTGTTTAGCGCTAAATAGCTCAACATTAGGCTACTGTAGGTAAAAAACTAATGTTCAGTGCTATGTAGCTAACATTAGCTAAAAACTAATATTTCGTGCTTATTAGTTAATAATAGCATGCTAACATATAACATGCATACAACGCTAAGATGGTGAATATGCATTATACCTGTAAAACACCAGAATGTTAGCATTCATTGTGAACATCTTAGCATGCTGATGTTGCCGTTTAGCTTACTGCATCGTTCATGTGGCAGTAGACTCTAAGTCCTGTTATTTGACTACAGCATCTTTTAAGTAATTTTAAAGACATTTTTGTTTGTTAAAAATGCAACAATGACAGTGCAGTTTAAAAGGGTTAGAGCACAGCATACATTGCTGTCAGCATCGGATGATACTACTACAGGGGGTGCCAACGTTATAGAATCCCACACATAATGGTTTAAAGGTATCTAAAGAAACCCCAAGTGGATATCAAATAAAAACTGAAAACAACACGTCTTGAAAAAAAATTGCAGCTGTTGAATTTGACATTGAGAAATATGATGGAGAACATTAGTATAGAAAAGGAAGTTGTGTCTAAAAAGTGATCGGAAGTAAATGAAGAGTGCATCACTGCATCTTCACCCAACGGCTACACCTTTGGAATGATCGACAAAACAGGTAGGCTATTGTGAAAAAAGGAGACTCACCCTGGATTTAGGACGAGGAGAGGAAACCTGAGAGACACCAAGCAACAACAACCACAGTGTTGATGAGTGTTCAATGACTTATTTCACAGGACAGGAAAACTGAATGACAAACACCGTCTTGAAGTAAACAAATGATTGAGCTGCTGGTTGAAACTTCCAACAATTCCTGTTTTTATCAGTATGTAAATGAAAGAGTTTAGCTTTGAAACGCTGCTGCTCTATTGCTGCCAAGAGTTAGAGACAAAGTAAATCTGAAGGAGTAAAAGAGAGTTCAACACTCACACAGTATACATTAGAGGAAACTGGTTTGTTCTGGGTTCTTGCTTATGCAACCATTAGCAGTCTCAAAGTAATACATCAACCTCGGGTTGAGCTTCAAAATTGAATAAAACTGAGGGTGTTAACAACAAAAAAATTACTTCATGTTAAAGGCATGTTATGTATGATATGATGTATACAATATGAAACCATGTAATCCTAAAGGCTTACAAAGCTCCTGAAGAAATGCACCACAGCATTCTCATTGGTCCGGCGGCGAGTGGAGGACTGCTGAGGTGAGGAGGCCAGGTGTCCCCGGAACGACCCCTGTGAGGATTAACAGAGGTCAAGTAACTGCATGTGTTCACGTGGTAATGTTAACACAAGATCGAGCAATGCTACTGGAAAACCAAATTGGAATCAAATCAAATGGCATCAGGCTTTTAGACCTTTAAGCACCTAGTATGTAACGCAACAGCATTGTAAAGTAATTTTAGGCAGTGTATATAAGTGATGGAGAGCCTTTGCTTGAGCTTGAAAAGACATCAGTTATTTCCTGAAATCGTTCCCAGCTGCACCATAGGGCATTGAAACTACTACAATTTTTGTAATACGAGGCTATTACAAAGAATTTAGTAGTTTCAAGGCCCTATTGGTGTCATGTCTCAAAATGTACTGGAAAGGACTATAATCATGTTTGACGATAGGAAACCTGAAGATCTTATTAATTAAAGGCATTAACAATACTTGATTTATCAGCTGTGGCCAGCTGACACACTGTCGCTAACACAACCTCCAGAACAATCTCACACAATCTCACACATCTGACTCTGTGCAGTCTGACCAAAAATGTCTCATTAATGGGTATGTCTACATTTCATAAATGTAAATTAAGCAACATAAACCTAAAGAAAGATACCTTTGATATACACAGGTACCAATCATCATGGCTTCCTTTTGCCACTGTATTATATTACAAGTGCTGGACAGAAAGCCTGTAACATACGAGGGAAAAGATCTAAGCACAAACAGGAAAATAAATCTACAATATCTGAGACACTCTGCTGCTCTGACTCCGAAAAGCCCCTGCAAACACAGTGTGTGGGTGTTGACTCTTGAATTTAAAAGAGGTTTTGTATGAGGTTTTCTATCTGTATCTCAGGTCCAGGCTGACATTACAAACTAGATTTAGCTTATAGGCTACGTGGGTACACACAGTATCCCTTCGACTTATTGTACCGGATATGTTTACCATCACATTTTTGGAAAAGGTGAGGTGTTAAAGTTTTGAGAAACATTTTCCAGTTAATAGTAATAAAATGGTGATATGATAATTTTTTATAACAATTACGTATATATAATATGTTTAAGTATGTTGGATCTGCAACACGTCTATATCACTAAAGCTTCCACTTAGGTTCAGCATCTAAACAATTACAGCTACTTCAACATGCTGGTCCCAGTCAATAATCCAAATCATAATTAATTTTTTGAATTCCAGAAAAGCTCGGTTGGCAAAAAGAAATATCTCTTCTCTCCGGAAAAATGTTTTCTGACCATCATTCTTTTTTTTATTTTAATGACAATAAAGTCATGTAGCATCTTGCTTCTCACATAATTTATTGCAGGCTGGATGTAATGTTGCCTCAATATTAAAGCGCAGGCCTGAAATGAAAGAATCGTCAATCCAAATCTCAATGAAGGAGTGTCTGATCAGTGAATCGTCAGTGCTCTTGGCTCCTTTAAGCAGATACTGTCAAAAAGCCCAAACTGAGAAATGTCTCTCCTTAAAATTAGTAACTGCTCTTGCAGGGTGTCACTGTAACTGAGAGTATGAAATTCAGTTTCATTTGAATATATTATTTTCCTAAAAAAGTATCCTAAAAGTTATGGAGACAAATTGAAGGAGATTAGAAATACACTGTCTACTGAAAACCATGATTTACGTTTGTTTTGTGTGTATTCCTTATGGGTTGAGAATTTTTGGCTGCGTCTTAAACTTATACAAATCCTGTGGACAGTCTTAATACATGCATTCTCACGAAATGTAACACAGGGATGCTTTTCCAAGCTCACAGGACAGCGGCAAACAATCCTTATAATTAAAAAATGTGATGATCAGGTAATTATATAGAGCCACAGAATGGAACTACTAACAAACGTTCAAAGCACCTAAAACAACTAGAATGTAGCACAGTACTGTAGTGCAATGAGCAACAACAAAAAAAGCAACATTGAGTTTTAAGAGGCATTCGGAGCAGTGAAGTTCAACTGAAAAAAACCCAGAACTATCCCTTTAGATGCAGATGCATGGACGCTCACCTTGCTCCTTTTCTTTTTGTCTCCTCCAAAGAACTTGGTAATCTGATCCATGAGACCAGGGTTCTTCTTTTTCCTCCCGAGCCCGAAGGTGCTCTGCCCTGAGGTGCTCGCTGTAGCCATGGTAGTAGTTGCTGAGGTTGGGTGGGGTCGTCTACTCAGTAGTCCTCTTCCAAGTCAGTCCACAGCCCACAGTGCCAACACTTGGCTCCGCTGCTCCTTCAGGGTGCTTTGCTGCTCCTCTGACGCTCAGGGGCCGTCTTTGAAGGTGTCGTCCCATCGGCCGCAGGGCACCATGGGACACGAGGAGGGTCATCAGGTGTGTGTGTGTGTGTGTGTAGGGGGGGGGCTGCAGTGGCAGTGAGGTCCATGGCTTTGGCTCAGCTCCAGGCATTCTTTGGAGCTTCAGTGGCTGTCACTGCCGCCCTCCGCATGGGCCCGGCCATTGTTCCTCTCCCCATCTGCTTCACCCCGGCCACAGGGACAACAAGGGTTATCTCTGAGTCTGCACTCACACCCTGATGCAAAGCAGCATTGTTGAATCGGACTCGTATATCTTCTCAATGGATTGTGTTTAAATTGGATGTACAGTCACCCAGATTAACATAAGGGGAGGCACAAGAACAGCTTGTTGTGTAAAAACCTGTGAACACGAGCCAAGTTCTGTCTGCACACTGATAAAATAAACCGGTGACTTTGCATGTTTGGATTTTCTCAATTTTTCTGTTTTCATATTCAAAACCAATGAAATTCATACAGCTCTAGCTGTTACTGCACGTTAATGACAAATGAAGCTTCAAAGGTTGTATTTCTGACTTCAAAAAATTAAGTATTTAACCAAACTTTATTTTTTTTTAATGGTCATTGTATTGACTATTAAAGGTCAACATAATGCACTAATCCAAAACCTAACAGGGGAAAAATTAAGATTGCTTTGTCAACTGCTGTTCCAAAGACCAAAAGAATGAACTGTCATGCTTAACATTTGAGCTAACAGGGACACAAATCCTAAAAGTGCTGAGAAATATGTACATTTTGAACATCTAAAAGTGACTGTGGTTGGTCTCAGATAAAAGTTTTCAGCTTTAGATGCATTGATTTCAAATATCCTTGAATGTCTGGCTGTCTAACTTTAGACTTCATTTGCCATTGTGCCACATTTCAACACTACAAGGAGTCCTGGATGTGTTGTTTCAGCCGCAGTGGTTGCAGCAGCCAGCGAACAAAGCGAGATCTGTGGCAGGGTAAGTTGTGTTAGAAAACACCCATACAGCATCAGAATATTAATATTTTAGAACAGATGACTTGTTGTTATCGTTGCTTCTTATTTCAAGTCAGAAAGTAACTTTTACAGATCACAATAAAAAAGCTGTGTGGCAACAGATTCATCTATTTTCATATTCCAGATGAGCATAATAAGAGAAATACATTTTGACAAAGTGAAAAAAAAAAACAGAATTAAGTTTTGGAACAGTCAGGGGTATATTGGACTAAAATAACAATCCAGAATTTTTTTCCCCAAAACCCAAATTCAAATGAATACATAATAGTTGCATAATTATCTCCGCCAGGTGATCTGCGTGCGTGCCACAGCTAATCTCTCATACTACTGGACCAATATATATTTTGTGCTCATTTATGACCGCTTAAGGACCTTTCGGGGTTGTGGTGATTCACACTTTTTGAATCATTTAACATTTAAATGTACTGACTCCTCACTGCTCTTAACCGGAGGGTAGTTGATCAACAGCTGCTTCAATTTGGACTCTTGTTTCCGATAGGGATAAGGAATTGTTCCTGTCTTAATTTGCACGCCAAGGTAAGACAATTGTATATATACATGTATACGCTTTGTTTAACAAATGACAAACTGAACCAGGCGCTGACTACAACCTTGTGTGTCTACTCATGTTGGCGGGAGGAGAGCTTGTAAGCTTGTTGGCTGTTAGCTGTTAGCTGTTAGCAGCTGGTGGCCATGACAGACCTGCAGTGTGTTTGGCTAAGCCGGTGCAGACGGCTGCATGAATTAAAATAACAGTGTATCTGGCTTGGGGGAAAAACGCATCTGGCTTGCAGTCTAGACGGGGGCAATTGTGGAAGACACATTCGGCAGAGATCTGCACTCCACTGAGGTAGGTATGAGAAGACTATAAGGAGTACAGCAGACCTAACCTTGTTTTCTAAGAAAGCAGACAAGATGAGACAGTAAAGGAGACACAGGAGAGATTCTTGGCCGACAGACTTTTCTTCAGAATGAGCATGTGAGCAGCCGTATGATATGAGACCCATAATGAATAAAACTTAACCAGCTTTCCATTATGGACTCTCACAGAGGTACAGTGTCTACCAGACCTTCAAATGAGATAGAAAATAGAAAACATCATGCTGTGGGTAGTTTCTCCTCTACCATGCTGTGGTATCACTGAGCTTCATTACATGATCGTACTGGAAAGATCTAATCATGATTTTCTCTCTTTCCCAGTCCTCCTGCTGATGTCTGCACTCGTAGTTGGACATATAGATAGATCTATTTATTTTCCTTCAGATGAAGCCCTTGTTTTTCAGTTTTCTTTTCAGTTACTGCATCACCTTTTAATGACCGAGCTGATTTGTTTTCATATCATTATGTTTTGTGTGAGAAACACAACGGAAAACACAGAAACAAAAATTCCCAGAAGTCTATAAGAGCAAAAATCTGACCAGAAAACATAACGTCACCTCCACATCACCCGCAACCATCTTGTTAATGAAAAACAACATTGATTTTCATTTCAAGTTTGACACTGAGGCAAATCTAGAAAAAATACATTAATATTCAATATATGTCATAGTAAACTATAATTTAAATTATATACGGCTTACTGGGCAAAATGGCAGGGAGGATGGACTTTAAACAAACACTATGATCTTCTATAATATTCTCCACCAAAAGGTTATGTTGTTGGTTCTGCGCTCTTAGAGTACCTTTCTATTTTTTATTATGCTATAATGCCATATACATAGCTATAATGAGAGCAACGTCAGCCACCTTTGTCCCGGCTGAAATATCTCAACAACTCGAGGACGGTTTGCCATGAAATGTGGATCAGACATTAGGGATGAAGATCCTCAAGAGTTCCTCAAGAGTCTACAGCACTTAATCTTGTTTTGCCAAAATTACTCACAATGTGGCAGCCACGTGTGTCCCAAATAGATTCAGAGGAAATCTAAATCCTTGTAAAAGTGGAGAAACTCGAGGCCTTTATTTGAACCCATCGGCTGAGGAATCCTGAATATGAAAGTGGGTGAAACTTTCATCTAAACATGAGCTCCCGTGTCATTGAAGTCTATGGAGGCTACATAGCTGCATAGTTTCCTGTACAAACACAGTAAAATGGGGATAGACTCAGAGGGAGACATGTTTGTCCACTCCGCCTCGCACACAGTGCTCCGTCTGTTTGTGCTGCAGGGCCCAGCCTCAGCGCAGCGCCCACGGGCCTGACAGAGGTAGGGTACAGGAATGCGGAGAGTGGGCTGACCACACTGCTTGTGCCCTCGTATCCAGAAGAGTCTTGGATTTGTTCCTGGGGCTGGAAGGTCGAGGCAGAGCGCAGGGGAAACAATAGCAGCCATTGCGACAGAGCTGTGGGACACAAACACGGGAGATATCCTTGAACCCCGGCAGGAATGTCGATACAGACCAAAGATGCCCACTCAGAGAAGCAGCTGAATATCTATCTGCTACGAGAGGGAGAGAGGGGGAAAGAAAGCCTTCCTCTGTTCCATCACATGCGTAGAAACTGAACATACAGACAGTTTTCTTTATTTTTTATAACTAGTTAAAACATTTTTTAATGACTTCTGAGACCCTTGTGAAGTACAGATGCTAGCATCAGCCTGCAGGAGGTTGCAGGATGAGTTTGATGCTGTCACATTTTCATCTTCAGAGAGAGTTGAAGGTCACTTGAGTTAAAAGTAGTCACAGTTTTGTTTCCCTTTGTTTAAATGGTTATTTTATAGGCAAAGATACAATCCAATAATAAAGGATCTCCCTACTGCCAACCTTCAAAATACACAATTGGGAGTTTCATGGTCCGAAGCCACCTTCATTCCGATGTCAAGTTATTACAATAATGTTTTATGATGTTATGTTTGTACAAATATCCACAATGCACCTTTAAAAAAAAAAAAATAGAGTAAATAGAATAGTAGAATAGAATGAGTGTGCTGTTTAATTTAACAACACACTGTGTGTGAGACTAAGAGACGAGCAGTTCTACTGGAAATGTAGTTTTATCACCGCTTGGAAATAACAAATGTTGTTTTCCCGAAATATTATCGAGATATGGTCCTCGTCTATCCATCTGTCTGTCTGTCTGTCTCTCTGTCCGTCTGTCTGTCTCTCTCTCTCTCTCTCTCTCTGTCTCTCTCTCTGTCTCTCTCTCTCTCTCTCTCTCTCTGTCTCTCTCTCTGTCTCTATCTCTCTCTCTCTCTGTCTCTCTCTCTCTCTGTCTCTCTCTCTCTCTCTCTCTCTCTCTCTCTCCTGTGGCAGGAGATTGGTGCAGTTGTACTGAGAGAGGAGCAGCTATCATAAGCAGCAAAACCATTTATCAAAGTGATGAATAGCATCAAAGTTGTTCTTCAGCCAGAACAAATCAGTATGTTCTTGAAAGACGCTGTTAAACAACATCGGAGGCTTGGTTTTTTTTCACCCACTGACAGATTTTCTGTAGTGTTCTGAAGAAGCACATTTCTCTCACGAAAGCTTCAAAGTCTTGAAGTCTGCAGATAATATTTACACAAGTTGATTTCTGAAGTGTCGAATTGCTTTGTTCCACTTATTTTTCCAAAAAATCCAGCTGGGATGACAGTGACTAAAGGTAGCGGAGGAATACTTGATTCCATCCCACAATGGTCTTTGAGAGTGGAAGCTTTGTGTTGCTGTGTGTCTGTCACCCTGGATGACCTCTTCGTGTCGCATCCAGTCCCTGCAGCCTATAGATGACAGCATAAGTATGATGCTCAGCAGCTGATGTCACCATGTGTGGACGCTCGGGCCAAGAAAAGTCTCTTCGCTTCCTCCTTTTCAAACAACATCTAATTGTGTCCAATTTACGTTTGCATTATAATTAAACACTCGGTTCCTTTGAAGCCGACACAACTCAACGTACTGCCCTGCTGATTTTCTGACGCATTTCGTGTCTTCATTGTCTCTAAAAAATTCCCTTTGTTTTAGCTAATAGGATCAGCCGTGAGATGTGAATGGTTTCTTTTCCCACAGTGCGTCCCCGCAGCAATTCCTTTTTGGCCGGTAAACAACTCAATGCAAATGTATTGGTGGTTGAAAGCCAACGATTCCATCAACATTTGGCAGGAGCCGGCGCGCTGAGCTCGAGCATAATGCTATCGCTTGTTTAGCATCGCAACAATATCATGCTCTCTTGTTTCACACGGAGGCCCGGAGGACCGTTTTTGAGCCACCGCTGCTGTACATAGAGGATTGCAAATAGGAGACTTGTTCTGATTTTAAATGGCGGAAAGACGAGAAGGTACAGTACACACTGATGATCTTTTGTTCCACTTCTGTGTCTTTTGCGTTCACCTTTAGAGGTTCACTGCACCGTCAGATGTGCGAAAGAAAAGCATGACACTACAAATTTCAGGCATGTGGGGTTGACATGGGTATTAATTAATCTTTTTTTTAAAGACAATTTATGGTTACAGTCTCAGGTGCATAAAAATACGCATTTTTTTTCCGCACTTGCCTTGCACATTCTTTTGCCTTGCGCCTGTGAAACAACTTGCAAATGAGTCATCCACGCTGCTTGGTGATTCATCACATTCTCAGACAGTAGGTGCTGCAGGTGAGCATGTTTGTCGCCATGAGGCTTTCATATCAGAGCTTCCTGTCATTTATGAAAACAACACATCTCTCGGTATTGGAGGCCTACCACATGCTCGTGGTTAATATGCAACCAAGGTCAGTGAACACAACAAGATGCTTACAAAAGACGACCTGCAATGAATGTTTCTATGGCAGCTTACAGTAGTTTACCTATAGCATTGATCAAAAACATCCATCAATGTCCTGTACTGCTTCGTTATAACACATTCATGCTCTGAAGTACATGTGCAGCCTTACTGTTTTTGTAGTGACACAATTTGGCAATATTTTCCACTCTAATGCCAAAAGGCATTTCACAGGTTTCGCTCACGGTGCTGCCGATGGTTTTCTGGGCTCATGTGAAGTGTAGGGTCGCCTGTGGTTTTCATTTATTCTAACACAACAAACAACTGCAGCACGGCCATTGTCTTTTTTTTCTTCTTTTTTTTATCTCAACAAAGAAAAACATATTCAGGTGTAATATGTAAGTCCAAAGAACAGATATAGAAGAAGAAGAAAAAAATCTGAAAACATAAGCAGCATGCTTCACTGTTTTCTGTAAAACATGAGGAAAAAGGACATGAAAATGTTGCACGACATCTGGTAAAACATAATCTGCAAATTAGAATGCTGTGATGCTGAGATTCTATAGAAAAGCATATAAAAGCATTTGTGTGAGCATCTTAAGGTGGACGCACCAAAGGGACAAGTCAGATTCTTTTCTTCCTTTCTTCCTTTTTTTCCCAACATACATTTGAATTACATTGATATTCATTACTAAATAAGAAGATTTTACAGCCATGCTCTAAATGCTAACTAAACGCTTTTTGTTCACAGTGTTGTTTGCCTGATGAAGACCTTGTGGGTTAAAACAATAATTATATTGCAACGTTCAGCGTGGGGACGAGCTCCTCTTTCCCTAAAAATGCATTTGTGCTGATGGAACTCTGTAACCTGCAATTAGTTCCTCAGGAGTTTCCAGGACGGCTCCTGAAATACACATACACATGTTTTTTCTCTCTTTTAAAAGCACTGTGATTATGTTTTTATTTAGCGCACCTCCAGTCACACCTGACGATATGTTGTCTTCACAACTGTACGCGTTTCTCAGCCGAAGGTGTGTTTGACATTCAGAAAAAGTAACTACCGATGACCTGTTTTGTTTTGTTTTTTTAAATCGAATGTTCCTGGCACAAATGGATATTTCACTTTAGTACTTTATGGGCCGCCATGTTCCCTCCTGCAGAATGTTGCATGTACAGAATATGGAAGTGGACACTTGTGACTCAGTCAATAACTTTAATCTGCATTTGCTTCGCTAGCTCAAAGGCCATTTCTGTGTGTGTGTGTGTGTGTGTGTGTGTGTGTGTGTGTGTGTGTGTGTG
>CALSCE010010669.1:837988-871888 GCA_943593645.1 Bovichtus variegatus | reverse complement strand
GTGTGTGTGTGTGTGTGTGTGTGTGTGTGTGTGTGTGTGTGTGTGTGACACCGTGTACACACGTTTAACACATTTATCTGCAGAAAATAAAGGTTTAAAAAATAAATGTCCTGTGGCTCCAGACACCAGGTGAGAACAGACCCGTCTGTATTGCACTTGACACAGTGTCACTGAAGGAAGATGAATCACATTGTAAAGTTTTGAGCGCAGAGGCAAACCTCCCTCACGCCCTCTACTGCTGGCGTGAGGAAGTATCATCAGCAAAATCACACTTCCTTCATTCCACTGACACTGTGTTCGAGAGGAGCTGACTTGACTCAATGTAATCAACACCTCTCTGACTTACAGTGTCAAAAAGAAACTCTAAACAATACCCACACATATCTGTCTTGCTGTGCAGATAAATACATAAATACATACAAATGCTTGGCTTTGGCTGCATTCAGTTTAAGCAGATTTGAACGCTGTTTTACTCCACTGCATTTCCCCCACAGCTATAGTTCCTTTACAGATCCAGATTTTCCAAACAAAATATATATATATATATATATCAATTTATAAAATATGATGATGTGCTTTGTATTAAACTATCCAACAGTAGATAAAGGAGTTCCAATGTGCTCCACCTCCATCAGCTGGAACATCAAACTGCTCCTCACGTGTGAAAGCATCAGTAATAGTATTTCAATAATATGATATTGTAATAATTACATGAGCCATTCTGCCCAACAAGTACTTTTGCTTAAATGCTTTAAGTACATTTGACTGTTTGTACTTTTATTTAAGTGAAATCTTGAATATAGGACTTTTACTTGGAGTATTTTTACAGAGCAACAAAAAAAAAATCTAACTTTAACTAAATATCTGAGTATTTCTTAGACAAGACTGTCATCCAGGATTTATATTAAACATTTGACCCAAAAAGAAAATCCAAAAATCAAACTAGGCTTTCTGTATAGAAGTAGAGGCTGTCTCGTCTGAACTGTGTTTTCTATCATCTTTTATATATGTGCTTGATTACGAAGACATTCTGATGAATCACATTTTGTACTTTCTACACCACGATATCTGACAAATACCGGCCATGTTTCATTTTGCAAAAACAAACACATGTCTGCTATTATGACAACACAGTTCAATTGAAATAAATTCAATATATTCTTTACAGAGTCCACGGTGTGAAAAAGGACCAGTAAATAAAAATAAAATAAAAAGTTTTTGCAGAAGATCATTTTGAAAATGATCATTAAACTTCAGTCTTTACTTTTTTCCTGACACTGAAGATTGACAAGTGACAGACTTCAAGTGATATTACCATCTTCTGCATAACAACCATCACTATCTAAGTCTGCAAGTTTGTAAGTCTGACCACAACAAAAGAAAACAGAACAAACACGGTGGTCTGTCAACGGCATCTGTGGCTCCCAGCTATTTAGCAAGCAAGGTGAGTCCATTTGAAGTGATTGGGGTAATTGGATGTGCTGTTGCTGTGGTCTCCTCTCATGGCTCAGTGTCATGGTAACAACAGCTCTGCACGAAAGGGCTAAGCATCTGGGAGGAAGGGCAGCAGGGTCCAGAGCAGCGTATCTTCCCATGTCTCTAACAAGGTAAAGAAGATCACAGAGTTGTGAGAGAGATAATGCAGTGAGAGGTAATGCTGAGACCGTCCAAGAGAGCACCGTGATTCTGTCCTTTAAGACTTCACTAGTCCGCTGAAATGGCTTTCTTTGTGACTTCTCCTCTTCTTCAGCTCTTCTTCAGACACCATCTCTGGATCTGTCCTACACAGTGTGAAAGGCATATCGTCACAAAGCCTTTTTTCTTCACTTCCAAAATGTAATTTCCTTGAGTCAATGTTGGTATGTGTGCTTATGCGGGATTCAGACTACACGATATTTGCGAGAGTCACTGTGTCAGATAAGGCGATCAAACAGTCATAAAATCTTGTCATCGCGAAGGAGGTGCTCGGGGCCGACTTCCAGGAACAAGAATGTAAACAAAAGGTAGCGGCGTGCGATGCTGCCTGCCTGGTTTTTGGGAAAGCCTGAAAAAATGAAAGAAAATACTGACTGACGTTTCCTCTGTTTCACATTTCCACCTGCAGCACCAACGACATCATAATCTTCATGTCGTTCCTCTTTCGCGATTTGCCATGTTTACGGTCGTTGGTGTCGTCTACTATGACACTACACGAGATAAAACGATCTATTGCCAGGCCGACTGTAATCTGCTGACATCTCTGTAGCCTGAACCAGGCGTTAGAGAAAGGTGCACATTCCTCTCACTCGTCTACCCGCACATTTATATGATGTTTGAGAAATGTTTGTTCACTTCGCAAGGATTTCTGTAAGGGGACGTCCCTGCGTGGCCCTTTAAGAAGAAGGAGAGCATTGCCCCTTTAAAATGTCTCTGTTGGTCATTTTTCCTGCTGTAATGTTAGTAATGTTTACTTTTTTTTATCAACTTCACTAACGATATGTATGTTTTGTTTATGCCTCTTGAGAGGGTGAATTTGATTAATTTTTTTATTTTTTGTCAAAGCAAAATTGAGTATCGTTTAGCTCCAAATGGATCGATGCCACCTGGGACCAAGTGGTACTAATCTGTTTATTCACTCTCCAGGAAAATGGAGGAAGGCTGGTACTTTTGTGCGCTGTGAAGGTTTTCATTAATTGTCTTGCAGAGGATCCTAAGTGAGAAACCTGATGAAACTGTTTATGTTTCTTCTTTTTGTGGCCGCTCTTTTTCCATCAGGAAAATCCACGTCTGCATGCTGGTCCATCCTTGCCACTCACTCTGCCAACCATCCTTAAGTACCCCACACAGCATACATACAGCACAAAATCACACTCTCCGTCCTTAGACCCTCGATTAGCATGAAGGCGAACGTGCAATTACAATAAGGACAAACCGAATGACAATATTAACATAAAATAAAGTAACGAGGCAAAAAAAAAATCCGACTCATGGATGGTAATCACTGTTGGAAGTTCTAAAATGAAGCAGGTGTTTTCCTTCATTTGATTTGGGAATGTTTTTTTGTCTCTTTTCTTTGGAAAACAATCAAACGGTAATCAAAAGTATTGGTCGCATAAGCAGCTGCCAGAATCTCCCCAGCTGCGTTTATTACAGGAGGCAGGTCTCTCCCACAGGGAACATCCAAACAATAGATTGGACTGGCATTGACAGGCTTCAAGGATGGTCCTCCACTATTGAAAGAGTCAGACAAGGTTTTGTCTTCTGTTGCATTACGTCTTCATGTTTTATACTGGAAAAGATAAAACTCTGGTTGGCAATTTATTTTAGAAGCATTTTTGTTAGATTGATGAAATTATCGTTACAGTTCTTTTTATTAGTAGTAGTAACTCACCCAAAACATTTCATTCATGCTTCAAATCCTAGTTATTGTGTCAGTAAATCGGCCGATGCCACCGAAATGAAAAATAGTTTTGTCATCGTGTGAGCCGCACCGGTCAAAAGGTTTCGATATTTTCTCACCATCGTGGCATGTCAGCCCTGGAAATGTTTCTTGTATGTATATTTATAATATGTCTTATATACCAATCTCTGTCCAACATGTACTATTGTGCATTGCACTGAGCCTTTTATGTTCCCGTTTCAACAGCAGGGAAAAGTTTAATGGGAAAAGTCAACTCAATACTGTGCGTTACTGCAGTACACAGAAAAATTTATATTTAGATGTGTACAGTAAATATGTTTGTGTAACAATGTGTTACATGTACTGTAAACAGAAAACTCACCTTTGTTCTTTCATGTAAAGTCATATACAGTGAAGGGAAAACTTGCCACTAAATGACATCCATGTCACCTGGCCTGTAATGTGCCAATCCAGCAGACATCTCAAAGGTTTCATGGCGTAGATATTTATGAGATATTCTACCAGTATGTCTGATGGATGTTGGTAATTGAATGGAACATGTTGCATGTGATGGCTGTAACGATGAAAAAATGTTTAGAAGTTGTGAAGACAAATTCACTGATAATCAACTCGTCCGTTTTGATCAACAAGCCATGTGCATGAGGTTATTGTGCAACTTGCAACAAATATAATTCTCATTCTCGTTGTTGGCTTCCCACAATGAACGTGCTCAACTGCAACTTTGATGTTTAAAATGCATGCTCTGCTCATAGGAAACTCCGCTGCATATCAAACGAAATTCAGGCGCCGCAGGACTGTAATAAGCCTGTCCAATCTTTTAATTTGGCCAGCATACCTATCTACTTATCTACCGACCTGCCTGCCTGCCTACCTACCCACCCACCCACCCACTTACCAACCTACCTACCTAACTAACTACTCTACCCACTGACCGACCAACCAACCTACCTACCTAACTACTCTACCTACCTACCTACCTACCCACCCGCCGACCAACCAACCTACTTACCTACTTACCTACCTACCTACCTACCTACCCACTTACCTACCTACCTACCTACCTACCCACCTACCTACCTACCTACCTACCTACCTACTTACTCTAACATGCTAACTTGACAGCTGTGAGTACAAACAATAGCAAAGTTCATTGTTTATGTTGCCTACCTCAGCTTAAATTAAAAAAATGTTTAAAAGAAAAGCAAGTACAAACATATATAAGTCAGTAAATACTGATTGTTAGGCAAAGCAAAAACGTATTAAAAGGCTTTATTTTGTCAGACATATTTGATTCTGACCTTGCAGGGTTTTCACAAGGGCATACATAATGAAAATAGATGTACACTAGATACACACATACACCTGAAATAAACTTTATTCCCTCACATAAGACCTTTTCTTTTCTTTCTGTCTTTTCTGTTTTTTTCCCTCTCCTCTGCACCTTTAGTGCACAAATCTACAGATATGAGGGATCTAATTCTTACATGGACAGACAACCTGACACTGGTTGCGATATGAGCTGACGGCAGATGAGCTGAAATATTTCAGCATCACGGACAACGCCAAGAATGTAACGAACAACTTACTCAATCTTTATTTCTTGAGACAGATATGACATTAGCTCGATTCTGCAGGATAGGCAGTTGATATATTTCTTTAAAAAATGGAATGCATCTCGGTCGATGGAGTCAAAGAGTTGCCATGGAAACTTACGACTGCCTCAGGACATGAACCAATTACAAAACATGCTCCCCAAAGTATAATGACCCTGTGAAATCATGAATATTATTCATTTACAGAGCTTAAAATCATCATCATCATCAGTACCATAATCATCTTCATAATCCTTAGGTTTTTATTGAGTTAAGTGTCTGCGTTGAAGTTACCTGATTAACACCAGAAAATTAAGCAGACGTATGAACAATAACAGCTTTAAATGTGTACAATCGTCTGAGGACAAGTGGGCCCCGCGATAACATCAACCTTTGCTCTCAGGTTACATAGCATGAGCATCATCTCCGTCGTCATTTCCAGATGGTTATCCCCGAGCAGATCTCTCAGCATTGAGACTCACATGCTTGCATAATAAGAATACAGCTGTTCCCAGACGTGGTCAGAGAAAATCAGACAGGCGGAAGGCTGAGGACAATCTATGGAAATGAGAAAAATGAGAAAGTCATTTTTTAGCTAAGTCTGTGCACGTTCACCTATATGTTTAGTATTTGAACCTAAGAAAAGGCCATTTTAGAAAGGATATAAATCGAAATGTTCCTTACAGGAAAATTAAAAGGCAAATCAACAAATTTGTCGGTCGGCCTGAAAAAGTTCAACAATTTTTGGATGGATCGTCATGGAGTTCTGTACACATTCATCTTGTCTTGTTACAGAACAATATGTGCAGCAGAGCCCAAGATATCCTGACTTTTAATTCCTATTATTGGTAAGGCTAAAAAATGCTGGATCCTACACTTCCCATAATGCAATGTAGAAAACCAATTCTGCCAACCCAGTCGCCAGAATAATCCAGATCAAACTAGAATAGGAGATACAGTATATTTGGAATACGTATTTATTTATATGTATATGTATATATATGGATTATATATATTATATACTGAATATAGCTAATATATTATAATTAAGCATGATGTGAGAAATGATGAATTATTGATTGACAAAGTTACAATGTCTCAGAGTAGCAGAAAAAACGTTCATGCTACACAGTGTGTGTCGCAGAAAATGTCCAAATCCATTCATTATATTCTTAATAAAGTGGACTTGGAAAAGTAAAAACTTCTGTTTAATGAAGTTCATCATAAAAAAAAAAAAAAAAAAAAAAATACAATGCATTCTTACATTTCCTTAGTGTAAAAGAAATACTGAAATGTACTTCAATTATTTTTTGTGAATTTTCTCAAAATAATTCTGTAGCTTTAAAACAAGGTAGAGTAAGCACACCCATATGGATAGACGCTACTAGGGGGTGAAAATGAATCAGAATCAGAATCAGAATCAGAATGACCTTGGCACAAGGTTTATGCCAAGTGCGTGAAATAAATATCTTAAGAGGAAATAAAAATATAAGCAAAGAACTGCACAACACAAGAATATAACTATAGAATAGAAGAATTTCAATACAAATGTTTAAAAAAAAGATACTGAAGGTGAACTATGTCACACCTGCACATGTATATGTAGGGTAATCTAATATGAAGGTAATAATTTACAATGCATTGTGGAATATATTGAGTCTGTATTTTAACACATTTATTGCAGAACACATTAACTATTGCCACTTTGCATGTACTATTTAAGAAAATTGCCAAATATTGACCATATCCGAATATGTTACATAATGTATGATAACACATCCATGAATGAACATGCATCATATGTCAACATGTGTTTGTGCACTTGTTTTTAATCAGGTGAAACCGGATGTTTGATGAAATGAAATTGTCGAGGATTTAAACGCAGTATGAGAGGATTTCTGCTCATCCCGGTTCCACCGGCTGCAGGTCACTGGACGCGGTGGGAAGGTATTGGTGGGATCTGTTGCGCACAGCATGGTGACGTTGCCTCGGAAGGAAGGGAGCAGTTTGCAAACGCACGAGCTCCATCCAGCCTTTATTTTTTCTTTTAAAGAGAAAATCCATCCTGAGCTTCACGTGGAAAATATGCTTCTTTTACATCAACATGTCATTTTTCTTCAATAGTGGAAAAAGATGGAGCTACAGATGGAGAACCAAAGTCAGCCTTTCAACACCAACACTGTGAGGCTGCCAGCTCAACCTGTACTGGGGGTGGGTGTAGATAACTTTGTTTCTCTTCTGATATTTGGACTTATTTTCATCCTCGGGGTGCTTGGGAACACCATGGTGATCACGGTGCTGGCGCGCAGTAAACCGGGACAATCGAGGAGCACAACCAACATCTTCATCCTTAACCTGAGCGTGGCGGACCTGTCCTACCTGCTCTTCTGCGTGCCCTTCCAGTCCACCATCTACATGCTGCCGACATGGGTGCTGGGAGCTTTCATCTGCAAGTTCATCCACTATTTCTTCACCGTTTCCATGCTGGTCAGTATTTTCACTCTGTCGGCGATGTCCGTGGACCGTTACGTTGCCATCGTCCACGCCAGGAAATCCTCGTCGATCCGGGTGGAGAGGCATGCCATGCTTGGAGTGGTGCTGATCTGGATCCTGTCTCTGGGCATGGCAGCTCCCGTTGCCCACTTCCAGAGCATCGTGGAGCGGGAGGACAACAGCACTTTCTGCTGGGAGGTTTGGCCGGATGACCAGAGGAAGGTCTACGTGATGTGCACTTTTGTTTTCGGATACCTCCTGCCTCTCACTTTGATATCTGTCTGCTATGCAAAGGTGGGTACGCATGAATCAGAGTGAATGCATGCGCATAAATCTAACAGATTTTCAAAGTTTGGATACGTGGTAAATGTACATGCCATCAAAGTTAAACGTGATGCGAATTGGGGGCTTTAATCTCCATGAAAGTCATTTCTAATTGTCTTGGAATTGACAAATGCAACATTATCTGTCCAAGTAGCTGACATGAGTCCTCAATATGTTCAAGTATTACATTAAATATGATAGCTGGTGCCGCATTGATTTATTGTGTTGCCGGATTTTCTTTTTTTCTTAAATGGAGAAAAGAAATAATTAATTTAAGATGACAGCCACTACCTTTTATCATGCTTTTATTATTGCAGGTTTTAAACCATCTGCACAAAAAGCTGAAGAATGTTTCCAAAAAATCAGAGCTGTCCAAAAAGAAGGTTGGTGAGAGTTTATTTCCTTCTCTCTCTCTCTCTCTCTCTCTCTCTATGTATATATATATATATATATATATATGTTCAACATGTAATACAATATGATGTAAATGGAAACGTGGGAAAACATGTGTAAACGCTGATGGTTCAATGATGGATTAGGTGCTGTAATGGTGCTTGAAAGGCAAGTATGCACAATGCTCACTGAAAAAATGGCTGCACACTGTAGACTTGCATATAGTTCTGAAATTATTAGTTGATTAGGTTGATCAAAAAAGGTATCTACAACTACTTCGATAATCAATCAGTCGTTTAATTTTTCAAGCAAAATGGCAAAATAAATAGCTGGTTTCAGTTTCCCAAATGTGAGGATTTGCTTCTTTTCTTTATTACAAATTGATAGTAAATGAATTACCTTTATGTTTTGGACTGTTGGTTGGAGAAAACATGACATTTAAAGATGTTACCTTGGATTCTGAGAAACTGGAACGTGCAGTTTCATAGACTAAACGATCAATCGAGAAGAGCATTGGCAGATGAATCTATAATGAAAGAAGGCCTCGTGAGAAAAGTCTTGTTAGGAATGAAATTCAGTCAGTAAACATACACATTTTGTCATCTTGTATTTGAGCATCAACACTGGACCATTCATTAAAAAAAATCTCACTGTCATAATCCTTCATATGTTACTCATCATTATCTCATGTTCATGAGCCCTGAGAGGCAAGTGTGAAAAGGAAAATCCAGATTTAAAAAAGGTTCTATCCCGTGCTTCTGACTTAAGAACAGATGAAAAAAAGGTTTCTTAAAAAAAAAATAAAAAAATGTAAGTGGGGAAAAAAGTTTTACCAGAAGAATTTTCTTTTTTGTCAGGGTTAGTTTTTGTTGCTGTAATGCTCATTTCGGTCTCAAGAGACTGAAGTGTAGTAATCTTCCACAACTTGCTTACACACTTACGTACCTTGTGTTCAAGATATTGTGTGTTAGCAAGTTACGTAACATTACTGTAATTTCTTTTGACTAGACATCTTCTCAATATTAATGTGTTTAGAGTGCACGGAGAAATTAAAACTCTCCCGGAAGAAAACCTAAATGCTTTTATTCCTATTTAGAACACGGGGAGTGGTGCAGTCAGCCTCTTGTGGCTGAAATGAGCATTACAACATCAAACACTTCAAAAATGTATACTGACAAAAAAAAAAAAAAAGTCACTTGGCAAAACATTTTTTTCACCTGCTTCAACAGATGAAAAAAATGTAACTCAGAAAATATTATCCTGGCAAAAAAATAAATAATCACGTGTTCTTAACAAGCGGCACCTCTGGGGCTGAGCAGTGCAACTAATGGGTGCTAACCATGGATGACGTCACGGATACTACGTCCATGTTTTATACAGTCTATGGTTCGTCAGTCATAAACACAGGAGAGAAAACTATGTTAGATCAGACTTAGAAAATGGATCACCAGAAAAAAAAAAGTCACAGTATCGCTTGATGACGTGACATTAACCAATCGTTACCTCCACAGACCGCCCAGACAGTCCTGGTGGTGGTGGTGGTCTTCTGTCTGTCTTGGCTGCCTCACCACATCGTCCACCTGTGGGTGGAGTTCGGCTCTTTCCCCCTGAACCAGGCCTCCTTCCTGTTCAGGATGGTGGCTCACTGCTTGGCCTACAGCAACTCCTCCGTCAACCCCATCATCTACGCTTTCCTGTCTGAGAACTTCAGGAACTCCTACAAGCAGGTTTTCTGGTGCCGGGTGACCAGCAAGTATCCCAGGAACGACACTCGGGAGCTCCGCAGCAGGATGGAGACGGCAGCGTCCACAAACGTCAGTGTGACCTACAAAGCTCATGACTCTCAGATCAGTAAAATGCTCTAATGTTGCCGGTGTTGAAAAAATTACTGATAAATGATATTTATTTTCTTTTTTAACATGCTGTAAACAGCTGTGCTTGTAATGGACCACTAATCACCAGCATGGAGCTCTATCAAACTCAAGAAGATTACCTATTACTCGTTTTTTTTTAATGACACATTTGAAACCTTTTAAGAATAAGGTACTGCGGATGTAGTTATGTAAGTGGCCTGTCTCCCGATCCAACCGAGCCACGGGAGGGAACAACTCTGCAGCTGTGTGAGGTACAATTTGAGCTCTAATTTGATGTGACATGAAAGCTTAAATTTATCTTTGCACGTTCAAATTCTCCGGTCCGCAAATAGTTTTTTCAGAGCCTGAAAGGCAGGTTTTGTCATCAAACTCTCAGATAGCCAATAAAAATATTTTCCAAAATGTTGAACTATTATTTTAAAACGTAAAACTTGTCAGTGCCCTCTAGTGGACAACCTATAAGTAAGTAGCTGTTTCTAAATTTCTGTAGTGAAATTACATTCCTCTCGCCAGACAAACACACATTCTGGGTGATTTTCAAACCATTATGTCCAATGCCAACGTTTTTTTTTAAACGATTGCTTTCTACAATATAGCAACCGGTGGCTGGTTAAAGGAAAACGTCATCATTGATCATGAATTACTCACCGTGTTACCTTGATTTCGTGAATTCTTCGCATGCCTCTTCGGTGAGCGAAGAACAGTCTCACGCTTTGTTTTAAATAGTAAAGTGAGCATACGACTGGAGAACTCAAACTTGGATTATACTGCACGAGTTGTATGAAAATGTGTACATTTTGATATAGTTTGCTGTTAGACGCGGCCCCCATTTCAATTCTTCAAGACTTTTTCTCTGTTTTTGGATTCTTCGTCACAATGGAGGCATGTGAGAAAAAACAACGTTCTCCTCAAGAATTCAAGGTGACACAGGGGGGAGCGAATGATCATTTGGGGGGGTGAAGTAGCAATGAAAAGTAGTGGATGTAGCCACAGTTAACCTTTGTGTGTAGACAGTCAGATTTACAAAGAATCACCCTCATTTCAACCTGTTCACTACGGCCCTGACAAACACAAAAGGCACCATTCTGTTCCCACACAGGCATCATCAGGAGATCACACTCTGATCGTTGGGTGTTTCTGTATACAGGGTTACTATGTACTTACTGTACTACGGCTCTATACCAGAGAACATCAGGGACATGTAAAATAGTCGCAGATAACCAGTCTGTCTCCAAAGGCAAAAAGTGAAGGATAAATAAAGTGCTTCGCTGGTTCACACCTGAGCTACCAGAGACTGTTCACAAACGGAAAAAAAAAATGGAGCCTGGGAAGTCGATCTCATCTGATTGTCATTCATATGTTCAGCAGATTGAGAGTCCATGTCTGCAGGGAGACGATTAGATCAATGCAAATTGCTGATGTTGTTCTATTTCTCTTTAATATAACCCCACCCACAGTCACACGTGCAGATGCGTACTTCAAAACTAATGTTTGCTTTTGATTTCCCCCTTTTCTGTTAACGGGAATCTCTGACTTGGTCTCTGTTCTCTATAAACTTTGCTGGAAAAACGTTTTGATTTTCTCTTGGAGTGGGTGAACAAATGCATAGAAAGTGAATGAATTATATAAAGCGCTAAATAAATAATATCGCAAACAACTCAATTATTTAGTAAAAAAAATGTAAAAAAGGTATTCTGTAGGCTACATGCCTGAAGCACCGCTGTAATCCGGGATATGAGACAGTTTGTTCGGATGTTATCAGTTTGAAGGTTTACTTGACTCTCTGATCTGCACAGATTACATATTGTTTCCAGTTTATCCCCAAGGCTGCATTTGATTAAATTTACTTTTACAAACAGGTAAATGTTGCATGTTTTTCTCCACCCCCTGCAGCCAATATATATACATGTATATTATAGCAGCCTGGCCTTTCATACTGCCTCAGAAAAGAGACAACAGGGGATTTACATATGAATTCAGCATTTTAAGAAACGCAAGAGAGAATTTCATGTATAAAAATTAGATTTATTGTAATGAAAGAGTGCACATAGTGTCTGGTGAGCTGTCTCTTTAATGTAGGTGCACTCCATTAGTAGTCAGGATGTGTCTCAGTTCAGTATTCTGTGTCACATAAGACATCCTGCTGTTATTCAAAACAGGCAACGCTCAAACTTACTTGTAAATACCAAAGAGGAGCTGTCAGGTTGATACAAGCAGCAGATTCATGACGCAAAACATGTCTTTGTTGGATTTTGGATGCTTTGTTTTCTTGAGTTTTCACGTCTGAATAAAGATATTAAACGTACAACTGACACACTTGAGTTTTAACAACATACAGAGTAGAAATATGATTGATGTTTTTATGATTCTTGTGTTTTTCTTTCTGGTTTCTCTGATGAAGTTGATGAACTAAATTTTTTTAATCCATTTTCACGTCTTTAAAAGCTTACTTACTCGCGACTTAATGTTGAGCTTAATGAGGCCTTGGACACACGTTTACTAATTTCATTTAATAGGATTGAAACGGCAGATGTTGGAAATTCAAAATGTAACCACCTGTACGTTATCGTGTTTTGCTATGTTGAAGACATTTCTTGACACCAATGAATAAATAAATAAATGAATGAATACATAAATCAAACTAATGTATTCACAGTCAGAACAGAGCAATCCCACATTGAAATGAACCAATTTTTTCCATAATTTTGAGGTTTATGACTTTAAATAACCCCACTCATCTCTGAGAGATCATTTATGAAAAAAGCCTGCATTATCTATCACTTTAAACAATACAAATGGTGTAGTAAGACCAAATGCATTTCAAACTCTGTTTTCAGAGAGTGACAGTTTTAAAAAAAAAAAACACTGTACAAAAGATAAACTCTGTAAATTGTGTGTTTTAAAATATTTGAGATGCATATACTGTAGATCTTTCATTTCCTCTGTGGGATATTTAGGACGGAGAGACAAAGGTAAAGGGGAACATAAATATAAATCCTTTTTAATTGCTACACAAAATAAAAAGTGTATGTATGGGTTCCCAAAATCCATTATCAATTACCCGAATAAGTGGAAGATTAGGTTTGTGGTGAGGATGAAGTTAAAGTCCAACGTTCTTTGGTGTTTCCTTGTCAGGATTTGACTCTTTTTATACAACCTTCCCTTTAAAACATTCCCATGTCTAACGTTATAATGTTTTATATTCTTTTGTTATAAGATAACCTAAACTCAACCCTTGTGCTTAACTTTAAAAAAGTTTCTCTGATGTCGTTAGAGGACAAAAATGTCAAATGTTCAAATAACTGCCGTAACAATATTATATATTAATATTATTTTCTACTTTCAATCTTTAAACCAACTTCAGTCCTGACCATAACTGTCAAATATTTTTTTTATTTTCAGAATGTTAACCCTTTAAATGCCAGTTTATTTTCAGAATGCGACATGCTTTCAATGAAAAAAACACAAAAATGTAATTACTTTTTCTGTACACTAAATACCAGGCTGATTTTATTTTCACAGTCTGTGATATGTCAATGATTAGCAACAAAATGCATTTTTATTTTTTGTGCAGTTACTTGGAGGACAAAAATGTCCCCTTCCTAAAACTGCTGTTTAAGTACTATATATTAATATTATTTTTCACTTATACTGAATCAGATCTTTTAAACAACTTCGTTCCTCATCATAACTACCAAGTATTTATTGATTTTCAGAATTGTAACCCCTTAAATGTCAGTTTTTGACACAATGCCACCATATGGTTCAATTCAAAACAGACAGAAATGTAATTATTTCCTGTACACTAAATGCTAGAGGGAAATGTATTCATTTATTTTTCACAGTCTGTGATTTGTCAATGATTAGCAACAATATTGATTTTAATGCATTTTATTTAGTTGTGCAGTATTAGATTAAAGAATCTCACCTGGAAATGTATAGTCCATGTAAAATGTCTATTATGGCCTGTTTTTATTACTCCTATGCCTCTTCAGAGATTTTAACCTTTTAATTATTATTACCCCTCAACGTTCTTACCTTCTTATATCTTATTACTGTATTTTGCTCTAGAAATAAATCAAAAATATCCTACAAGATCAATTTCAACAACAAAGCTATCTTCAAAGCTCAATAGTCTATAACAGGAGGTATAATATATTATATTCTACTGAGTTTCAAGGCCTGCACAGGCATGTGCATGTGCAAGTGCATGTGTGGCTGGGTGCCAGAGAGAGGGGGGGTTTGCAACCTGCAATACATTATCATTTCTATCTCTCTGGCTGCACATATACACCCACACAGGTACACACTCACACACACCACAATCATTTCTATATACACACATATACACTCTCTCCAACATCCATATCAAACCCATACACATCATTTTAGGTGTTCTACATTTGCTACAGTGCTCCATAAAACAACGATACCCCAAGTGCAAACCAGGAAAATAGCATGTTTTTGCCCCATATGGCAAACATGTGAAAATGGCTCAATATTGAGAAAATAGTAAAAACTATCATTCTGTAGACGGGGCTCTAGATTAAAAGTCTGATATTTTATAATGTTTGATTTTATGTAGAAATGGCTGTGGGATATAAAATGGTGGGTTTCAATGTGGACGATTTTGTCTTTTGTTTGTATTTCGAATACAGACTTTATGATAGACTTAATATAGGAGCTGAAGTTAAAATACCAAAATAAAAATAAAAACTCTCAACCGTAGCAAAATATGCATGAACACAACCTAAGTTATCGAAAAAGACACCTATGTGGCACAGAGATATCTCCTGAAGTTAGCATGCTAACAGCTAGCTGCTGCGTCCAGCCTGTAATACCACTTGTTCCTCTAGAGGTGATAGTGAGTCAGTGTAGCTGCAGTACAGAGGGAGAAATTGGCAGAAACGAGAAAACGACTTGCATCCTGCTTTATGCCTTTTGGATATTTTTACAGAGAAAAATCATCTGACTAGAGCACACTTGTTTTAGCCATTTGAATTTGTCAAGCACTTAAAAAATAACTTTAAAAGTGCAGATGTTTGAACAGTTGAGTGCTGTGATTGAAATAAAGAACCTTCATCTGTACTCGGGCCAGCAGATGAGTCTGGGTCTCTTCACCAACATGTATCTTTGTTCAAATTAAACAGCTATTGGAGTCAAATGTAGTTTCAAAAATATTACAAAGTCAAGAAAAGAGCTTCACTGGAGTGAAGCAGAGTTTGAAACAATAGAGTTTTATTCTATAACACGCAGAACAAAACCTGAGGCTGTTGGATGTAACACTCACTGAATAACAACAGTTTGAGTCTTTTATACACAACATTGTCCTGCCTTTGCTCGATGGGAGCGGAGCTAACATTTAATTTCCCTCCCCTAATTATTTCTTCAAACAGTTCAATTCATATGTTCATAGTGGTGTCTTGGGTCACACCTCCTTTCTTTCATGTACACTAAGGTTTTTTCCATGACATTCTTTTCTTGATTCCGGCCCAAGTTTATGTTCAAGGATCTATACGTGGTGATTTATGGCACAATTAGTTTCTGACCCGGGTCTAATCTCTTCCAAAAACTTGCATCGCATGTCGTTTTCCCCTTACTACAGGCATGATCATATTACACTGGTCCACATTAAAACAGGCACTGGTGCGCCGCAGATCTAATCTTATCACATCATCCAGCGACTCGGCATGCCTCAATGCACTGTAGGTCTGGTCTTATCACCTCAGCCAGCGACTTCATGTGCCTCCATGCACTAAGTCTGATTTTCATCATATTGGCCAGCGTCACATCATGGCAAAACCTTGTATGTCTGATTTTATACATTTGACCTACTTTAACACTTAAATACATGGTCTGTCTATCCTTGAGCTTTTTAAACATTTTGACTGTCTATCATTACTTTATAAGGTATTATACAGGTGGTGAAATATAGAATACTTGCTAAACAAAATTTACTACAACACTACTTCAATTGAATGCTCAGCTCTTGAATGCAATTTGCCCATTTCCCTCCCCTTCTTTTCCAAGTTTTGCATGATTTCCTTTTATATTTATCTTACAATGATCATCACTGTGTCCAAACCAAGTAGGCAAGTTCTTCTCTTAACATTATATCTCTTTTTCTTTTTCTTTTTAAGTCTTGAAGACAAGTCACTGGGTCGGCTGGTAAATGATGACCACAAAAAGCCTAACTGCAAGAAGCAAATCGTTGGCGTTGGTGTGATGCCACATCTCTGCATGTTTGCTCTAAGACACGTTGCCCCAGAAGAAGAAATAACCTACAATTACGGGGATGCAGACTGGCCTTTGCGCAAACAGCTATACTTGTACGATGACATGTGATTGAACACATTTTCTGGTTTTCCCTTCAAATGATGATAGTAGCTTATTCATTTATTTAATGTTGATAAAGTACAGTACATCCCTACACACAAATGTTTTTTGTCTTTTTTAGCAGAATATGAGTCCAAATGCAACACATTTTATCTTAATGCACTTTGAAATTTGAGCTATCTTAAGGTTGATATATTTATTGGAGCCCACACACCCCTACGAGCGCGGGAGTGGGGCGATGTCACCATCATCGCTGCTTGCAGCTGTAATTGATTTATGTATTTTAAATGTATTTAAACTTGATGGACTAACCTGAAAAAAACACACCATGCCCTGTCTTTAAGTAAAACGCTGTGTCAGAAACATTTTCACTTAGCTAACTTTATCAACTTGTGAATATCTCCACATACCAGCGAGCTAAGATCAGCAAGGTTCTCCTGGCATTGGAACAAGGACGATTAGGCGAATACACAGAGAAGAGTCTGGATGAGATTCACATTGATCTGAATGGTATTAATTATTTCATTATATTTCTTCTATAAGAAATTGAAAAAGGACAACATTGTCCACTTACAAATCCCACTCTTTCAGAAGTATTTGACCTTAATTAACATACTGGTGATTAAAGCCAGTATATAGTGGTTATAGTTTGAATTTAACTGTGTAAATTTAGTTGAACTATTTATATCAGTTGAGCTGTTTTGATGTAGTACTTTTGCATACTCTTGTGATAGGTTGTTCACAACAATTTCAGCTTTCCAACTCAATAATTTTCTATCGTACCATTTTAGAAAACTGTTGACATGGATGGGTGTTCGCGAGAGGACATGGAAGGTATGGTAATTGGTTATGAATTATGCATGTGCATTTTCTTTGGGCCATCAAATTCCTGTTGGTTTCCCCACTTATTGACCATTTTCAAGAATACGCAATTGGTTAAGGGAATAATTCCAGTATTTTTCAATCCAGCCTATTTTTGTATTCTCTACAACGTCAATCTGTACGGATGCAAATTTTGTTGATTTAACTCATAATGGGTGTGTCCTTCAACCGTGGAAGAAAATACTCCCTCTCAATGGGAATTATGTCCATCTACAGATGGTTTCTAATTAAAAGAGAACCTGTGAACCGTTGTATGCGGAAGGCCCAATGTGGCGGATGGAGCTCGGTTCCGAGTCTCTACGGGCTTCCTATCAAAAGTTGTTATGGGTGGTAAAATAACGTCAACACTGTTACCTCTTCACACTCTGCTGATAGTGTTAGTTAATTTTTTGATTGTTGTAAACTTAAATTCTAGCATATCTTACACATTGCACCTTTAATTGCTTTTCCAAACATTGTTACCAAATTACGCATTCATCAGACACAGATCAACTTCAGCATTATTTCCAGTCATGTTTGTGTCCACCTGATGAATTATTTATTTGATATAATATGTGTAATAGCTCACTGGTACTGGTAGACTTGAACCCAAAAGCACAACAATGAAACAGCCAGAATATCAAGGAAAGTTCTGTTTACTTGTCAAAGTTCACGCAGCGACAAAACCGGGACATCAGTTACAGAGGCTATCAAGTCCAGAAAGGGGCAGGCAGAATAATCGAAGTTAAAAAATAGGCAGGCAGGGTTAAAAAACGGGCAGATCAGATAAACAGACTGATAACGTTGAGCTGCTGGAGAGCCTAGCAGTAACACACAAGACAATCGGGCAGGGACCAAGTGAAAGTGAACTGTGTAATGACGGAATGAGTGGCAGATGAAGAGATAGGCTGGGGAAACCAGGTGAGGGGAATGAGTAGATTGCAAGGGCCGGGAAGGAGGCAGGATCTAAAAAGACAGGAGGGTTAATGATAAGGCAAAACCAGATGAAAACAAACTAAAAGTGGGTGGAATTTGTGACAGATATGGACATCACAGTAGCATTAGAATTGTAACATTCACCACCCTTTTAGCTCTGTTTTTGTCTCCACCAACCCCTGAGAAAAATAGGCGTGGGTCATCCTTCAGAGTCTGTGTTTGGTCGAACAGTAGCCTACATCTGGACTAGCTATCTGTACTAATTAGCTGTAAATATAGCAAGCAGGCAGCATCATTGTCTTTACATTCTCTTTTGAATGCATTACAGTATATTGATAACTTTTATTTAAATGTGATCGATATACTAATATACAGGTGATTCAGAAAGTGAGCAATAAACACTTTATACAACTACATATAAAATATAGTATCAGACGGGCAGGTTCTGTCCAACATTGTCATATTGGGGGTGTTACCAACATTGCAGCTTCAACACCTTTAGTAGTTAATTACAAGAATGCAATTTTATTTATTTTTATTAATGATAAAAAGACCGATACCACAGCGGTTTTAAACTTGATGTCTGTAATGTAAATATTTACATGCATGTCAATATAGCAGTAAAAATAACTTCACCCAGTCCCTCTGATGAAGGCAAACTTTATTCATATTAAAAGAGAAGGCAGATGATGGGTCAGGTAAGCAGTCGCCACTACAGGAAAAATGTCACATCCTTCAATTCTACAATTTTACTAGACTGTTCGTGGATACTTTAACAACACAACAAAAAACACATCTAAAAAGATCTAATTCACATCACTTTCCAAGATCACACAAAGAACACAGTTTAGTTGTGTTGCACGCCTGCATTTGTACAACGCTGAGTCTGATCCTACATACAGAACTGAGAAATGTGTTTCCTGTTTCACTGCTAAAGCAGCTTCTAAACAATACGCAGTTTGGCTTTCTGAGCGCACTAAATCAAAGGCACTCCGTACTTCATGATGCATGCTGGGATGCAGTGAAGGGATAACCCACCTGTCTAAAGACAAATATGTACACTGCAGTTCACAGGCATACATCTACACATCTTACTGCAAAGTCATCCATTCTCCATGTGTTTTGAGGTATCCTGCTAAGGAACTGATCATCTCACATTACAGAATGGTGCCCGGTATCATAGATGTTCGTGATAACATTGCGGAGTCGGGTTTAGATGCATCCAATTGGACTCCTTAACAGTACTGAGCAACTGTTCCTCCCAGACAAGACTGGAAGGACCAACATTAGACTTCACTGTATGCCTCTCGCGTTCACTAACCAGACGAAGCAGGGTGTTTGCTGGATTTAGCTTATAAGATCTCTTTTTTATTTTACTTGGAAAATGCCTCTAAGTTTTGCAGCTGCCACGGATTAATGTTACCTGGAGCAGCTTTTGTTTCACTGCTGACACTGTATTTCACCTTTCACCTTTGTGAAAATTCACAAAAACAGATGACCCCGTGTTTGGTTGTCTCGCCTCAGTCTTGGGTGCAGGACGGTCCCTCAGCAGAGGGGGGGGGACAGGCCAGGAGCTCTGCAGGGCAGCCTCCAGCAGCAGCCACCTGCTCCTCTGCCCGCAGACACAGCTCCTGCAGGAAGTTGGCTGTCTCCATCACCAGGTCGCTTTCATCATCTAACAGGTGATGCAAAGAGTAATTATGTCTGTAAATAACACTAAACTGTTAATAACACAGCAGCCTGACATGCAGAACTGACTTCACTGTCCTGCTGCTTTATGCATTGCATACTGCATTACATTTTGCTGCTATAAATGTAATTAAAAATACATTTTAAAAAACAGGACGACAGAGAAAACCATAAATGATAAAAGAAAAATGTTTTAAAAACCTGCAATCCCCCTTAAAACAAGCCCATTACCTGCATTAGGGAGCAGCAAAAATCCCAATCCCAATGGAAGAGGAAGAGGAGGATGATGGGAGGATTTACTGCTTAAAATAGAGTAGCAGTTTGTATAAAGGGAAAGAGCCTGGACTATGTTTAATAAACCTTTATTCCTTAAAAAGCTTTCTTGAATTGCAGATTGCTCAGATTGTATTGTTGTGTATTGATTTCTTGAGTTATATTCACCTTTTGCTGTCAGTCAGACCCCTTGATTAGCCCAGCCCACAACCTATTGTTTCAATCTACCGTTGTTGGCTCTGAATGTCGATCTGGATAAGAGGTTTAATGACTGTTGGGCACCCTCTCTCTGCCTCTTTGCTGTGTCCATCTGTATCGATCTGAAGCTTAAGTAAAGACTTGGTTTTTTTTGCTTAAATATTGAGCCTGAGTGAAGTTTTCTTAAAAAAAAAAGATTCTTCACAGCACCTTTCAGTTCTTTCAACCTTGGAGTATCCTTCTCCAGGTCGGCATCCTGCTCCTGCAGAGACCTGCACATCCTTTTATGGGTGAACCAGTGGAGCTTTTGGCACATCAAGTTGCAGTAAGTCACCTTAAAGACACATAAAAGAAAACATGACCTGGGGCGTGGTTCAACATAGAGATTTGTGATGACAGGATTGAATGATCTTACAGATGGAGGCTTTCAACAGACGTTGACTTACTGCTTTACAAAGGGAGCACCTCTTGTCTGCTCCCTTCTCGCCACATGTGGCACAGTAGTCAGCATCAGCAAACGTCATCTGACCTGTTATGGCCTGGGTCAACACTGAGAATGCTGTTGGGTCGTTGCCCTGGAGTTAAGTTGATGATGGTATTTTAAAGTCATATAAACAACACGATGAAAACAATGATAATTACACCTAATCCTATAACACCTCTATCGTCAACTACCATTAACCACTGTTCTAACGCCAGTCTTCCTCATTGATCCTCACCAAGGCCTTTTGCTAAAAATGATATGCTATATACTACACGACACTTCAATTACTCTCTAATATTTTATTCACTTACAATCTCTACCGGTGCAATGCTCCTCACCAGCTGCTGAAGGAGTGTGGCCTCACAATAAGGAAACTTCCTGATACAGTCCCGAATGAACTTCTCCTGGTACTGTGGGAAGCCATCACTGTCTCTCCCCCTCAACATGCTGGGCCCCAGAAGCACAGAAAATAACAGAAAAAGAGAAATGTTACTCTCCATATGGTTTCCATTGTACACAGTATATTGTACCTAGTGGTTGGAATATTTGTTGTAGATATTTAGGGTCCCATAAGGATGACCTCTGCTCTCTTAAGCTTCCATCCATCGGCCAAAATGTCACCTCTCACAATCTAAAGTACAGATTACCATCAAAAGTACAGAGCCACACAGTCAGCAGCAGTGGCTGTGACACACAGCTCATGGAGATATCATTATCTCTCATGTCCACAAGTGTCCATCGATTCAATTTGAAATCCTTAAAAGTTGCTTATAACTGCAGATCTTTAGCTATCCCTTTGCTAGGTAAAGCTAAGGTGGAGCTTGAAAGTATACAGAGAATCAGAATTATCTCCAGGCCGAAGAGCCAATGGACTGCTGGCTCACTGTGTATGTTTGTTGTCACCCACCGCTCAAGTCTTAAGCTAGTTGGATGCGAACAGAGGATTCTGACAGATTCCATTGTCCCCTGAGTCAGTAAAATACACAACCTGCATTACCTTTGAACTCTTCTACTTCAGCGGCTACAGGCTGGGCTTTGGCTGAGCGTCAGCCACCGAACATTTTCAGAATTGTGAGCCAGGCAGGCTAAAAGTCAAGTTCCTTGGTCACATTCTGTCAGCGGACAGAGGACAACCAGACAAGACAAAGGCTGTCAAAGCGAAGAGCCATCCAACACATGTGAAGTTTGAAGCTTCCTCTGGATGGTTTTCTGGAAAAACGTATGCCAGGCCTAGCAGAGAAGCTTTTTTTTCTCCCAAAGAAAACTCAGAGTGTTTAGACCTGTGCACAACAACATACATTCAGCCAGTCTCACATCACCTCCATCACTCTATGACCTCAACAAAAAGCTGTAAATGGATTTGGTGCAGTCCTCCTACAAAAGGAGGGAGAGCAGTCTAGACCAGTGGCACACACATCATGCTTTTTTAAAAGAGACAGGGTTACACACAGGTGGAGAAGGAGGCCCTAGGATTGACGTGGGGGGTTCAAGTGGTTTAGAGATTTCCTCATTGGGAGGCATTTCTCCCTAAGGACTGACCAAAAGCCACTTGTTAATTTGTTAGGTCACCATTCTTTCTTCCAGGATCCATCGGTTTCTACTCATGCGGTACAGCTACTCCATCTTCCATAATCCCTAGATGAAGCCATGCTTACTGCAGACACTCTCGTGCATTCTCACGTTCTCACAAAGATGTACATCTCTTGCCAATCCTTTGGAGCCACAAATGGCTAGTGAGCTTCCAGAGAGACCATGGCATTAAGTGGGTGCAGATTTATTCACCCTCAACAACAGCAACTACCTAGTAGTAGTAGTAGTAGTAGTAGTAGTAGTACTACTACTTGAGATTTGTGGAGATTCCAAAACTAACTCCCACAATCAAATCCATCCTCTCAAGACGCAGCATCCCAGAACTGTTACAGTGATAATGGACCATAGTTCTCAAGTCAACAGTTTGTGGACTTTGCAGCAGGCTATGGGTTCAGACTCATCACAAGTAGCCCAAGGTTTGCTCAAAGAATTAGGGAGGTAGAGTGCCACGTCCGGAGTGTAAAACGGCTCTTCGCCTATAGAGCAATTGTCTGATGGCTACAGTCCTGCTCGAATACTTCAAGTCAATTCATTTTGTAGATTTGTTGATAAAGATTCATTCTTACATGTATGGACCACCTCTAGAAACTGGGAATATGTCTTATCGTTCACTCTCAGTAACACGTTTTTTAACTCCTAAGTTGGCTCTTGTGTAAGTGTAATTCTTATAAGTTTAATAAATATGAAGACCTGGTTTATTGCGTAGTGTGACCAGCATGGCGCCCAGTTGGTGATCCAAATTTCATCATGACAACACACTGTACATATGTAGGACAGTTAGGAAATTGGTCAGTATGCCACAGTCTACTGTAGTAATGTGGTTTATGTATTAATCTACCTAACTGATATCTGTGTAATAACTGTATTTTTTGTGTTTTTTCTTCAAAGTCAAATGTTACAGTCACTCACTGATTAAAAATGGACCTTCAATCCACATATTGCTCTAACCACTATTATGACGTAGTAAAATGAGTGATTGGGTGGGTTGCTGGTTATATATTCAGGGGGCAGACTCATTCTACCCAGAAGCCTCACCTCTTGACAAGTGCGTCCAGCTTGTCATCTTGTTTCTGTAGGAAGGCCAGGCATTTCTGTAGCACACAGCTGATGTAGTGCATCTTCATTGCCAGGACCTCATTCATGTCTTGTTGCTTCACACACTGCTCACACAGCAAGTCCATCACCTGGTGACACTTCTCCAGGGCTGCCACGTCCACCAGCATAGGGTTCTCCTTCACCAGCATGACTATCTGACAGATTTGAGAGTTGGTTAGTTCAATATTTCTGGAGAGAGCTTCTCAGAGGAAATACATAATGTCATTGATTGGGACAGAGAGGAGAGATTAAGTTTAGTACATCAGCATCATCGCTGAACTCATAAGGATTCATCCTCTGGCCACCAAGGATATGTGTACCAAATGTAAGGAAAATTCAAACACAAAAAACAAAAATGTTTTCATGTTTGCACCTATTCGTCTTGAGTGCAATGTCTTGACAAGTATTGGATGAATTGTCATAACATTTTGTACGGATGGATGACTTTGAAGATTTTTTCACTTTTCATTGAGTACCATCAGGTCAAAAATGTTCACATATACAATCGCATGCCAGTAAAGCTATGAGTAAGCCTGCAGGTTTCAGCTCATTAGCAGGCCTCACCTTGACCGGGTTGAGGTTGGTGGTCATGATGATCTTGTGCAAGGGTCCGGCCAGCGTGGGGGGTAACCTGGGCTCCCTCTCCAGCCCATGTGGACGGGTGTAGTACTCCAGCTTCGCGAGCGAGAAGAAGTTATTGATCACCGTTACACAGTCGTGCTGGCCTGGAAGGAGAAGGTTATCATGTAAAAACCTCCCTCAGTCACTAGTTAACGGGCAGCACAGTCTTATCCTGTCTCACCTACAAACGCTGCCATCTGAGCAGCAGTGCGACCCACAGAATTCACATGGTCAGTCTCTGCTCCTGCATCCAGCATCATGGAGGTGATGTCTGTCCTTCCTGGAGGAGGTGGATCAGGGAGTTTAAAACTACAAAAGAACCTTACAATAGATGCTGCAAAACTGAGTGACAAACACAGTTATACCTGACAGGCCAGCAAACATGAGAGCAGTGTATCCATATTCATGCTGGTTGCAGTTGACATCGGCCCCATGCTGCAGCAGCAGACGACACATATCGGCCTTTCCCTTATAGGCTGCATGCATCAGTGGAGTCATGCCATACTTAAGAAACAAAGGAGAGAAACAAGATCACATGAGGGGTTGGTCTATATGTATGCCGATGAACCTGTAAAAAAGAAGGAAGCCAGGTATTTACTTAAAGCATCATTGATCGATTTGATGGCCAATTGGGGGTATAGGGAAACAAACTGAAAACACATCATTAACATCATACTTTAATGACAGACGTCTGTGTGTGTGTGTGTGTGTGTGTGTGTGTGTGTGTGTGTGTGTGTATCTGAGTTTTGATTATCTCACCAACCCTTGGACCGATCTACTTCACGCTTGGCGTGTGTGTTGCTGAGGACCTGGGGGAGTGCACTGCCGCACGTGGAGTTATTTAGATCAGTGGTTCTCTAGAAAACTGCAAAAACCCGGTCCTGTGCTAAGCTGTAAAAGTGCAAATAGACACGCATCACACGTCGGCTATCGGCCACTATGGGACGTCTCTGTGTGTTTTCTTTCACAGAATAGCGCGCCTGTCCATGTCATTACGTTACCTGTGATAGAAATGAGGGTGTGTGTGTATGTGTGTGTTACACATGTTGCACGTTTATCTGTACCATTACTGTAGGTTGTAGCATTACTAACGTAAACGCATGCATAGACTCACTTCAAAACCCAAGAAGCAGCGGCACTAGAATATCCTGAACGGGCACTGCTCTAGTATTATTAAAGTTGATATGGCTAACATGTTAGGAAACAGTTGCTGATTTCCACATCAAGCAGACACAGAGCAACGTAAGCAGTAATTCAGAGTCTTTATGTTCGTGTCCACCTGATGAATCTATATCCAATATTCTTTCTTATTTAGCTTTGATTTGGTCTCCACCACCTCCTGAGGGAAATATCTGTCTCTTTAGCTGCTAAATGCTCCACTATGTTCACCAGCTGGTCTCTAACTGTGTCTGTCTGCTGTAACTGCTGTGCAGGTAGTGTCGGCCAATAGTAGGAGATCTATTTATTATTATAAATGTGTCTGTGGGTGCATCACTGCAAGCAACATCGTTCATATTACACAGTCATTTGACCCATTGTGCATATAAAATTGAGTAGAAAAGCTTTAAAATTCTACTTAGACCCAAGCAAATGCACAATGCAAAGTGATGATTGGGCTGAATGGATCTCCTGAAACAGCAAAGTTGTTATGGTAAAAGACGACGGAATAAAAATGGGTCAGTCCCATGGAGCAGGAGTCATCAATAGACAGTGATGTTTATGAACAAATACAGACATTGGCATGGACTGAGTGGAATTATTTAAATGGTTAAGAAAAGACCATGTCTGTGTGGAAATACTTGACGAGACGATGACGCACAAGGATTATTCCTTTCCACTCAAAGACATGGATGATGATGGGTTTGGAGGAATGGGATCGTTAGACTGTGTCGGCAATAATTTACCAGGAGACGAGAACTTTGAAAAGCTGAACTTGAAAACTTTGGTTGTTGATGGTGAACTCGAGGGCTACGAGCTATTTACTGTCAACACAACGAACAAACGGCCAGTTTGTGAATAATGACTTAAAATGGAAAAAAAGTAGAAAGATTGTCAACAGAAATAGAAAAATATCTTGAAATGTGTTGCTGTAGAAATAATGTGGAGAAATGTAATAATACAATCATAAACTGTACATAGTACACCAGGATCCTGTCTGGACACATTCAATGATGGTTGATTCATATGATAAGATGAAGGACAAAAAGATTATTTCTGTATGTGAGGATTTTAACATTGACGAGTTAAATCCAAACGAACACAAAAAGAATAGAGACTTTATTGATACACTGTACAGAATAAGTATCTTTCACACTATCTTAAAACCAACTACAATAACAAGTGACAGTGCTACATTAATATATACTTATGAATTGAAAGGCCATAAGGGGCTTTTAGGGGGGACATGAGGAAGCAAAGCTGGAATATGCCATCCATCCATCTTCAAACCGCTTATCCGGGGTCGGGTCGCGGGGGCAACAGCTCCAGCAGGGGGCCCCAAACTTCCTTTTCCCGGGCCACGTTGACCAACTCTGACTGGGGGACCCCGAGGCGTTCCCAGGCCAGTGTGGAGATATAATCTCTCCACCTCGTCCTGGGTCTTCCCCGTGGTCTCCTCCCAGCTGGCTGTGCCTGGAACACCTCCCTCGGGAGGCGCCCAGGGGGCATCCTTACCAGATGCCCGAACCACCTCAACTGGCTCCTTTCTACGCAAAGGAGCAGCGGTTCTACTCCGAGCTTCTCTCGGATGACTGAACTCCTCACCCTATCTCTAAGGGAGAAGCCAGCCACCCTTCTGAGAAAACCCATTTCGGCCGCTTGTACCCGCGATCTCGTCCTTTCGGTCATGACCCAACCTTCATGACCATAGGTGAGAGTAGGAACGAAGATAGACCGGTAGATCGAGAGCTTTGCCTTCTGGCTCAGCTCTCTTTTCGTCACAACGGTGCGGTAAAACGAGTGCAATACCGCGCCCGCTGCTCCGATTCTCCGGCCCATCTCCCGCTCCATTTTCCCCTCACTCGTGAACAAGACCCCTAGGTACTTGAACTCCTTCACTTGGGGTAAGGACTCATTCCCTACCCGGAGTAGACAATCCACCGGTTTCCTGCTGAGAACCATGGCCTCAGATTTTGAGGTGCTGATCCTCATTCCAACCGCTTCACACTCGGCTGCGAACCGATCCAGTGAGTGCTGAAGGTCACAGGCTGATGATGCCATCAGGACCACATCGTCTGCAAAGAGCAGCGATGAGATCCCAATCCCACCAAACTGCAACCCCTCCTCCCCCCGACTACGCCTCGATATCCTGTCCATGAATACCACAAACAGGATTGGTGACAAAGCGCAGCCCTGGCGGAGGCCAACACCCACCGGGAACGAGTCCGACTTACTGCCGAGAACCCGGACACAACTCTTGCTTTGGGCGTACAGGGATTGGATGGCCCTCAAAAGCGCCCCCCTCACCCCATACTCCCGCAGCACCTCCCACAGTATCTCCCGGGGGACCCGGTCATACGCTTTCTCCAGGTCCACAAAACACATGTAAACCGGATGGGCATACTCCCAGGCCCCCTCCAGGATCCTTGTGAGAGTGAAGAGCTGGTCCGTTGTTGTTGAACGGAATCCGCATTGTTCCTCTTCAATCTGAGGTTCGACTATCGGCCGAACCCTCCTTTCCAGCACCTTGGAGTAGACTTTACCCGGGAGGCTGAGCAGTGTGATACCCCTGTAATTGGCACACACTCTCTGGTTCCCCTTTTTATACAGGGGAACCACCACCCCGGTCTGCCACTCCTTAGGCACTGTTCCCGACTTCCACGCAATGTTGAAGAGACGTGTCAGCCACGACAGGCCCTCCACACCCAAAGCCTTCAACATTTCTGGACGGACCTCATCAATCCCCGGGGCCTTGCCACTGTGGAGTTGTTTGACTACCTCAGTGACTTCCACCAGGGAAATTGCTGATGATCCCCCATAATCTTCCAGCCCTGCCTCTATCAAAGAGGGCGTATTAGTCGGATTGAGGAGTTCCTCAAAATGCTCCTTCCACCGCCCGAGTACCTCCTCAGTTGAGGTCAACAGTGTTCCATCCCTGCTGTAAACAGCTTGGATGGTTCCCCGCTTCCCCCTCCTGAGGTGCCGGACAGTACGCCAGAAGCACTTTGGTGCCGACCGAAAGTCCTTCTCCATGGCTTCTCCGAACTCCTCCCACACCCGCTGCTTTGCCTCTGTCACAGCCGAGGCCGCTGCCCTTCGGGCCTGTCGGTACCTTGCAACCGCCTCTGGAGTCCCCCGTGATAACATATCTTGGAAGGACTCCTTCTTCAGTCGGACGGCTTCCCTGACCACCGCGGTCCACCATGGTGTTCGAGGGTTACCGCCCCTTGAGGCACCTAAGACCTTGAGGCCGCAGGCTCCCGCCGCAGCTTCAGCAATGGAAGCTTTGAACATTGACCACTCAGGCTCAATGCCCCCAACCTCCACAGGGATGCCAGAGAAACTCCGCCGGAGGTGTGAGTTAAAGGTCTCTCGGGTATGGGCCTCCTCCAGACGTTCCCAGTTCACCCGCACTACCCGTTTGGGCTTACCAGGTCTGTCCAGACTCTTCCCCCACCCCCTGACCCAACTCACCACCAGATGGTGATCAGTTGACAGCTCCGCCCCTCTCTTTACGCGAGTGTCCAAAACATGCGGCCTCAGATCAGATGATACGATTACAAAATCGATCATCGATCTTCGGCCTAAGGTGCTCTGGTACCATGTACACTTATGAGCATCCTTATGTTCGAACATGGTGTTTGTTATGGACAGCCCATGTCTAGCACAGAAGTCCAATAACAAACAACCACTCGGGTTGAGATCAGGGAGGCCGTTCCTCCCAATCACGCCTCTCCAGGTGTCTCCATCGCTGCCCACGTGCGCGTTGAAGTCTCCCAGTAGAACTATGGAGTCCCCTACTGGAGCCCCCAACAGGACTCCATTCAGGGTATCCAAGAAGGCCGAATACTCTGAACTGCTGTTCGGTGCATATGCACAGACAACAGTCAGAGTTTTCCCCCCCATAACCCGTAGGCGTAGGGAGGCGACCCTCTAGTCTACCGGGGTAAACTCCAACGTAACGGCACTCAGCCGGGGATTTGTGAGTATCCCCACACCCGCCCGGCGCCTCACACCCTGAGCAACTCCAGAGAAGAATAAGGTCCAACCCCTATCCAGGAGTACGGTTCCAGAACCGAGACTGTGCGTAGAGGAGAGCCCAACCAGATCTAACTGGTAGCGCTCCGCCTCCCGCACAAGCTCCGGCTCTTTCCCCCACAGAGAGGTGACGTTCCACATCCCCAGAGCCAGCCTTTGCCGCCCAGGTCTGGTCCGTCGAGGTCCCCGACCTTCACTGCCACCCGTCTGGCAATGTACCCGACCCCAACGGTTCTTCCTGCGGGTGGTAGGCCCACATGATGGAGAGGGGGGGGGTGCCACGTTGCTTCTTCGGGCTATGCCCGGCCGGGCTCCGTGGCAAACCCGGCCACCAGGCGCTCGTTGACGGGCCCCCCTTCCAGGCCTGGCTCCAGACGGGGGCCCCGGGCTTCCTCCGGGCAGGGTCACACCTCCTCTTTTGTGATGTTTCATTGAGGTACTTGAAGTTTCATTGAGCTGGAATATGGTTTATTCAAATAATGATCCTAACGAAGCTTATATTGAATATATGTCTATCTTCACCACATTATATGACAAGCATTGTCCTTTACCAACACAAAAGAAAAACGAATATGAAGACAAGGGGCTGGACTAGAGGACTGGAAACATGCATTCAAACTTGTAATATACAAGAAAATCTTAAAATACAGAACAAAGGAAGCAGAAAATAAATATATAAAGACTCATATCTGTAACCAATCGCTCCAAACAGGAATATTTCCCAACAAATTTAAAACAGCAAAGGTCATTCCTATCTACAAAAATGGAGATATGCACTTTTTTTTTCAAATATATAAAATATATACTGTACCACTTTCTCTTCTTCAAGTTCTCCAATTTTAGAAAAACTTTTTCCAAACTTTTGGATCATTTCAAAGAAAAACTTATTGAGTGACCGTCAATATGGTTTTAGATCTCATCGATACAACACAGCGATGGAACTGATAGAAATAGAAAATAAGGAATATGCTATAGATCGACACTATTGATCATAGATTATTAATGAAGAAACTTGAAAGATATGGTATAAAAGGGTCCCATGGATTAGTAACGATCTCGATAATAGACGTAGTACATTAATAATATTTGCAACACGTCTAAAATTTGCTGATAATACAAATTTATTTGTTCTGGTAAAGATTTTGAGCAGCTTATGGATTTTGTATGATTAGAACAAAAACAACAAAAAAAATGTCTTACAGTCAAAGGAGTTTATTTGTGGAATAGTTTTGAAAAGGAAATGAAAACGTGTAATGCACATAATAGATTTAAAACAATTAGTACAAATAACATGATTAACAAATATAAAGCTGAGTTATGAACCGTAGTGTGTATATACATTTATGTTTAGAATTTTTAATTCACATATTTTTGATTTGGTTTGTTTCTTTCATTTGAAGTGTATACATTTAATGACAATTGTGGGAAATAATGAATAAGTAATGACTTTTTATTGTTTATTTCTGTAGAATTTGACCGAAACAAACCCTCATTTCAGAAGCTTCCAGTATTAAGTACATGATGTGGCCTGATTTAAGAAATCCCTCATGTTATACAGTATTGTAATAAACTTAATGGTCAGAAATTAAATGTGTTTTTAATACAACGCACTATCTATCACTCCCAAAAATGTGATTTCAGACACTCTTACGTAATTTATCTTAGGTTTGCTAAACATAGTAGTGATGGAAAGTTTAGAATTTCAGTCAGTGTGCAGCATGGTCCATGTTTGAATTTAATTTTATTTAATTGACTGCGTTTGAAGAATGCTGGAAGGTGATTGTGCAACAGCAAACTGAAACAATCCTGCAGGCAAATGTGCAAACTTTGAACTTAATTCTAGACATATGAATGTGCTGTGCATGCCTTACATCACACACAGAACATGCGTTTGTACCATGCCTGTGTTGTGTGTGGAGGGGACTGTGTGGGCCGTGATGAAGCACCGTCACTACACCTGATTCTGACAGACAGGCAGTCTGAAGGAGTCTGTGAGCTACATGTAGTGGCGTGATGCTTATCAAACACCTTCAAGGGCTGCGTCTGCCTCTCAAGAGTCGTCCCCATATGTCTCCATCACAATGGATAACACATGTTACAGTGACATAACTGTTGCATTGTGGGTGGAGGAAGTTGTGAGTCTTCAGTACCTTCATTGTGTAGCGCACGTCTCGTAACATGAGCCTCCTGTGATGTTGTATCACTTTGAACACCACAAACCAATTGCCACTGTATCAGCGAATTACATTAAAACAAATATAAGTTTCTCAACCTCGGGGTCGGGGCCCCACACAGGGTCACTTGTTAAGCAGATAGGGTCCTGAAGCATCCAGAATAAAGTACATAATGTGGCCTGGTTTAAGAAATCCCTCATTGTATACAGTATTGTAATAGAGTTAATAGTCAGAATTTAAATGTGTTTTTTTAATGCCACACATTATCTATCACTTACGTCATTTAACTTAGGTTTGCTAAACATAGTCGTGATGAAAAGTTTGTAATATTAGTCAGTGTGCAGCATGGTCCATGGACACTATAAGAAGGTTGCAAATAACTATAAATGAAAATACAATAACATGCTCTGCAAAGTTAGAGAAGCCATATTATTCACTTTTTCTCTGGTTCAGAATATAAATAATGTTTTTCTGTGATTTTACAACTTTACAAAATGTGCTTAAGAGTTGAATTCAATTATTTGATTTGACTGCATTTAAAGAATGCTGGAAACGGTTTGCTGTTGCCGAGCAACAGTCTTCTATAAGACAATCCTGGGAAGGTTCTGGGACGTGAAATAAAGTAATAATAAAGTGACGCTTGAGGAACCCTGCAGTTCGGGGTTAGAAAGAGGCTCTATCACAAAGTACTGCAAACACTTTAGTACCTCATCCAAACAGTTGACTCGTACTTCTTGACTTGCAAGCAGCTGGGCAGCTTCCTGTACATCACCTGCAGAACAAAAGTATCACTGTCAAAATGTACCTGATGGAGAGGTTTGACATTTGAGACATTCACAAGTTAGAAACAGCAGCGGAGGAGAGATTTGCACAAATGATGGATTATCTAAATGAAAACAACCATCGGTACAATTGATACACCAAATATATATTATCATTTTAGAGGATTTTGGTTAATCTTTTATTTTATGGCTATATCTGAGTAATATCCTACTACGTTTCCTGGCAAAAAGCTATATAATATGGTACCAATTAAAAGGAAATCCAAATGAAATTGAATTGAATATTAATTAATTGTTTATTTAGTACTGTAAATGGATTATTCATGTAGAAATATATGCTGACCTGCTGCAAAATGACCTGACCTATAGGTAAGATCGAAATTAATTAGCTGCATCAATTGCACACAGTGTCTCGTTTCCCTTTTAGTGTGCTGTCCAAAACACTTTTTTGAAATGATTAAAAAATGACATACTAATAAAATACAATTACCATGATTATAGCTCTAAAATGATGCAGTGGCCTCCTAAAGTCCCTAATTTGTTTATCCTGTATTGCATTGCAGACATACAATAAAGACACCCAGTTATATCATTAAAATCATATGGTAAATATTGATTAAAATACAGTGAAATGTCAATATTTGGACACATCATTGCGCTACAAAACGTTCTCAAGTGAGCGCCAAAACTTTTACATGGCACTGTGAATGTATACACCACGTTTTTCATAAACAATGTATTTCCTGATGAAATACAATAACGCATGTATATAAAACAGCGAGTACTACTCACCAGCAGCAATAACTTGCAGGATCTTCCTCTCCGATGCTGACAGATCTCCTTTCTGAGGCGCAGACATCCTCTGGGATCAACTCTGTTCTGTCCTGCTGACAGTTACAGTCTGCAAGTAGACGGAGAAACTGCCATGGACATGACCGGACCCCTGGAACATACCACTGCACCAGACACAGGGGGAGACAACGTTGTCTGCTGGATAACAAATTGCATAGAGGTAAATGTTGCCACTTCATTTCATTGAGATCATTTTCAAACAGAAGGTGTTGCTGTCCAGCTCTGACTAGTCACTCTGACTGTCAAGCAATCCAATGTTCAATCACATTTTATTTATATAGCTCTATATCACAAATTACAACTGGTCTCAGGGTTTACAGAGTGTACAGCACACGACCCTGTCTGTCCTTAGACCCTCGCACCACACAAGGAAAAACTCCCCAAAACTACCCCCACAATTAAAGGGGAAACATGGAAGAGTGTGTTAGCATTGTGTTTTGTTTATGTTTGTATCAGTTGTGCTATTGGTGTTGTTTGTTTTTTGTGTTTGGTTTACTAGTAGCCTCAATATTAAAGCTAGGATTAACATGAATATTGGTATCATTAGTGCCACAGGTGAAATGAAGGAGGGAAAAATAGGGTTTCTAAAACCAAACAGTTTGTTGAGGAGGTGGAGATCCAACAGGGGCCACACACACATTCTGGAGAGCCTTCTCCAGCACTGCTGCTCACTCTGTCTCTGTCTCTCTCTGTCTCTGTCTCACTCTGTCTCTCTCTGTCTCTGTCTCTCTCTGTCT
>CALSCE010010669.1:805195-829250 GCA_943593645.1 Bovichtus variegatus | reverse complement strand
CACACACACACACACACACACACACACACACACACACACACACACACACACACTGTTACATCGCAACCAACTCTACAGTAGGAGAGTAGATGACAGAAATTGAGATTGTGGGTATCCAAAAAGTGAAAGGAAAGGGTGGTGCTGGGGAAACGTGTGGGAGACAAACTAAGTGGAGCAGGATGCTGCCAAGTGAAGTGAAACAACAGAGACATTCTGAGCAGGTGGTCCGTGCGCAGGCACTTGTTCAACAGTCAAACTGCAGTGATGGGGAGAAGTGGACTCTCTGGAATTAAACTCGTAGTTTACCTACGTTTTGCAGTAGCTCGTCGGTAGTTCAGCTACGTTCTTATCTGTGTCGCGATAAAATTTGTTGCCATTGTTTGTGTTGTTAACTACTGAAACTACAATTATGTGCCATAAAAAGAAGGATTTATTTTTTCATCAGAACTTTCAGAGAGTTCTGATGTGTCGTAAACAACAGATTCTGGGTGCTCCATTAGCAATTTATTTTTTTATTTTTTTATACAAAGTCCTTTTTCTTAGTAGCTTTACTTAACCGAACTATATTTCTCCCCAGGGTGTCTTTGCTGTAGTTCAACTTCTTCCAGTGTGAAGTAGTTCGTAGCTTGCAAAGCTTTCAAAGTAGCTTCACCCAAAACTGTCAAAGTGCAACATTTATCAACACACTTCAATGGTTACATTTTAAATAGAGGGGACTTTCTAAATGTTTCCATTTCATCATGAGCTGCCCATCGTGCATCAGATTAATTTATTTCATTTGGCAAAACGAGCTTGTGAACATAATGAGGATTTTTACTTCTAGTTCTAGTAGCAGTAGTTAGTATCCGTATTACTAAAGCAGTGTGCAAATCCTCAGGCTGCTGTTCTATTCTATGTGTTTGCACATGATTATTTTTACATTTATCTTTATATATTCTATAAATCCCAAACCAACCGTGTGCGTCTCTCAACACTTTTTTTGACTTTCCAGCCTAAAGAACACTGGTTCCTACTAAAGACATAAATCTTCTTTCTTTTTTTAAAACACTCAAATATATAGGCTCAGTAATTTCCTTAAACAGCTGGTCACTGTAGTGTTTAAAGAAATGTTACTCAAACAGGAGGAAATACTGCATTTGTTGGGGACTACTTTCAGGGATGGATGGATTCACATCTGGCGCTCGAGTGAGTTGTTAGCGGACACTTTCACTGTGGGTTTCACTTCTCATAGTGTTAACAAAAAGAAAAGATGGAAACACCTCCAGTGTCATTCTTTAACACACAGAGTGTTGCTCTGCTCTCACTATCTGACTGTTACTGTGTCCTGCTGTCAGATTCTGGGAGTGTGGCTCACGTATCGCTACAGGAACCAGAAGGACCCCCGAGCCAACCCCAGTGCTTTCCTGTGAGTCCGGCCCCGGCTTCAGCCCCTCGGCACTGGCGCCTCACACCTTCACCTGTAAATACCGACCTGTGTGTTTCCACTGACGGTCGCAACTGTTATGACGTTTTGTTTTTTTCAAGAGTGAAGTGTGTTCTGAAAGTGTTTGTGTGTGAAGGAACAGCACACAGCTCTGCATAAGAAACACGTGCAGTCAGTACACTGAGCACTGCTGTCTGCAGCGGTCACCTGTATATTCCAAAAGTATTTATGCAGCCTGCCCGATGTTGAGCCTGAACACTGTTTTATTTCTTCTGTTGTCTGTTGGTCTGCCCCACGGAACGCAATGTCAATGTCTCTGCATATTGATATGACGACAGTATTTAGACCATGTGTGCGTGTGTGTGTGTGTATTTGGCCTTTTGCATGACTCTTCTGCAAATACACTATGAGCTACTGTATGAGAGCCACGGGGATGATTGTGTAAAGCACCTGTCTGAGCCTTTGTACTGTAAACCTCAATAGAACACAGATGGAAGAAAAATAAATGTGTTCCTCCGGCTTCATGTCTATTGTTTATTCTCTCTAAAATCATTTGTTTTCAATCTATTTTTCAGTCTTGTTTTCTTTTTTTTCTTTTAAAATTTTTTTATAAATGTGGTCAGCACAGTCAGATTATTTCAACATGTCTTAAATACAAGTCAAGTGCTTTCATAAGACTCCTGTTATTGAGTCAGTGTCTTGACAGATTGCGACATTAGAATTCCAGAAACGTGACACCTCCATGCTTTGGGATGGCCGTCTAAATTCAGATTTTTTTTTGTGGCAGGTCCATAAATGTATTTGTGATTTTTCACGCCACAATTTTGATTTTAACTGTCCACTATATTTATATCGGGTGACCTACTAATGTTAGCAGATTATACTGTATATAGATGCTCGAGCTTTGAACCGAGTTTGGCTGCAGAGTTCAAAGTGTCTGTCGGGGAGAAGAGATTCAAAAACGAGACTTTGTGGGAATCGACGAGGGATCAAATTTAGTTGACGAGATGGAGATTTTTCCTGCAGTGTAACAGAAAGTAGCTAATAACAATCACAACTATGACCTCCAGTTAGCAAACAACTCCAACTATGAACACCGTGATATTACTGGTCTCACAAAAGGAGAACATATTGCCTGCCACAGAGGTTTATTACCAACAATAGTGAAGGCAACACACCTGGCTGTTCTGAATGAAGTGGCTTTCGGTTGTGGTCATGCTGCTGTTGACGCCGTGAGTTAGCGAGCTGTCTCTCTTGTCTCTGCTTGTCTCTGCACATCTCATTCCTTTGGATAGGATGCGAGGCCAGTACTGAACCGGAAACACTGTGTGGAGGTTTTTGGAGTGGGCACACACCCAGCCCCCCTTTCCACACCCGAGCCTAAGACCCAAATCAGACAATCGTTTACAACACTTCTGCCAAGTTTTGTGAATTTCAAACGTTTCGCCGCATGGAACATCTCAAGACTTACAAAGAAGCCTCTTCGTGCCATATGCCCTGCACCCAGCAGGAAGTCACAGATACAATCACAACGTGATCATTCAGGCATAAAACAGCTTGCAGGCTAATTTTAAACCAAACTGAATGTGACTGCTTCGGCCTAGTACCTAGTACATACTGTTGTACCTTAGCTTCGGAAAAGCGTAAAAGGGTTCGTGTGACAAGTGGAACTCACTATGTGTTCTACCTGTTACTGCTGCATCCTACAAATAACAGCTGACTTGACATTGGTTTTCCTGTCTTAATGAATTCAGGTCCCACTGAAGGAATTTCTTAATTCTTTTTTAGGTTTCTGTCCCCTGACAGGGCAGAGGATGTTGGTTTAAGTCCGGACCAACCACATTGTGCCACGCTCTCCTTGCTTTGCAGAGCTCATGACACAGAACAATAGACTCAGTGGAGCCTCAGTAACCTGGCAACAGGAAAAAGCCTTCAATGCTGGCAGTGTGAACCCGCCCATCCAGGATGTTGCACGCACACACACTTCACTGATCACACAACATGCTCTATAAACAGACTCCTTTTCACTACTCCACTCACTTCTAAAGATAAAGATATGTTGGTCATCTCAACGTTAGAAGGATAAACACGAGCTGTGAATTGTTACAGCTTTACTAAACTGATCGTACTGTTTAACGGATGAACAGCAAACGTATTGTTAGTTATTTGGCATGCTTCCCAGAATGCATCTCATTTGAGCCTAAGTGGTTTCACAGGAGTCCTCGGCGTGGTCTGTCAGGTGTCCGGCTTTTGCTTTTCACTTGCACACGTCCTTCTGCAGTAAGTGGTGAGCTCACTGTACCATACAGTCCTGGGCAAATGAAAAACTACACTTTGCTTATGTATTTTTATTGGTCAGAAAATGTTGGGATGCCTTTAAAGCTGCACTCATCAATGTGTTTTTATAGTAACAATGAATCACTCAATTACTTGTATGTTAAAAGTTACTGGCAACCTTGAAGAGACTAATGTTCCCTGCAGGCCTTACTGAGGGAATATAGATCCCTGAGCTCTCCATCACATAATGCAAAATAGCTCTGAGGCTAAAACATATTTAATATCCTGTTAGCTAGTAGTAGTATCACCAGTGGCACGTTGTTCGTCTGTGTATTAGTCACGTTGACTTTTGAGTTTTATATTTCCATCTTTCAATCATCATTTCAATCTGTTGGCAAATAAAAAGGCATTTTTCCATTTTGTATGTATGAACAGTTTCATATTTATTGAAAAGACATTCTGGATGTACAGCAATAATAACAAAGGCAAAAAACCGCAAGAGAATTTAAGGAGCAAACATTACAAGTGGAGGCGAAAGAGAAGGAACTTTGCAGTGCTTAGTTTTCCACGTGTAAACTGTTGTGACAGCAGTGAACTCCTGGAGTCACCCTTGTCTTCGTGCTCGCGCTCACAGCTCAGACTTCAGGAGCTTCTTAGCTGCGTCCATGTTGCTCTTCACTGTGGGAGAGGCAGGAAACATTCAGTCAGTTGGTTTCACGGACACGAACAGAGCTCTGTGTGTTAGGGTGCAGCACTTACGGAGTTTGAGGTCAGCTGGTTCGTAGGCATACAGGCGGTTCATGTAGCGACCGTTGATGTCGGCCCTCACCGTCATTGTGGGGTCTGTTGAGACATGATTGGCACTCGGTGAGCGGGACTTTTACTTGCAATGCATTCTTTTTCTATTGCAGTACCTTTACTTAAGTGAAGGCTGTGAATACGTCTTCCTCCTCTGGATACTATCATTTATTGAATCATACACCGTGAGCATACTGTAAAAACGATTTACAGTTAACACTGTATTGATCCCTTTGAGGGAAATGAAGTAGACGTGTTGGTGTGAAAAAAACAGATCCCTAAACTGACAAAGGTCAAAGGTCAAAAGCAGCTAAGACGCTTTGTGTGAAGACTGAAATGTACAGCGTCAATGATGTAGTTATAGCAACAACAACAAACACAGCTCTTACCGACAAACAGGATTCTGGGCACATACTGTCCATCAGGAGAGAGATGTTTGTCTGTGGTTTCATACTGTCAGGAGAAAAGGAATTACATCGTCAAACCACATTGGTGCTTTCGAAACGGCATCAATGTGCTACATGGGCGCCCACATGGACAAAGGTAGAATTTATTATTTGATGTGAGACATTTCTGTATTTTGTGTTTCTGTCTGAGATCTTCTCACTGGCTGCTGAAACATGAAAAAGGTCATGTCACATATTGCACCACTCCCAGTTGTCAAGGTGATGACTGTTGGAGGGTTGTTTACTTTTGTTGAATATTAACTCTTTGCTTTAATATTCGTTCAGCTTTTTTTCAGGTTTTATAGATTTGAAAACTTGGAATGTGTAACTTACAATCAGATTGAGGACGATGAAGTCCTCGTCAAGCTTTTTCTGGATCTCATTGTCCTCAGACAAAACCTTCTTCAGTGCTGCGGGAGAGACGCGGTTTTAATTCTACAACTCGGAACAGAACCAGGACGTGACATCACACGTGAGCAAACAAACGGCTGCTCGCCATTTAAACAGGTTTGGCTTTTTTTCTTAGACGGCTTTTTAATAGACGTAGGCAGGAGTCAGACTTACCTATGCTGTGTGGGCAGTTCTCGAGGTGAAAGAGGACCATCAGAGGCTTGTTCCTAAAACATTTCATACATTTAATCATCAGCTTCAGTGAACATCAGTGTCAGAGTAAAACATTTTGAGCTCAGTGGGGTTTTTTTTCTTACTTTGACCTGGACCAGTAGAGAGCCTCCTCGTAAGTCTGAGCCCAGATCAGCTGATCACCCCAACCTGGACACACACGGACACCATTCGAGATAAGTGACTCAACATTTTATCAGACTATACGTCAGTCGGACTCATTCGGATGATGCTCACACACCTCTGGACATAGTCTGAGGGATCCTCCTGCCAGATTTGGGGATGTATTTTCCAAAAGCGGAGGACATGGCCATCAGGACCAAGAGTACCGACAATGCTGCTTTGATCATCTTTGTAGACTTACTGGAACATGAGGAAGAGACAAAGGCAGGGGGAAACAAAACGTTCAGACTGTGTGAAGGAACAGTATGAAAAAGACATTACCCGTCAGGAATGGAAGAAACCTAAACGTCCCCTTCCCTTTGAGGAAGGGAAAGGGTTGACCTGCGTCCTCTAGCTGTTCCTTCTAATGAAGAATCTGCACTTTTTTATAAAATGTGCTTTTGTATGCACCTGACATTAACAAGTTATTTCTAAGTTGTTGAAAGTTATTATATTAGCCAAGGGTTGGAATTAGTATCACAGACCTGTTGGATACATACACACACACATATATATATACACATTACACAGCATTTGCAAGTGAAAATGCAGTGTATGGAGAGTGTGGCGGCTCTGGGTCTTACCTGTTCCAGGCGGCTCAGGTGAGTGTGTAGGTGTCCCGCAGCTCCAGGATCTGCTGTTCCTCCACTCTCACCTGCCCCGTATTTAAACACCTGTTCCCCTGCGGGCCCGCCCTCTTTCCACCCCCCTGCCCGGAATATCCTTTTTTCGTTTACTAACCAAACTTGAGAAAATTAGTCATTTGAGGTTTCCTTGTGTATAGCCGAATACATCTTGGTGTAAGATCATAATTATGTAACATTTAAGTTATGATAGAATAAACCCTAGAAATCGGCATAAATCATAATTACCGAGAGTGCCTATTCAGAATCAGAAAACCTTTATTCGTCCCACAGCGGGGACATTTAAAGCGTTACAACAGCAAAGGGACAGTGCGGATAAAAGGGTAATATAAGATAAGTACTAAATAGAATAGAATAATTATGCTGAATGTATCAGAACACTATAAGGAGTTATGACCTGCATTACGTGTATTCCTGCCATTCATGCGTTTCATGCCATTTGCCTAAGCAGCGCACTATGAAATGATCAGATTTCTGAAAGACTTTGGTGTTCAGTTCTCTGGACGGCTCAATCTGGGTTTATATTCTATTATATATACACCGTTTTAGGCCGTTTGGACACCGTGATGGATCATTAGCAACCCGCTGTATTCATCAGTTGGGTACATTGATCCATGTGCGGTAGCTTTCGGAGAGACGGGATGTTTGGCCTGGAGCCAAGGACAAGTCAGCTATGAGTGAGGCACAAAGGTGCACCTGAATGCGTCTCTCCTACAAAGTCAACACATTGATTCCGTCAGGAAGATGAACAATGGATGAAGTTTAACGTCTAGGTTTCACATCCGCAGCAGTGAGGATGATTGATGATTACAAATGCCTGTGTTCTTTTAATTAGACTGGGCCTTTTACACTACAAGACATGTTTCACGGGCCTATAAGAGGATTATAGCAGCTAAAGTTGAGTTACTGGACATTTATCAGTGAAGGTGAGGTGTGTTATCTACATCTATCTACACAGAGCGGTGTCCTGTGTCCTGCAGCAGAGGCAGAGCTCAGTGAGGCCTGCAGCTGTGAATGGCAGCTTTGTTCAGCCTCAGCCCGGTATGTCTCTGTCTCACCTTCCACACCGGAGTCATCCTCCACCTGTGGGCTTCTGCTGCTGTTGGAGAGCGGCCCCTATCCCGCCCCCACCCCCACTGTCCTCCCCTCAAGAAATTAAATGAGGAAACACAAGGACAAGAATGTAGTATCACATGCAGATTATGCATTTTTGATTAATGTGTTGTGAATTGTAATTAGCTTCTTTTTTTTTTTTTTTATGAAACTTTTACATTTTCTGGTCACATACAATGAGCCACATTTGTGTTTTTGTTCACAATGGGGGCTGCAGGAAAGACTCATCCTTTGAACATGGTCCACCGGCTCTGCCAGGCTAATAAATTATTTCTTTTTTAGCCATTAATATAAGATCCTTCGGGTTGCCAGTTTGGGGAAAATCGTCCTCCTGCTTTGTCTTTTTACTTCTTTAATCCACCAAGAAGAACCCTCTGATGGAGCGTTTGACCTCTGACCCTCTGCAAAGGGGTTGTTGTTGTTGTTGTTGACTTTAATGTGTTTGTTCTGTGTGGTTTTCCTTTTCAGGAGAGCAAACAACAGATAACATGGACCCGAACCTGCTGACTTATATCTGCTGACGTGATAGTTAATGCATTACTACATGTTATAACTGCAGACTTTTTCACGACTCGGTGATACAGGTGATAATAATAACTGATCTATAAAGCCAGGCTCCTAAAGTGCTCAGAATAATGGAGAACCAGCCAACTCCATCATCTGCTGTCCATCATGTGACTCGATGGCATCAACTTTGCGTATGAACCCTTTATAAAGGCTGTTTTATCAGTAAGTGGCCGAGGTGGTGTTTCTGCTGCAGCTACTCGCAGACTTTCCATACTGACCTCACTGCTGACTGGTGACTGCTGCTTTGTCTGTCGGGGGTGGAGGTTTCGGGTTTGTTTTTTGGGTGGTGTCCGAGGTTAAATTGTAGATTCTTTTGGGGGGGGAGTCTAGATGACAGAATTTCTGAATTATGTCTGGATAAGGGAAAATAAACACGATACAATGGGAACTGGCTCAGTAGATAAAGTAGCAAAGTGCATGTACATGTCATTTAGCAACTCAAAAAAGTGGATTTGGTGTCTTTATTTGTAAAGAGAGGACAGAGAGAGAGGGGGCACAGGCTGGAATGGTAACCGGGCTGCTGCGGGAAGAACTTAGTGCATGGAGCCATCTAGGCACCCTTTAGTTACTCTTTCGTCTTTAAAAAAGAATCATAACATAATCTACATCATGGTAAAGACTAGATAACCATGGCACCCAACAGCAGTTTCATTAATTACAAAGTGTTTAACAAATACTGGTAACACTGGTAAAGGTAACCAAGACTTTTGGGTTGTTATTAGAAAGGTTTTTCCACGTGATTAAGACATTCTAAGCATTTTTAAGCATTTCATGCGTATGAAAAAGGTGAAAACTGAAAGAGTTCTGCCAGAGCGGAAGAGTTGTTTTCCATATAGCAGCTCTCTCTCCCCGTGTTTCCTGTCTGCACCTTCACTGTGGACGGGGAGTGAGATGGTGTCACGTGGGGAACATCAGTGGACACACACACACACACACACACACAGTGTGCTGGTCACTCTGCCTGCTCAGTCAACTTTGCGCAATGTGAGCATGAAAAATCTCTACGTCGTGTGTATGCAGGTCCATGGCATTTTAGATTTACAAGCAATAATCAGTGCTATATGGATCATAGGTTATGTATGTATGGCCAGCTATGAACTTCAGAAAAGGAATATGATGTACATTTCAAACTACTTGTTTGTGTGTGTGTGTGTGTGTGTGTGTGTGTGTGTGTGTTTGCCCATAAAAGTAGCCCACTCACGTGATGCGCAAAATCTGAGTAGAAGCATTGAAACATCCGACGGCCTCCAACCAATAAAATCTACTTTACATTTAAATGTCAGATTTGTGTACTTTCTTAAGTTAATCTTTCATATTGTCCTCCAAGGTGAGCAGCCGAGACAGCAGGAACTCAAATAAATTACCTCAAATTGTATTTCATTTGAGTCGTAATGACATTTCGGATATCTGTTTAATTATTCCCATCTAAGGCATTATTCTATGATTGCCTTGCTGGCAGCAAATCCCATAAAAAGACCAAAAGCTTAATGCAAAACCTGTCTGACTTCCTGTCTGTGGCTCTCAGCTCAAAAGCCCATTGGTTCTCACTGAGGACGTAAACCTTTAAAAACACCTCACAAATATATAGTTTGAGTTGGGGTTCAGTGATTTCCTCAAACAGCTGGTCACTGTAGTTTTATCAAACAACCAGGAGGAAATAATGCATTTGTTGGGGACTATTTTTCAGCGGTGGATGAATCCACATTTGTTTCTCTGTTGAGTATTTGTGGCAGCAGGACGGTGTGTGTGAGATTGAGTTCAGTGTGTGTTCATGGTAATGAAGGGTTTCTATTTGGGGTTTTTTCCTTGTGTCTCCTCTGCTGTACACACTGTAAATCCCCCTGAGGCAAATGTGTTATTTGTGATATTGAGCTTTATAAATACATTTTGAATTTGAATTTAAACAGAGACCAAGGTTACCATCTCCCCCATATACAACCATATTCTCCCGGGAGAAATCTAGTTTGTAAATACTGCTGACTGTACATGTGCCATTTCCTGCTTTTTATGACTTTATGGTTCTTGTATCAGTCTAGATAGTTCCATGCATTATTGTTTTATCACATTTGATCTCATTTTGATTTTGTTGTATTCCATTCTTTCCTCTTCTCTGCATTAACATTCGCTGCATTCTTGTAGGGAAAGATTGACAAACCCAAAGTACTAAATAAATAATTGTTTTCAACGCTGTGTGCTGAGGTGTAGGATTGTAACCAGGATATGGGAGACGTTTAGTGCTGAGGTGTCCTAAGCCCCCGCTCTCTCCGTACTGGCTTTCACTGCATTTCTCCGTCACTGTGTTGTCACAGCGCCATGGTCAATATTTGAACTTGGGCAGGGTTAAAGGCCGCTCCTATTAACACTTCACATTCACCAGCTGCACTCAGCCCTGCCCTGATAACACGGATCTGACGCCGTGTCCCTCCACACGCACACTGCCATTGGCTGGCCCGCTCAAATAGGATGCAACTTCCTGGTTTAAATGGAGGCCCAGTGTGGCAGCTCGTGATCTCACCTTAGATAAAGCTGAGAAATACCAACACACACGTTGAGTTAATGAAACCCACATATTCACTTGCACTTACACTGCGCCCTTTCTAAGTCTTCTGAACACTGGTAGCACTTTTACACTCCGTGTCAACATTTACCCATTAACACACACACATTCATACACTGATGGCAGGGCTGCCATACAGGGGGCCAAACTGCTCATCGGCATCCAACGTAAATCTATACAGTGATGTGACACAGCAGTGTGCAAAACAGAAAGAAAAAAATAATACAGTCAAAATTAACACAATGTGGGGAACACAGCAATAAAATTATTTTATTATAAATGAATTAACATGTGTGTGTGTGTGTAACCCCCCCCCGATACAACACTAAACCTCCAAATCCACAGTACAACATTCTCTGAGGTTTAGCCGAACACTGATAACCCTGCTCAATGAAATACTTCACGCCTTTTGGGGTCTTTTTACTTTCTCCAAATAGTCCATCGGTTTTCTTATATGGTGTGAAGGTAAATATGAGGAGTGGGAGCCTGAATGTCAAGTAACCGGATAGGAGGCAGGTCAGAGTCTGCAGCACGCTCGCAGCTCTGTGAGACTGTAATCAGGTGCAGTGGTGCTCTGAGCTAAATGCTAACATCCTCACAAGGCTAACACACTGATGCTCCGCAGGTGGATAATGTGTTAGCATGCTAACATTAGCTCATTGGCACTGAACCCAGCTGAAGGCTGATGGAAGACTATCAGTTCTGCAGGCATGTGGTTTTAAATTAAATAAAAAGTAATGGACACATTTACCTGGCGACCTGATCCTGATGATGGCACGAGATGAAAGGACAGAGGATCACCATAGTGATGATCATTTATCCTGAGGGGGAACATGAGGGATGAACCACATTTTATGAGTGTTTATTCAAGAGTTGAGATATTTCAGTCTTGACTGGTGATGGACCTACGAACCTCTGTGTGTCTACACAGGGAGCACCGCCGTGTGTTTCTACAGCAGCTCAGAACGGACAAACCAGAGGGCCTGTCATGTGTTTACGTTACCTGAAGGCCACGCAGTCCTCCGGCCGCATCAGACCCAGATCCTCATCCAAAATCTAATAGGACGGATAAAAAGGATGAACCCTCTTTCAGATTTTTAGCTCCACTACGTGAGAGGCTCTAAGAATACTATGCAAATTCGATTTTTTTCCAAAATACTGATATAGTGGTGCGTGGCACTGGTTTGCTCTTTTCGTCTTAACTCTATAAGGTCAGTGTCGGCCGGCAGTGGTGCAAACACAAACACCTGTACTAACTAAACTAAATCCAATGTTATAGTCCTGCACACTTTCGATCTTTGTAGAGCTCGCACTGTGTTCATTCAACTCTGGTCCTTGTGAAGCTGCAGTTTGTGTGATGTTTATATTACATGTTAAGATTGCCACATGGTTGAATCTACACCTGTCCCCCATCTGTTACAGTGGAGTCGTCACCTTGGACAGAGGGAAGGATTGAAAACACATTCAAAGTACCCATAGCATGTTAGTGTTGTATAGAGACAGATGTGTACAGAAGTATGCATTGCATGTTGTAAAAGGTGCTTTCCTTGGAAGTACGCTTCACAGAGCGTTTCACACTTAGTTCTCAGCAGTCCCACTTTCAAATAAAACGCGGCGTGTTTACGTTTGGACGTTTATTCAATACACTGTGTACAAAAGAATTCAACAGAAAATATGACTGTATGAATGTGTATTCTGTATTCATACAATCATTTCATACTGGACCCATCAAAAAAAAAAAAAAAAGGGCCACTGTTCTCAAGATTGCATCAAAAAACAAAACAATGAGGGTGGAGGGAGCAACAAAAACCACTACATTCTTACTGTCCCACAAGAGACACAAAGGTCATTGTTTTCACAGAAAACATTCAATATGGCTGACCCACAGACAACACTGTCAGCAGCTCTGAGATCAGGGAGAAGCTGCACTTCTGACAAGATCATGGCATGTTTAAAGCTCATGATTTTCACGCCACTCACTCACTCACTCACTCACTCACTCACTCACGTCCAGCTGACGCTCTGACTGAACCTGAGTGCACAGAGGGAAAGCTTACATATGATAACGCACACTGCTGTTCTTCTTCAAAATCTCCCCACAGCTTCTGGAAGAACCTCACCAGGTCAGTTCATTTAAGAACGCTTTCTCAGGGTTGAGCGAAATAAAGCAGTTTAAATACTGTGCAGTTCATTTTGTTTTTAGGCCCAGTTTTAAGAAATCATAGCTGTAGCTAAATTCTGTTGGACTTTTTCTTTATAAAGTGCTTCCTAAATTTTTGTGTCACATTTAAGAATCGTGTGAGAAGGGAAAACTTTTCCGACTCTTCTGTACAAACCTGACCCATGAAGGGAATATGAAAGCAGTACCACATGTAGGTACACAGTACAACAGCCACAATAAGAAGGATATTCAGTCGTGTGGAACGCTTTCTGCTGACTAGGACACTTCCATTTGGTCGACCACCTTAATGGCGTGCAAAGTGACAGAGCAGATAAGCAGCTAGCTGCAGCAACTCAGACATAGTGGTCAGGTGTGGTGGCTTGTTTCAGTCTCACTGTTAAAAATGATCCCAATAAAAACACAGTCCCATCAGTGATTCTCTCTCTCTCTCTCTCTCTCTCTCTCTCTCTCTCTCTCTCTCTCGGCAGAGCTCAGTCACCTGCAGAATGAGTCTTTCTCTGCTTGTGTGTGAAACAGCACTGCAGTGGTTTGATCACAAAGAACGGCTCTTCCAGAGAACAACACTTCTCAGAGTTGTTCCAAGGCTAGTGTCCATGCTGTGGGTGCTGGTTGTGTTGGTTGTTGGCGGGGTGGTTGGGGGGCAGTGGAGGTCCATTTACACCAGGGTGGTAGAAAGCACAGTTGCTCTCGTACCTACAGCTTCCCTTCATCATGAAGTGACGACACACCGGCCTCTTGGACATGTCTGACAGGAGGGAACACAACAGCATTACAATCACACCACACACACACACACACACACACACTAAGAGCCAGTTTGTGAATAAGACTCTCACTGTACATGACCTGCTGTCAACTCTCACATAGGGGCCGGACACTATATTTGAAACAGGCAGGTCTTAAGAAGTCATCATCATTGGTCGAAAGAGTAAGTTACTAAAGAGTAACTGGACCTTAAACTTTGGAGCTGGACATGAAGCTGAATAAACCATGCAAGTTATTATTAGTACAATTTAATTCACCACTATTCACTTTTTTATGTGGACTTCAGTTGTTTGTGCGGTCCATGGCTAATATTTGAAAATATTGACCCACATACCATTCATGTTGTTGTGTCCTCCTCTGGGCCCCCCTCGTCCCCGGCCCCTGAATCCTGGCTCTCCTCCTCCTCCTCCTCCTCGGCCCCGTCCTCCTCGGTGGAAGTGGCCCCCTCTGTGAGGCCCTCCTCGCATGGAGTCATCTCCCCAGTAGTTACCATTGTCTCCTCGGCCCTGGCCCGGCGGCGGCCCCATCATGCGCGGCCCTCCGCCGCTGTTGAAAGGTGGGCCGTGGTTGTGAGGGGGTGGAGGGTGGTTGAAGCGAGGAGCGCCGGGCGGGTTGTTGGGGGGGTAGCCGCCGTTCATGGGCATCTGCATGTGCATGTTCATGTTGTTCATGTTGTTCATGCCCGGACCGTGGCCAAGCAAACCCTGGTTGACTAGAGAGAGAGAATAATGATGAGTAACAGAAGGAGCACAGCGGCTGCACATCGTGCTGGGACAGCAGGAGGAGCCATGAATAAGAGGTGAAGTTTACCTGGTGGAGGTCCACTCTGGTTCTGGTTCTGTGTCTGCTGCAGGGAGCCCAGTAGCTGTTTAATCTTGTCGGAGAAGTTGGGCTGCTTGATCAAGTCTTCAGTGGATTGGTTACCAGAGGCACCCTGATGACGGACAGATAGCCAAACATTAGCTACAGATTACAACGACCAATAAAACCGTATAGATATTTGAGACAAGTCTACATATTGAAAATTCATGAACAATGAAATGAGTAGTTGGTGCACTTTGATCAGCTACACTATGAATGTACCATGATGGAGGAGAGCAGCTCCTGGACGTTGACAGTGGGAGCCACAGGGCTGCTCACGGTGCTTGTGGCTTGCGGGCTGCGAGAGCTGCTGCTCAGGTTGCCCATGAGGTTGGCGAGGACAGGCGGCAGCTTGGAGCTCTCGGTCTGGGCCAAGGCAGAGCCCTGCTGGGAAGTGGGGTCCAGGGGCTCAACATAGCCATCATCCATCATAGAGGAGTCCTGCTGGGGACACATGTTAGACACATATGTACAAAATGTGTTTAACAAAAGCGACAGAATGTGTGTGTGTGTGTTTCGGGTGTACTAACCTCATCCAGAGGGATGACACGGGGAGGCATGGGTTCATAAGGCTCTGGGTCTGGTTCATGTGGACAGTCTGGCACACTAATGATGAGAAAGGATGGGAAATCATTAGCACACATTGCAGGCCCTCCCCCACTTATTAGGGTGAAGTTGTAATTAGCACAGATGCAGCAGGCTTCGTCTGATGTCCTACCTCTCTTTGCTGAGGAAGATCTCCTGCAGGATCCCCATCTCGCGGTCTCTCTGGGTCAGTTTCTCTGTGCTGTTGGCACCGGGGCTAACCAGACCGCCCGTCAGCGTCAGGGGCCTCGGGGGTGTCCAGGGGACCCTCTCCTCCATGGTGTCATGGGAGAGCCGGCGGGCCATCTCAAACGTCTGCCTGTCCATCATCAGCTCTCGTTTGGCGGCCTCACCAAAGTCCTTAATCTTGTTGACGTTGACTGTGAATTAGGTTTAATTATGATTAATATTTCATAGATTTTCAGATTGTTGGTGTCTTAGAGCAATTCAGAGGCGTTGGCCATTAAGAAGCACGTGCTTTACCTCTCTCTGTCTCATCCAGATCGAAGTAGAAGTAGTGTTTGAGCTGTTCCTCCTCGGCCCAGTGAACGGTCTTCTTCTTCTTGCCCTTCTTGGTCAAGCTCTCTTCTTCCCCACGAGGTTCTGCCAGAGCGTTAGGCTTCTCACCTACAAATAACAAGAGACAATAAGAAAGAAATGTGAGATTGAGAACACCCTAATTTTCAATGAAACTAAACAAAAAAAAAAAAAAAAACACAAAATAATGTAATGTCAAAGAACCTCATTAAACTATTATCATCTTGAACCATGCGAGTGAGTTTGTAAGGACCTTACCGCTGTCAGAGACCTCGGCCTCCTCAGAGGGAACGGGGGTCCCTGGCTGCTCCGGCTCCTGGTTTTCTTCAACAGTAGTGATGGAAACAGCACTCTCTGGAGATGATGGTTTAGCAGAAGATGAAGAATACGCAGAGGGTTTGCTGTCAAAGGGATTTGCCTGAGGACAAAGAAGGAATGAAAGTGACAATCGGTTTAATGACGCATTTCATTTTCTGAAGACTTGGGGAAAAACTAAACTAAAACTAAAATAATACATTTTAATTAAATACATTTTTTAAAAAAAAAAAGTAGATTATATACATATAAAGTATATAAGAGGATGTTTTGGACTGGCAATGGCCATAAAAAATGAAGATCAAATACAATAAAATTATTCCGAGTATGTTTTAGATTTAGAATGGCCATAATACATACTGATACCAGGGGCGTACCTTGTTCGACGTGGGGGACACAGCCTTGGTACTAGCTGGAGAAGTAGCACTAGCTTTCTTCTTCTTGATTTTGATCCCGGGCACTGGAGCAGAGTTCAGAGCATCGAGGAACCCTGTGCACTCCATAGCTGCAGTAAGAACACAAGAGAGCAGTAAAGACAGCTGCTACATCACTATCAACTCTTTAATATGCACTTCAGATGTGACCTCGTCTTTAAAACACAAGCATGTTTAAACGTACGTTGTGCTGGAATGATCTTGACTTTGATCTCTTTGGCAGAGTTGGTGGGAGTATTTAGTGGTTTGTATTTTTTCTCCAGAGGTGGAGTATCGGATGGACCAGAGCTGTTGAGGGGAAAATGAACACAAAAGGAAACATGTAAGTACTATCATCAGCCACCGGAGGGCAGCAATGACCAGTTGCATGAACACACAACATGCTGACAGAGACAGTAAGGGAGCAGTACCATGGCCTCTTGAGGACTGGAGGCTTGATGTTGTACTTGTCCCCCAGCTGTGGGGCAGTGGGCGTCTTCTTAGCAGGGGCTGGGTTGGGAGTGTCTATCTCCAATCCTACACAACACACAACATATTCATTATTTCATACGGAACTTGTTAAAGTAGAACATTCAGAGTCAACTACATCCCTGCTCATCACGTTCAGTTTACCTATGGAGCGAATCTTTGTGTGGCTGGGTGCATGAGCTTTAGGTTTCTCCTTCTTCTTCTCCTCCTCAACACTCTTTTCCTTCACTTCCCGCACTGCCACCTTGCCCTCCTCTTTCTTCTTTTTCTTATCTACAAGAGACACGTAGAGTGCGTTAATAGCTGTTGCGGGTAGGGGCCACAGTGAACACAAGACGAGCATTTCAGAGTGAAGCGATGGGTCTGTACCAGCAGGAGAGTTGCCACTGCTCGAGACACTCTGGGAGCGGATTGTAGCCATCCAGCCTTCCACGAGCACGGACGCCAACTTCCTCAGCTCTAACAGCAAAAGACAAGTATGTTAGTGCCAAACACGCCACTGATATACGAGCATATACATTTCAGTTTTGATGTACAAGCAAACTGACCTTCGGTGTCTGCAGTCTTGCTTAGCTGCTTCACCAGTTTGGCAGTGTTGTTCTGAGAGAAGATGAAAGGCACAAACAGCAGGTTAGGTGCTACAGCTCTACAGTGTCCTGCAGAGATTACTATGGCAGGAGTCACTACCTGTTTGAGGTGGTCCACTTTAAGAGGCAGCTTCTGCAGTGTGAGCAGGATGAGCTGCAGCACGGGGGTGTTGTTGGTGGTTTTGGAGTAGGTGAGCCAGGAGTTGAGCATCCTGTAGCCACCAACTCGAATAAACCTGGATGAAGGGAGGAACAAATGATTAGTGATGAAGGATGGAGATGGTCCCACTCAGTTTAGTGAGAAGTGTGGAGGGAGTGAGAATAAATACGGATTGATCGCTATACTGTTACAAAATTATCAATAAACACAACAGTAAATGGACTCAGCAGATCACTACACCATAGCGAAGCCATAAAAAGATCCTAGTGTGAAACTGTGTTTAAAAGAAGTAAAACAAACATTATTCCAACTTCATTCCGACTCAAGAAACCACCAATCTAGTTAAGTCTGAACACGGCACTCATTCTTTTAAAAATTACCTGCAAAAAAAACAGTGTTGCTTTGTTGAAATAAATGTATGTTTATTTCCGTAACACGTAACTTTTACACATTTGAATTTTACAAGAGCACACCTAAAACCTCTGGAAAAGGCTCCGAGCAGACCAGTAAGTAAGTTACTGTAAGTTTGTGTTAAGAGGTTTTTTTTTCTTGTACAGTTCAATTGAGTGGAATGTCTTCATACATGTATCCACTCGGGTGTTATTATTAATTAAGAACAAGACTTGCAATATACAGTCAACAAAGTGGAAGCGAGGCCTACCTGTTAAGAACGTCATGGGATTTCGTCTGTAGCAGGATGCTCAGGTACATACATCTACTGACCATCTTCGTAGAAGCTTTCATCAGACTGCATTGAGAAAGAGCAAAGGTGTTAAGATATCACATAGTGGAAGTCATTGTGAATAAACTGAGACAATAAAAGGTTTGACAGTTAAGGAAATGCAATGTGTCACGTCTACTTTCGGCTGCTCACCTGAACACCTTTGGGACGCCCTCCAGGCTGCGGAGCTCTCCATCCTTCCCCAGCAGAGCCTCCACACCCTTCATAATCTCTCTGGGGTCCACCGGTCCCCCTGCCATATCTGAAATACACACATCAAACAATTAATACACATTCCAATAGGACACGGGTGTATTCCATTTTCTGGTATGCACAGGAAATATTTGGTCTTCGTGAAAAGGTAAAGAAGGGCTGTTTAGTGGGGACTGTTTGCCTGCCAAATAGAAAAAAGGGAGCTCCACGCTACATAATTCCACACAGCCTATCTTTAGGAATTAGGATGTTGTCGGTTTAGTTCCCAAAATGTCACATCAAGGCTCAAAAGCCACTTCACACCCTACACACAAAAATCTAGAGCATCATGCCAACAAGGTGACGGCGGTCAGATGCACCTCACCACTAAACACCACCCAACAACACCGACCTGTTTGCATCAAGGTCATTCCATCAACATGGTCCAAAGAACTGATGCACAACACCCACATGAAGAGATCAACACCACGAGCTGGCCAACAAGGTCTCAGCAGAGTCGCTGAGGGTTTGAACAGCCCTACTTACAGAACAGGGACTCAGAAGCCGAGCACTCTGACCTACTATCCAGTAACTCATTGGAATATCAGGTCAGGAAAAACAAAGTAACACTATTTAGATTGATGATGTGGCTGACATGGTCACATACAAATCAGGAGCAAGTACAGGCCGCAACATTTTCTTCCTGCTGCAAAGCACTCAGTTGCTCTGGCAGCCAAACATCCAGAGTGCAGGGTGACTTTAGTGTGCAGCCTCGTACTCCATGTTTGGAGTGCTTCACCCGTTGAGCAGGGACGAGGGAAGAACGCCTCCAGTGTCTCCTCTCTTACTTGCAGGACAGACACACAGACTGATATCATTTTAAGAGTGTGAGGCAACACTGTTTATTCCAGTTCAGGCTGTGATTTAAGAGGCAGCAGCGATGCAGAAAACAAAACCAGATGTTATTAACTTACAAAATGCTACACATTCATTATAAAAAGCTTATTTTATTGACCTAACTTGTTACTTAATGTAACAGTTTCCCCAATCACATCAAACTTAACTATGTATATGTATTCAATAGCTATAACTATGATTTATTATTACAAATATAGTATTAAAACGATATATATCCAACACAAAACAAGGTGAAACGTAAGTGTTTTGTTAGAATAAAATTAGCCAAAAAGATGAATTTTTGAAAGAAATGTTACTGGTAATGATTTATCAAATTTTTAATGCAACACTTCTATCACAATTATTCACATCTGTGCAAAAATGCAACACAAACAAGGAGAATGGTAAGAGAAACATCAGTAGTGCCTCGTAAAACCCGGTTTTTACTAACTCATGTGGAATCTGATGAAATGATAAACAAGAAATTCAGATAATACGCAGCAACAAATTTAAAATGTGATTAAAAGTTAACTGTATGAAATGCTTGAAAACTGTAGTTAGTATGTTACATGCTCAGATGTGTTAGGGACATCATTGCCAGCAGGGCACTAGCTGCCACCTACAGGTCACTTTATGTTCACACTCTGGCACTGACTGGAGTTACACAATAGAGAAATGCATTACAAATTAATAGTTGTTAGTGCAACATCACATAGTCTGAAGTGTCACACATTAATCTGAGCTCAAGAATGAAGGGATCGCTTCAATCAGTCTACTTGTTAACTTTGAAAAGTCCAATGTGATCCAAACAAAGACAGCTAACACCAAGTCAATTGGCCTTTATGAATGTCTTCAATTGTATGGACTAAAAACAATTATGACAAAGGGTCTTATGAATAACCTCCAAATGGTTCATGAGATAACTGCTTGGGTTGCGTCTTATAAAGCATGCACATCTTATGTCCCTGTTTATGCATTTTATAATGAAACCCGTCTTCGTGCCAATTTGTCAACTTGTGTACAGAACCTGCAATTCTGGCGAAAAATCAATTAATTGGAAACGTCATGATGTGAGGAATCAGTTAGGTCTTACCCGTGTAACTGTTGTAGTAGAAGTTTTATATAGTCTCAGACCTCCACAACACTGCAAATAACCCAATTCCTGTAAATGTCACAGTTGATACACATATACACAAAATGAGTGTTAAACATGGCCCGGGTTCCTGGTTCAGTGAGGGGAAAGAACATTATTGTCTGGTGGTGTTATGACATCTCTCACCAGTACATTACAAAACAAAACTAAGACTGTACTCAAATGACCAAGCCTTCTACAAATAATAAATATTTACTGTATTGTTTAACGGCTGCGCAACACCACACTTAACTATGACTAAGGCACCCAGACATATTCATCGAGGAGAAACTGAATGAATCAAATAACAATGTAAAACGCCCTCGGTTATATAAGGGCAGTTCACGCAGCCTATAAAAGGCTTGTGCTTAAGCTGACATCTGTCATAGCTGAGAACAGGCCCGCTCCTGTGTTGACAGAGGGGAGGGAGCTGCAGGCCGACTGCTAATCAGAGCCCTCCCTCCTTTAACCACTTCGACGACGGCAAACCAATCCCTACACAAGCAACAATGGCTGTCCTGGCACAAAAAAACCCCGTTACTGGTTGATAGGAAAACAAGTCGACGAGCACCAGATAGCTACCGAACAAAGCGCGTGCGGCAGTCAGACAATGCGACGAACACCTGTCTGTGCTTTCCCCTGCATTTCGGTTTTGTATAAACTCCCAAATGTCGCTCCGAGAACACGGCTAGCCCCGGAGCTGTCCCGAGGACGAAAAGCAAACCACAACCAATCCACCATGTTTGCCAATCCCGACTGTTTGTGCTTCGAAAGGCCACCTCGCGTCATCCCGCAATCTTTATCCACAGATTGCCGAGTCCCTGTGCTTTAATTATCGACATTTCAACACATACGGTGCTTCATAAAATATGTCCACAATCCTCAAGCTAACGCAATCTTTATGTATAGATTGCAGTGGGTGTTCGTTCCGTGGAGCAGCCCCTACCGAACAAATCTGGCAGGCAAAAAGTCCCGACTTCATGAGCTGGAATTTGAATTTCTTTACCTACGGCAATCTTTATGAATAGATTGCTTATGGTTATTTTACGAATTTACTTGACTATAGTTTTGTTTGTACAACCCGTCCATTCCGTCTCACACACAAAGAAACGGAGTCTTGTGCCTCCGTCCACTTTCCTGTGTGAGCTCATACTATAACATTGTCTATATTCAAATTGTTTGCCAAGAACCAAGCTAACTTACGGTGGCGGCTAACCAGCTACCGCTAGCTAACCTGTCGTCTACGACGATTTTCACTTGATTTATCTCGATTCAATTTAGCTTCAAAATCAACTTACTATTGACACTATAGGTCCTCAGCGTCTCGGGTGTATTAGAGTGTGCTGTTCAGGCACTTATATCTCTTATTTCATCAATTTTATATCGTCAACCTTCATGGTTTTAATATCAACTGAAATACTTCTTATGGGTGGGGCTGTGATAGCTAAACGCTAGCCTTTCCTTCAGGAACAAACTGGAGGCAAAAATAGTAATCAAATGTCCATTACTTGAAGAAAAAAATATGAATTTGAGTAGAGTTGTTCAAAGTCCTCGACGGTTCAGTCTTCGGCAAAGCAAATTCATACCTGAAAAACACACAAAGAAACACACATTCAATTTCGACTCCTTCGACAAATTTCATCGTCCTTCGTCTATATCAAAGTCCTTTGTTGGTTGTTGAATATATTCAGTAGGAATTTCGCATTTTAGACGAAGAAAATGTTGAAAATAAGCCTTGCTGTCTTTCTGACTTCACTTACCTTTGACCAAATCCAGGAATGAGCTCGGGGAGGAGGGACTTGGCTTTTATACCAAGTGACGTTTTTTACGTCACGAGCAACGTTTTCCTTTGTGTTCCATGAAACAAAATGGTGGATAACCGACCTTCAATGTCCGGTCAAGGGCATAATGGCGTATCACACGTTTTGGAAACTATTATCTCGATTTACTCCCTAGATTTACCTTCAAAATATTATCTATTTGTATCATTAAGTAGACAGTATAGGACACCAACGCATTTTGTTGATTTTGCTGGATTGCACTAATTATTTTATGTATACATTTAGTTAATAATATTTCGTCAAAATGGCGACTGGTTTGTCTGTCGGGGTTATGATACACACACGCGTCACATGGCAACAGGCAGTGTTTTAATAAACAACTGTACCTGACAGACTGAAATAAAAATGGCATGTGGATTTAAACAAACCCACACATTACACAATTAAGGAATTGTTGAATGATACACTTTTAATATAAAATGTCACGCTTGAAATGGCTACATTATTGCTTGATCTTTCACCTTTCACCTACAACCCGTTCTCTTTATACATCCATGCTATGATGCTACAACCCCCACTGTCACAGAAAAGAAAAATGGCGGCCTCCTTCCCAGGCATCGCGAAGGTTTTGAGCCGTCTATCGCCTTCAATTTTACACCCATTACGACAGTATCAGGTATTTGATTCTGCTGTGCTGTTCATATACCCAGCATCCGATTAATTTACGTATTTGTGGTCAGTTTGAATGAGGTTTTTACATGTTGAAGCTAGATACAACGCTGGACAGATATCTATGTCGTACAGTAGGTAACGGTAAATTAACGTAGTTTAATTGATGATGTTTCTGTAACGATACACACTGTAGAACACAGGACATCCCGTACATCTCCGAATGTCATATGTTGCATACTATTCAAGCTTAATGTCAGTCAAGGTAGCCATGTCTATTTCATGTTGACGGGATATTTAGCTACGGTGTCCGAAAGGCAAGTGGAATCTGTATATCTGTCTTTTGCATTTTTATTTTTTTATTTCACTCTAACACTCTTATCCACTTTGTACTGCAGCCGCCGTCCACCCCAGTGGATGAATAAAATGTTATCTTATCAAGACCGAAATGCATGAATATAATCATGGGCTTCATGCATCCATAACCATTTGGCTAAAGCTGCTCGGGATGCTGTGAGATGACTTTCTTTTGCTTTCAGTCCCTTCTGCAGAGGCTACCTGTCAGGCCGGGTCTCTCTCCATTTGTACCTCCAAGTCACTCTTTCTGCAAAGCGGCATCAGTCGAGACTGATGCTGCTGACAAGGTTCTTCTCCGCTACAAGGACAGACCCTGGGACTATCTTGAGAGTGAAGGTACCTAAAAAGTAAATCAAGTCTCATCTTTACACCTTGAATTGTACTTGGGTTTTACAATATGATTCCCCCCTGACAGAGTACATTGAGAAGTATGGCACCAATCCAGTGTGGACGGGCTACAGGAGGAACCACAAAGGAAGCATCCCCCCACAAGAGACCCGCAAGACCTGCATTGTAAAATGTCTATTTTGAGCCATCTTCCATTAGTTCCATGCATGACATGCGGCATGTAAAGTAACACTGGTTGTGTGTTGTGTTTTGTGTAGAGAGCAGACAAGGTGTGTGGAAACCCCTGTCCAGTTTGTCGGGATCCAAACGTTGTCATCCACCATCAGGTAAGGTTAGCATTGCACATTAAACGCACGTGCACCATTGACTCGCATCATATTGTGTATATATTCTAATATATATATATAATTATATATATATATATATATATATATAATTATATATATATATATAATT
>CALSCE010010669.1:766625-798961 GCA_943593645.1 Bovichtus variegatus | reverse complement strand
CACACACACACACACACACACACACACACACACACACACACACACACGTAAACCTTCTAAAAGCTAGATGATGGAACCCTAATTACTATCTGAAACATTTTTAAAACGAGTAAACTGCTGTTGGGTAGGACCATTTTTAATGACAACTTTGCCATCTAAAGGGGAACCCTGGTAGTGTAAAGGTCAAAGGTTATATCGATATCATTTTCATTTAGACAAGCAATACACCCACAAAGCTTTAAAAAATAGCATTGTCCTAAAAAGTAATGATTGTGAATAAATTTTAAAAATGTTGTCAGATCCAAAATTAATGTTCTGTTTCGGTGAGATATCAGACATCTGGTTGCCGTCAGTGTCGTTGCTAAGGAGGCTTGTGAGCCAATCACTTGGCATCTGCGTAGACAGCCAACAAAAGCCTTAGTTGCCAGATATTGTTGAAAAAAACAGAAACATTTATGAATTTGACTGCGAGCGCCTGGCTTCCAAAGTGCTCAGTGACAAAATGAGGAACAAGTCCAGGGTGAAAGTTGGTTCTGATTCTGCTTTTATTGTGTCAGCTGACGGAGTTCCAAGAGCTGAAAAGCCACGCAGAGAGCGGACACATTTCTTCTCGACCGGTAAGCTAAAGCTAAGGTTTGCTAGAGAGCTAACTGTGAATCCACACTGGCACCGTTCATGAAACACGCAGGTTCAGCATCAAACTGGCAACCACGATGTTGGACATAAACGCAATTGCACCATCTAGTGGCTCAATGTTATCAATTGCAGCGTTAAGGGGCCGACCATAAACCATAACATTGCCAGAAGAATAACATTTCCAGAATAATAGTAATGGTTCAAGATGGCGATGGAAACATTTTTGTGTATAGTTCTGAGCATTGAGCTTCTGAAGCAGTCGGTCGATGTTCTTACTATGGAGACCCAGTATGGGTGGTGAGAGAGGAGGTGGGTTGGGGAAGGTGAACTTGACAGTGTACTCTTTAGGCCTCTTCAGCAGCTCTGTGGCATCCTGGCTCTCCTCCTCCTGAGCGCCCTTCTTCTTGCCCTTCTGCTGCTTTCTGGTCAATGCCTCCTTAGTTTGCTTCTCCTGAGAGGGAAAACAACACGAGACAGGACGGAGGGATTAGGCATTGGGGTCAACTGTGAAAAGTGTGACACCATATCCTGGCAAAGCTGGGCCCTTGGGGACAGCCATACTCACGGCTTGTTTGGTGGACTTGCCGCCAGCCTTCAGGTCTTTGAGTTTCTTCTCCTGCTTGTCATACTGTTTCTGCATTTCTTTCTGCTTCTGCACGTACATCTTCTTGAAGGTCACTTAAAAGAAAAAGCAAAAAAAAACAGAGCAGGATTTCCTGGATCAGTTTCCAGCTGTGTGGGTGTCTTACTCAAACAATACCTACAATAATAATAATAATAATAATAATAATAATAATATCTAACAAACCCAAAACAAAAACATGCGATAAAACGTCAAGGTAAATAGCGAATTCCAACACAGGCGTGTGCACAAAGGTAGCCATGTTCCTACCGAGAGGAAATGAACTCTTAGCTGCTGTTTAGGTGTATTGACCCAGAGAAATGAAGTCTTCCCAGCCAGTACACAGGAACATATGGATATACACATGGCAACATACAGACTGTTCAGGGCTGCTAATGCAGAGGGAACAAAACCCCAGCTGAAGCCAGCTCTTCTCCATGAGAGTGTCTTGTTTCTGATGGTAATGTGAAGCGTTGGTGCAGACAGTGTTCAGCGTCATTCGATAGCGCGAGTGCTAGGCGTGCAACGGCTCGGAGGCTCATATCGGACCGACTGGATGTGGGAAGGCAGATGATTTTGGTGTGTGTCTGTGTTGGAGGGGGTTAACATGGTGAGGAAGCCTGGGGAACTGTGCAGCAGGGGGGGTTGGATTATGCTTTTGTAAAGCATTGACGACAAAAGCTGACAGATGACATTAGAGCGCAGCGTCTGCGGTGAGTTAGAGATATTTGGAGCGGCTCGCTTGTTCTAATGTGTGGCTGTGGATGGAGGCGGTGTTTAGTCCAGCGTTGGGTGCGTTTGATGTGCAATGACCAGTTCTTTTGTCTTGTCAACGTTCAGCTGCAGGCACACGTCAGTGCACCAAGTGAGAAAAGGAGTTTTGATATTGAATATGGTATGAATATGTCATTCCTAATCTGCCAGTTGATTATTTTTAAGGACAGTCCAGTCCCAGTGTTGAATTGCCCTCTGTTGTTCCCCTGAGGCTGTGCTTAAGATGAGGTGATATAGGGTTTAGAGTTTGGATATTTCTTGACTTTTCTTCTTAGTATGGTGGTGGTAATGCAAAAAATGTATGTAATCAGTGACAAACTCTTTCATCCAGATCGCCTTAAAAAATAAAAAGTCCCAGTCTGTGCATGCCAGTGAGCTCTGTATTTGTATAATGGTGTCCTCTGACTTGAGGCTTGTGCCGGTAACATTTCCATAACCCAAAAAAAATTAAAAAAATTATACTGCCGTCCCTGAAGGCTCTCGCTAACAACTGACAGCAGAAAGACTGACGGCGCAGCAGAGCATGCGCCAAAATAAAACTGACCAACCAAACAAGAGTGAAATGGGAATTGCATTGGTTAACAGTCATGGCATCTTAAACACAATCCTGCACATCCCCAATGTGTAAGAAAGTGATCCAAGTTGATACATACAGTAGTTTCCTCTGTAATAGTAGAGTTTCTGGTTGTCTAAGTGGATGATATCTGTGCACACTTCATCAAGGAAACTCTGGTCGTGGGAAACTATAAGGAGAGTCTTCTTCCAGCCTTGAAGGTAGCTGTGGAAAGGAGTATACAAGCACAGAACTTAAATATCTTTTTTTTTGTAAACAGTAGAAACACTATATAAAAATTCCTAATATTAAATTAAAGTATTTTCAATATCTGATACACATCATCAGGTGTGCCAGAGTTAAGGTTTAAGCCAAAGCTGGCTGGATAACTCATCCTTTTTCCTTTTTCTGGAGTAAACTGGCCTAAAGTGCAGGAGCTATGGTGGCTGGTGAGCTCACAAGAGCAGTCCACAAAGTATTAAATGATGCAGCTTCTATATCGTTCCACTAAAGGAAGCCAAGCAGCATCCCTCATGCTTGCATTATTTCCTCTAGCAGAAACAAGGATATAAACCAACAATATATCCTCAGTGAGAGGTCAGTCTCACCGTCTCGCACTGGGAGGACACTGAGGCCAGTTAATACGAAGCCAAAACAACCTTTTTTGAAATACTCAGTGATATGTCTGGAGGGAAACGCATCAGATTAAAAAGTGACTTTGTACTTGTTGAGCCAGATGACGGCGTTCAGGTCCAGGTGGTTGGTGGGTTCGTCCAGCATCAGCAGAGTGGGTTCCATGAACAGAGCTCTGTGGGCACAGATGGGAAGAGTGAGTGCAAAAGGACTTCCAACCAGTTCCATCAACGGAGTTGGTATTGGTGTACCTGGCAAGGGAGACCCTCATTCTCCAGCCTCCAGAGAACCTCTTGGTGGGTCTGTTCTGCATCTCAGGGGTGAATGACAGACCAGCCAGGATGCGGCGGGCCTTGGCCTCAGCTGCTGCGGCTCCGATCGCCCTCAGCTCTTCATAGACCTGTAAAAGGCGGGGTGAGAAACGCAAGTCAGATGATCAGGCAGCTCGTAAAGATCCAACACTTTATCCAGGCATGGCCATATTCAAAGAGGTCCAATTGAGTAAAAATGTATATATAATGTATACACACACTCCCAACTTTAAAACTGAAGCCGCTACAGCCTGTGAAAGACAGAATGCAGATTTGAAAAACTACAATAATAGATTTGCTGGCCACTTAGGGGCAGGAGAGCAAGCTGTGAACAACGCTGACATTTTTTATTTATGTTAAATTAATATGGTGAAACAGAACAACATTATCATTCATTAGGAGTTGTGTTTGTGTCCACCCATATTCTCTCCCTCAGGAAATAATAGTTGCCAAATGCTCCACTACGTTCACCAGATAGTCTGTAACTGGGTCCATCTGCTGTTTGCCTCTGGAAACACTGAGACTAAACAAAACAGTAAAGTAAAACCCTGGGTCGAGCGTTTTGGTACTTGAACAGTATTTATATAGCACCTAGAATTGCTTTATAAAAAATAAAAATAAAAATAAATAAATAAATATATATATATATAAAAAAAAATTCAATTTCACTTTTTACAGTATGGGACCTTTAAAATGTGTGTGTACCACAGCGTATTGGTACACACGCACACACCTTGTCCAGCCTTTCGGTCACGCTGTCCTCTCCCTTCTCCAGAAGAGCCTGGAGCTGTCTCTCCTCCTCCAGAAGCTTCAGACGGCGGGTATCTGCCTTTAGCACCGCCTGCACCGCCGGCGTGTCATCAGCTACCACCTCTAACACAAAGACAAGCACATGACAGAGTCAGTGGGCGACTAACATGGGTGTGTGGGGGGGGGGGGGGGGGAGAGAAAGAGAGAGAGAAAGAGAGAGAGAGACAGAGAGAGAGACAGAGAGAGAGGATGGCAGGTCACTTACCCTGTTCACACAGCAGCACATCAATGTTGGGGGGAATACTCAGAGCTCTGTTGGCGATGTGTTTCAGTAATGTTGTCTTTCCTTTGCTGAAAGATGACACGAAGACAAGTGAAGACTGAATCAGTGCGTAGGGGAACATCAAGAAAGACATTGGAGGGAGAGAGAGAGAGACAGAGACAGAGAGAGAGAGAGACAAAGACAGAAAGACAAAGACAGAGAAAGACGATTTGTAAAGTACATGTTTATTATCTTCAGTGATATTAGTAATTATTCTGTGTTTACTTTATTATTATCAGCTGTGTTTATTCTATCTTATTCCTCTGAGTTTGTAGTTTGAAACGTTTCTTCTTCACTGTATCATCATGCTGTGTAATACAAGTATATGTAGACAGTGAAAATCAAGGTTCATCATGTTCAGAGCGTGATCCTCTGGGTAAAATCATAAAGGAGTCAAGTCTCCGAGCCTGTATTTAGAACAAGTAATTGAAAAAAAAACTAAAATTATATTTACCCGTTTGGTCCCACCAAACCATATCTTCTTCCGGCCACAATCAGAAGGTCAGCGTTAACGAAAAGCTCCTTGCCGTGAGCAGATATGCTGAACCTCTCCAGCTAAAGGGCACAGAATGCAGTCCATCATTAGTAATAGCATCGTAAGAGCTTTCACACAATATTCTTATAAATAATTAGGTTCACTTTTTCATTATGGTTGACATTTCAAGAGAAGAGAATTTTTGATGAATTTCAGTGAACATTGAGAAGATTATGGTAAGTATGAAACCTTGATATCAGAGGCGTTCTCTAGCATGGCCTGTCTGGAGGACATCTCAGCCTGGGAAATGGAGAAGTCTCCCTCCAAGGCATTCTGAGCACGAATACTGGCCACCTGACGCTCATACTCCATCTGCCAGGACACAGACACACAGAGGAATGAGAACCCAACACAGAATAACTCCAATCACAGACGTTATACCAAAGGAGACGCCGCAAATAATCTTCTCTTTCCAAAAGTGTAGAAAACTCAAAAAGTGTTTCAGGGTCAATGTGACTGAAATGATGAACAAGTGACATAAAATGAATGCATCATAACAGTATATACAATGATTACCAGTTTCTTTTTCTTCTTCTTCTCCTTTTTGCTAAGGTTAGCAAACGGGTCATCTTCCTGCTGCTTGGCCTGTTCTGCAATGACATCCTCAGCACACTGTCGGGTACAGCCCGAGAAAGAGAAAAGTTAGCACAGTTATCCAAAGCAAAGGAGGAGAAAAGAGCTTTGTGGAGGACAAACCTACCTTCATCATGTCACTTCCGTCACTATCCTCCTCCTCCTCCTCCTCTTCCTCCTCCTCCTCCTCCTCCTCTTCATCCTCGCTGCGTGATCCTTCAGCAGGTTTTCCTTTCTACATGGACAGAGTTAAATCACATCATGGTTACTTGGGAGATGCTGAAAATGAGATTAAAATGAAAAGAGCAAAGCCAACATCCGTGCTTATGGCTTGCCTTGTGTTGCTCTTTCTTCCCCTTCTTTGGCTTCTTGTCCGCATCATTTTCTGGTGACTTAAAAAAAAAAAAAAAAAAGACAAATCAACACATAAGTGAGAAGGGAAACTGCATCTTTATCAGATGGACAAAGACACAAGTCGAACACATATAATGTCAATGTCAATAACATAATCATGGAAAAACAGACGTTGCCCGTCTACATTTTACTGCTACTGGACAGGACATGTTTCAGCTCATAGGAGACCATATTGTTTTTCTGAAGCAAAGGTTGGCAGTTGTGAGCCTGTGTGTGCATGAACGTTTTACTCCTCAAATTTTTGTCACCTTGCGCTATTATAAGCTGTTTTGTTGAGTTGCGCCTTAGCGACATGTTAAGTGAATTTAAGTTGTGCTTTTATTGTGAAAGGTAAACACAGATGTGAAGCTGTAATGTGGAACATAATAAAGAGTTTTTACCATCTTTGTTCACACTAGGGGTAGGCGATATACCTACAATTTATAAATCACAGTATATTTTTTAGTTTTTTTTTGCAGTGATAGTATTATATCATGGTATTGCAAAAATTAAAGGGGATATTCATCTCTAAAGAAAGGGCGTGGCTCAGCTGTGGCTCGTAGCGTAGACGCTGTTGGTAGGACCAGCAGGCTGAGAAATGACCGTGAGCGGCGCAGCTCTGCTGCTGCATCGATTTGTTCCGCCGTGGCGCGTGTCGTTCTCATGATCTGCTGAGGGCTGGCAGCAGCAGTCGCAGCTCAGTCTGTGTAGACACCACACGAGAAGGAGCTGGCAAGTAGATCGCCCTCTTGTGTGTGCTAAAACCAAAACGTGTGCATGCTAAAACCAAAATGTGTGCATGCTAAAAACCAAAACGTGTGTGCTAAAACCAAAACGTGTGCATGCTAAAACCAAAACGTGCGTGTTTGTCCTGGTAATGACTGTATTGCAAAATGCTGCTGCATTTCACTTTATTACCAGCATAAGTATAAACGAAACTCGGGAACACGGTTTCGGCTTGTGCGTAATGCATCCTGGTACACATAGGCACTGAGGGCGCGACTCTGCAAGCAGGAGAACTCAGCTTTCTTGCTCAATATAGTATGAACTGATGAAATATTGCTTTACTGGACTACATTTACCATTAACAGTGATTGGACATCCACATAAAAAAGGAGCAGAAATGTCCCATTAATGGCGTATTCATGTCAAAATGAAAAACAATTAGATATTTAAGACGAGGCTAAATGATTTTGTATTCCATTATTATGACATAGTAAACTAATACATAGTACAATGTTTACTGTACAGTATTTCACTTTACATCCACAGATGAGATCTGTGAACAGCGCACACTTATGCTGCATTTGTTTGTGGTCATTTCAAGCCATGAGCAATGCAGAACTGTACCTTTTTTACTGGTTTATCTTCTTCATCCAAATCAGCATCCTCATCCTCATCACTCTGGGACTGGCTGAGAGCAGCAAAGATGTTTCCACCCTGAAGGACGGCAGAGATGCTTTACACTGCCAACATGCGAAGAGTCAGGACTGTGTGGCAAAGTAGAGACTAATGACCAACCTTATTCTTCTTGCTTCCTTTACTGGGGGCAGTGGCTGTAAGGAAAGGCAACAACACTGAACAACGTGTACAAATGTGAGTGTAACATTGATTTCATTGCAGGGATCAGTCTTCGAACATCATACCTGGCTCATCTTCCTCGTCACTGGCTTGCACAGAGATCTTTTTCAGCTTCAGCATGACGTCCTCATCATCCTCATCCCCACCTTTTGCTTTCCGCCGATCCTTCTTCTTCTTCTGAGACTGAAAACAACGGTTTGAAATTGAAATGTGACTAGTAGACAACATCTGATCCAAGTCTCCGAAGTTTGAGGAGAACGCTTTTTAAAAGCTGATATAGGCTTAGTCCTGATATACCAATGTAATACCTGAAAATATGGTCACTTCATCTGACCATTAACCAGATTTGATGATTTAAGGTCAGTTTCTGTGTACAATACTGTAGTAATGCAGTAGGACACAAATAGGATTTACACAAAAACCTCTCCATTTATGGAGCCCCAAAGTGTTCCATATTAAACAAATAAGTATAAACATATGAATAAATTGTGCAAAAATATATAAATGAAGGAATCACTTCTGAAATAATGTCATAAATTATAAATACTCAACTCATAAAATGTAATTTCATCATTCCTTTTTTTCTTGTTACGTTTTAGGAGACACACACACACACACAGAGAGAGAGAGAGAGAGAGAGAGAGAGAGAGAGAGAGAGAGAGAGAGAGAGAGAGAGAGAGAGAGAGAGAGAGAGATTTTGACTGGCGTGCAAGTGAAATGCTGCACAGTAGATCCCGGCTGTCGTACAAGAGAGCAGCGCTGCAGCACTTTGCAGGCTGAGGTGACAAAATAAAAGTAAAGAAAGGATCAGATTTTAAAACAGCTTGATTTTAGCCGCTACCCATCTTTTAAAATGGGCCCAGATCAGTCCGGAGTATTGGCTTGGGACGGCTAATATTGGTCAATGAGGATAAATAGATTCTGGATGTCGTTAGAAAGATTTTTTTACTACATACTTGCCATCAATAGGACAGAACCGGCAAGCATCAGCCATCTTGTTAGTGAAAGACCTACTGTCAGAGTGAAGGTTACCTGTTTTCCTTGCGCGTCTCTCACAGCCACCTCATCTACCTTCTCAGGTTTGCTATCCGTGGCAAGTTCTTCAAAGAACTAGAGAAAAAACATGCACGCAACAAACACAATGAAGCGTATTATCTTTAAAACCGTGTAGTTATCTTCAAAAATCTACACAAATGACTACTCACACTTTTCTTCCCCTTTTTATCTTTCTTTCCCTTTTTCACAGTTTTTTCTGTTGGAAGAAAACAGATTTGTAATTTCACAAAAAAAAAAAAAAATCAGTGGGAAGCGGTCAGACATTGTAAGGAGAGAAGCCGCAGTCAGGTCTGTACTCAAAACTGTAAATTCAAATGCAAATGCATCTGATTTTACTGTCTAAGCTGCCAAACTATTTCACCTGTCACCGCCGACAATAGCGTTGCATCACTTTCATGAATGGGCAGCGCAAGCTAAACATGTGCTTTGTTTAAGTCTTTGTGAAACATGAGGCCGTTCACTATTCAGTTTACGTTTGTTCATCGCTTAAAATAAAAAAGGTATAATATTATATTGGTTAATGCTGGCATAGTACCATGTGTTAGCCAAATGAGCCCGATGTATGTATCGTACAGTTGCACCAAACTTAATTCGCAAATATAGCAATTAAATCCATGTTTGTCGATAACGTTACATTCCGGTCAATACATTATTTTTGGCAAAAACCCTATCGCAAGGCAACGCTAAACTCTATATACATACAATATTTGTTTGGATTAGATCAACCGCTGCTTCGCCTCTTGCCATTTTAACGATATTAATATAGCGTTGAAGGCTTATTAAGGTTATCTAGCATAGCGTTATCTAGCTATTGAACAATTTAACGTTACTTTTTCGTGTGTAAAAGCTGGGGTTTTAATCAAAGGAATGCCTCCAAATTAAATGTATTACATCCGAATTGAAGAAAACATGATAATGATTGGTGAAAGAGTTCAAGTAGGGCATGACCACATATACGTCGTTGTCATTCATCAGGTTACGGCGAGAATTGAAAGATTTTCAATGGAATTTGGCATTAGTGACATCTTATGCGGACTGGTTAACATTAGCTGTAACGCTACTTAGCCTGCTAGCTAGCTTCTCACTGAACGTAAACTTCCTCTCACCAGCTGCCGGGGCGACTTCATCGTCCACCCACTCTGCGCCTTCTTTTGTTTTCTTAGGCATTTTTATTACTTTAACTTTGACTTTATAAAATTACGTCGCTAAAACGATGTCCTTTTTCCACACAGTGAGGTGTATCATCCACGCACGTCATGCGGCCCAGCGACGTGAGGCACATACCGGGGTGCGCTGCCGGGTCATCAACAAAGTTTAATTCTTCTTCTTCCTGTTTTATGACGGTTGGCATCCAGTTTGTTGCTGCATTACCGCCACCTTCTTCCCCGGTGACCTCACTCTGGAGACCACCCCAGCAGACACGAGGGTCCCATCCAAGTCCAGCAGCATCACCAGGGACTCCCTGCTCAGCCGAACTGTAAATAGAGTAAACGCTATTGTTATGTTGTTTTATAATGTTCAGTGAATAATAATCATTCAATCATTTTCTTAGTTCGATCATTTAGTTCCATTAATTAATAGTTCATTTTCTAAATTAAATAAACAATATATATTTCACATTATATATATATAATTTATTTAAATTAATTAACATTAATTTATTCTGTTAATTCCAATTCATTTTGCTGGTATTGCCACTCTATATCCTGTTACTCCAGTCTCTGGTTTCTTAGCACCATCCATATAAATCCGTGTAAAATCACTGTCCTCTTTCATTACATAATATTCAGATGCACTTATCAAATTAATTTTATCTTTTTCTTTAATTTTTACCTTTAACAAATACCAGTCTATATCAGGCCACACAAGCATCCATGGGCCACCACCCGATAAACTACCGAATTTGGATCGTTTGGTCTGAGGATAAGCCCATCCTCAGACCAAACGATCCAAATTCCAAAAGTGCTGGCTGCTGATCCATATGCTATACTGCCACAATCCAACAGTGATCTTATCAAGGCCACATCGGTTTTTTTTTCAACGATAAACAACTTGGGGAGCAAGTTGTTTCCCTACACATCAGACATCTCATCGAATTTGCTACTTTTTGGCAGTTGTTTTCTTTTTCTTGATATGGTCTGCCCGTATCAGCCTTGAATCAAAAAGAAAATGTAAATGTCACAACCCTTTCTAATTCCTTGCAATGTATAGATTCATCACTTCCTTAATTATTTTCCTGGTGAAAAAAGACAGTTTACATTTTTTTCCACTGAGAACCTATACCCCCACTCCACCACCTCATTAATGGCTCCTTGTACTTTCCTGACACATGCTCCTTGTTCCCTACACTTTTCCATAAGGACCCTTTATCCACAAACAGTGACCTACAGTACCTATATCTATTGGTACCTTTGAAAATACGTCATAGATCATAATGATGAAAAGTAACGCACTTATCACACTGCCTTGAAGTGTGCCATTCCCAGCAGAATACTTATTTTATTAGTCAATCAATCAATCAAATTGTATTTTTATATAGTCCAATATATTACAAATTTGCCTCAGTGGGCTTTACAGACTGTACAGGATACGACCCCCTCTGTCCTTAGACCCTCGCACCGATAAGACCGATTCTTAACACATTCACCGCCTCTGTTCTACTTCCTCCTCTATTTCTAACAATCCCAACTCTGTTTTGAATTGAATGAAATGCCTTTCCCTCCTCCCCTGATCCCAGTGCTGCTGCCGCTCTTTATTGATTTTCAGCGCTCTTTTCTCTCTGATTTTAAAGTTGAACACAGGTGTATATGTTTTCTTTTTTTATTAGCTTGTTTTGGCTATATTGTCCACTGTCTCAATACCCAGAATGCTCAAATGAACACATGGATGTGATCTCAGTGCCTTGTTTTATCATTCATTATTTCGAATAGTATTTCCTGATGATTATAGCATGCACTTGACACAAGACTGGACAGAGCAGGGACAGAGACAGACAGCAGAGTAGCTGTATACTAGACTTTGTTTGGTTTGTCTTCTTCAATTCGTTCTTAAGCCATCAAAATGGTGTACAACTCAACAGTATACACACCTAGTATCTCAGCTCTGTGACTGGGAACTGTAACTGCAAAACCTGTATTTCCTGTTATTGGATCTTTCGATCCGTCAAAATTTCACATAGTCTACATGTTTGTATTTCTTTGCTATGGTAGATAACATTGTAAAGTGGCCTCTATGGTGGCACAATGTGCAAGAAAATATGGTAAAGTGCCCTACAGGGTACCCTTCTACTGGAAAGAGAAAGAAAAAAATGTGACGCAGTGCCATATAGGCTGCGGTACATGCGAGACAACATGCCCCACTGCATGCATCTGGTGCAATTTTTCATTTTTCCGCCCCTGCCTCTCAGACAGCCTGAGTTCGCCATATTTTCAAATATTCAAACATTTTCTCCTGGTGCAGTCTTCCAAGTTTCCACGTCTTCGGTGCTTTCAAGTACCCCACACTTAATTGTTAATCCACAATGCTATTCTTTCTCCTCAGAGCCACCAAGTATTCAGATTTAATTTTGTCTTTGTCCCTTCCCTCAGTCAAACTATTGAACAGTATTTACTATTATCTCAGCCTTTTCCTTTTTGGTAACTGCGACTCATTCACTGTCCTCTACACAGTAAATGTGCACAGTACAGTTTGTAGGAAGGGAAACTGAATGGTAGAATGGGTAAGGTTGAGCTGCCATTAATAGGCTGGGGGTTTTAAAGCACATAACGCAGTTGGGGGAGTAGAACACGAGACAAAAATGGAGTTGTGTTCGAGGGTATTATTATTATTATATGGTTTTAAATGATGGTAGGCCAACATGGTTCCAAGTCAGTCAGGCGGCAAAATTGTGCATCGACGTAACATTGGCATCGGCTGAGCTTGCTCCAATATTAAGCAGATTTTTGGAAGAACACTAGTCAGACACGCAGATTTAATTACGCAAAGGCAAGGTGGGAAGAATTTGAGGAGAAGACTCAGGCAGAGGTTCAACATATAAGTAGTCAGGATGTGGAGAGGTGGAACAGACCACTTTGTGAAAAGCTAACATTGGCTGCAAATGAGTTCATACCAAAAACCCAAGGTCCAACAGAAGATCAGAATGTACCATGGTGGAGGGAGGCTTACAGTCTTTCTGTACGGCCTCGGAATGAATGAGGAACAGTTCACTAGAAATCCATGCAATTGAATATAAGAAACAAGGAGAGACAGCTGGCTTGAAGCGTGCAGTGCTTTAGGACCACAAACTGGTTAGGAAATTATGAGCTTTGGTGCATCAAATGGCAGGTGTGTACAGCACATCTGCACTACTACATTACAGTTTGAGGGACAGGAAGCAGTTGACAACAAAGCTAAGGCATACATGCTAGTTAGAGCATTTATACAGTGAATAGCTCAGAAAATGCTCAGCATGCAAAACGAAGAAGGAGGAGAAGTTGAAGAAAGGGAATTTAAAAGTACAGCATGATAAGGATAATAACAAGCCATTCAGATAGTGAGAGACAGCTCCTGGTAGGGATGGGTTAAGGCAGTGGTTCCCAAACCTTTTCTGCAGGGCCCCTCTTTTGTAGATAAGGATATTTTCGAGCTTTAGTAAAGTTACTCTGCTGTGCGCGACTGTTTATCAGTTTTTTTCTGAAGAAATCAACTGGTTTGTCTTTGTGCTCCGGATGCGTTGCCTCCAAGTCTTAACTTGTTCGGCTTCAAACTGTCAAAAGCTTGTGTTTTCAGACAAACAACACACTGTGGTCTCTCCTCGTTACCCACCGCTGTACTGGGGAAGCCGACGGCGACATACTGTTTCCCTCATCATATTTTCTTGTCTTGACTTTTGCTTGGGAAGCTGGCCCATTTGGTGAAGATTCATCCTCTGCTTTGCGTTTAGCTGGGAGCCCTGTCACAAACGTGTCCATGTTAGGAGGGCTCAAGCATGCCTCATTCCCTTCATGACCCCCCCCCCCACACACACACACCTGCAATAGCTCTGCGCCCCCCACTTTGGAAACCACTGGGTTAGGGAATCAGATATTTTGCCATGTGGATGATTTGGTTCTAGAGGAGGTATTAGCAGGGAACATGGACCTTTGCCAAAAGATTGGAAACATTCAGTTGTTGTCTTACACAAACCTGGTAAAACAGCAACCTATCTCTTACCGCCCAGTTGCACTTGCAGCTGTGTTATGTGGATATTATAATGGAGCGTATGGTGTACATGCTCGAGAAACAGGAACAATGTGTCAGAGCTGCTTAAGGGTTGGACGATCTACTATGGACTCTGCATTAGTTCTAGACCTGGACATCAGGAAGGCCATGACAAAACAAAGAAGCAGTTGTGGGTGTATTTCTCGACATTGACAAGGCCTACGATATATTGTGGAAGGAGGGATTAGTGATGAAGCTGTGTGATGAAGAGGTAGGGTGCTAAACTGAATTAAGAACTATCTGAGAAAACTATTCAAGAAAGAGCAGGTGGGACTATGTCCTATGAAGAAAATGTGGCTAGTGGAACCCCCCAGTGAAGCGTAATCAGTCCAGTTTTGTTTAATAAAATGATCAGTAATATTTTTTTGTAATGTGGGAAATGTTGCTATTTGCTGATGATGGTGCTGTGTGGGAAATGTTGTCCATATTCATAAGCAACTGCAGCAAACATGGTCTTTGGTTCATGACAGCAGGCCCTCAGGCTGTATAACAAGCCTATTTAAAGAGTTAAAATGCTCACATTTCTGGGTGGCAGAGCATGGGAATTGGGAGTGAAAGATTTGCCAAACGGCCCGGCAGTATGCTGGTAACCTGTTCCGCCATGGCTTTAGCCAGAATGTAGACTTTTCCATATTAGACAGAATCAAGAAGCAGAATGCAGGTGATGCAGTGACCTTAGTTCGTGATCATCTTAAAGGAATATGGGCAGATTACATACAGATTTACACCGATGGTCTCAAGAATATGAAAAATGGAAAATTTTAAATATGAGTAAGCATTCGGCAATCACAAATACTACATGGAAAGCAGATATCAAATCATGTCTCAGTCTCAGCTACAGAGCTTTTGGCACTCTTGTGGGCACTTGGGTGGGCGGAGGAAGTTAGAGCAGGAAAATTCCCTCTAATGGCACTGAAAGTGGAGCCAGACCAGATCTAATAGCAACAATTTTGACTGTGCGTAAATCGAGTATCTAAGTTGGGTTCCTCTAGGTCCCAGCTCACGTAAGAGTACAGGGGAGTGATGAAGCTGATAAGAGGGATCTGGAAGTACTGTATGGAAGGGTTGAATGTGAGCTTAATAACATATGGACTCTCAAAGTTATGGCAAAAGGAATGGGAGGAGGGAATCAGAGGCAGGTTTTATTCTTCAATACAGCCAACACTGAGACACGTGTCAAATACAAGACTGGGCAGGAGGGACAGTGTGGTATGAACTAGGCTGAGACTGGGTCACTGAGTCATGGGCTGGCAACGGATGGTAAGCATCGGGATGGGAGAGGCAGCCCGGAGAGGCAGAAACTGATTAAAACTCTGGCTTTAATGGAACAATCACACAGAGAGAAACCTCATGAAAGCAGAGCAGTCAGAAATTGGAGTTACAGATCATTAATTGAAATTAATACTCGGACTGAAGTTTGTGAATCAGTAAAAGCTGTAATTAAATTTCTACATCCACATAACTCAATCAGTGGAGTTCTACAAACGACCTGTGGGGGCAGCAACACGCCTCGCTGCGTCAAGTCTGCCGCAGATTTCAACAGAAGAAAAAGGAAAAGGCAGCTTCTTGACGGCAGGACGAAGAGCATCATTTCAAACAGCCCTATAAGCAGGTATTAACGTTACGCTGTTTTCATATATATGTTTACATTAGAAACGCTTTAGTCTTTTTGACAATATGAACACGCTTAGCTGTTTAGGACAGCCAGTTTATCCTGAACGACTGAAAGCTGACAAATTAGCGCCAGTTAGCTAGGAAGCTAACAGCTGAGCATAATACGTTAGTTACAGCTTCCCGTAATTTGCGGCAAATAAACAGAGGGATAAAGATAGCAAAGAGATCTAACTGGATAAATATGTAGACCACACATGTGTATACAAACCATGTTAACTATACGCAGCCATTGGGATGAAACGCATCACTTGTCTTACCGTTTCATGTTCTTTAATTTCGATCATCTTGAATGTTTCGACATTAGCAAGCTAACTTGTTAGCAAGCTAACAGTTGTTAATCAGACCAAGTTACACAAGCGTAATCTCTCCCGTCAATAAAACAATGAAACAAGTCATTATTCCGGAACTGTAGGCGGACTATGTGACAAGTAGCAAAAGTGAGTAAACGAGTGTACCAATGAAGTAAAAGAAGAAATAGATGTGTAAGGTGAAAAGTACTAAGCCAGTGTTAGTTAGTTTACAGTTAGTTTATTGTATTGAAGTGGCCATTCTTGGGCCCACACTGTAAAAAATAATAGCCTATTCAAATCTTATTTTACCTTTGGATGTCATCTAACTTGTTAAACACTTGTCCCCTCTGTTTGTCTTCAGCCAAAGCTCAACAACTAAGGCACTAACTCTCTGGCAGACATGTCATACGGCAAAGCAGAGAGCTCCCGCCCTGTCCCACGGGACTTCAACACCCTCATACAGACATGTAGCTCCAACATCCAGAAGATCACACAGAACAGTAAGTGCTCCACTGATGTATCAGCAGCTCTTTTTGCTCCAAACAAGACTGTGGCCGTGGCCAAATATGGTTACTCTCCCACTTAAGCCCTGTTTCCATGGCACGGCACAGTTCTACTCAACTCCACTCGCTCTTTTTTGGCTCTCCAATAGGAAAAGTTGTGGGTAGTACCTGGTACTTTCTTAGTACCACCTCTGTCGTGGTTCCAAGCCGAGCAGATGCTAGAATGTGATGTTAAAACACTGCAGACCTCTGATTGGTCAGAGGGGATTGTCACTAGTCATGTGACTTCCTGCACAAACCCGGCGTTTTTAAATGGCAAACTACCGTCAATAGCCATCGTTTATTTTTTTTAAATCACTCTACCCAGATTTAAAAAAGAAAAATTGCAGCCTGCCAAGCGACGGCGTACACCACTCCTTACAATTGACTAAGTTCAGACGTTTGCCTGCTTGGTTGCAGATGAAAGGATTCTGCGAGAGTCCTGTTGTCACGGCAGTTTCAAGCAGGTTCATTACGGCAAACGGCTGATCGCCCCGTCTACACACCACCCATGGCACTACCCGCAGTGGGAAACGAAATAGGGAAAAGGACGGGGTATCAAAAGTGAGTCGAGTGGAGCAGAGCCGTACCATGCGGTGGAAACACGACGACTTAACTTATACTGTAAACGCATATTTTAATTTAACATACAAATGTCACAGGTTTACATTTAAAGTTAGATTTACGGTTTTGTGGATCCATTTGTACACTTAAAGTACTATTCCACATTTGTTGATTCCTCCCCGGTTTGTGGGCCATGTGACATTTGTGACAGTGTTTCATACAATTTCAGGAATAAATCTGGATATCTGCAGTTAATAGAAACTTACTACTGAGCAACCCTATGTGAATATATTCTGAAACCTTGGTTTTCCTATACAGAGCCAATTAGTTAGTTATGTTAATGAAATGAAGGAGTGATTTATGCGGCTGTGTTCTATAAATAACAATGTTGTTGTTTGTTTGCTTAATTGTTTGTTTCCTTTTTTTAATTTTGAATGTCTATCCTGTACAAAGAAATAAGTGTAAATAAAAAAAAAATTGCATTTCCACTGCAAAAAAAAAGAAAAGAAAAGTGAATCGAGTCGACTCACTTTTTTTTTTTTTTCATAAGTAAAAGTTGTGGATAGTACCTGGTACTTTTCATCTGATACTAGAAGGTAGAGTTAAAACACTGCAGACCACTGAATATTCAGAGAGGATTGTGACCAGCGCAATACAGGACATCCTGCACAAACCCTCCAGTTCTAAGTAGCCATGCTACTGTCAATAGCGGCCGCAATTTTATTCCCAGATTTTTCACTTTTCACATTTTTCCATTAGAGAGTCAGTGAGTACTAAGGGTTTTCCAAGTCTGGACTTCATCAAGTCTGCAAGTGCGCTCTCTGTAAATGCCACGCGGGGTGCAGACTTGACCAGACTATGTTTGGAAGATTACCCATAATTCATAGGAATATGATTCAAAGTGTGAAGGCTGGTTCCACAGTATATGGTATACAGCTCAACCTCCAGGCCACCACGATGCCCATTTCATCTTTCATGTAGTTTATTCAACTATTTTGACAAATAATTAATCCTTTATGTAATTTTAAGCAAGAACACCAAACATTCTCTGGTTCCTCACTGTGAGGATTTGCTACTTTTCTCTGTTTTTTATATAATTGAAAACTGAATAATTTAGGCTTTAGACTGTTGGACCTACAAAACAAGACATTTAAAGATGTCATCTTGTACTCTGGGGAAACTGGGCATTTTTCACTAATTTCATGATATTTTATAGTTCAAAAGTTGAATCTAACAGTTGAGAAAATACTCTATGAAAATGATCATTAGTTCCAGTGAGGTAGTACTTGCATACATAATATGCATGGACCTGATCATTTAATCTAGATCGTTATGTGTCCAAAAAAGAGGAACAAAGTCTGAACACCTTGTTGTGTACAGCTGCAGACCCTGCATGTTCTTTAAAAAAAAAAAAAAAATTCCAATGTCAATACTGCATCAATGTAGAAAAACAGTTGAGGTCACATCTCCCGCTGACTGCAAAGAAATCTATTCCTAAACAATTTCAATGTAAAGGATGGGCGGCAAAATACGCAGTCCTCGCGCTGCATCCTCCAACGTGCTTTTAGCACCAATTTCCTGCTTTGTCTTTTGCAGCAAGGAAACACCGAATGTCGAAGTGAGAAGAATGCTTCAGATGAATTTAAGAAAGTTTTTTCCCTCCATCACTTAATCTGGAATCAATTTAGGGAGGAATCTCTTAGTGGCCACTAACTATTTTAATGTACATTGGGGCAAGTTTGTATTGTTTTTACGATAGACTGGAGCTGAAAAAAAAAAAAAAAAAAAAGATGGCTAAAGTGTGTGTGTGTGTGGATCATCTCGGTGTGTTTTGCTTATGAATGTGAACATTTTTCAACATGTTTGAGACGAAACAGGAAAATGTCACCAAGTTTATACCTGTGACGTTTCTTTCATTATTGAAATCTGTCTTAGATGTGTCAGAACAACATGTTGCATGACTCGGTACGATTTCAGTTTTTTAGTTTTAATTTTAATTCTATATTGTCTACAAAACAATGTTCAATGACATAATGTTTGAACTGGTCTGGTCTAAAAACTAATGACACAACAGTTTATTCTGATGAGAACAATCCCTTGATAAAGCCATATATTCGAGGTTTATAAGAAACGTGGTATTTCGAGCCATGTTCATATGCACACGTGCACCGTTGGCCAGGACCGGTGTTGCTCCTTTACTTTCCTAAATGTTTCGTCACTTGTATACACAGACGAGTTCTTCCATCACAATGTTGTGTTTTGCTCTCTTGACAGCTGCTCAGATTAAGAGCATGGTGAACCAGCTGGGGACCAGTCAGGACACCAGTGAACTCCAGGATCGTCTGTATGTATCCACCTTATCTCCATTGGCTACCATAATGTGTCTTCTCTCTGCCGAACACACAGGCGCACCTCTGTCACTTGGCGGGTCACCGTGATCTGTTGTGGACGGCTGGCCTCAGAGCTGTCACATGCCAATGTAATGTTAAACCGTCCAAAATGACACGTGCCTCTATGATTACGGTCTAGGGATGGCATCTTTAAAACGCACAACATTGTCATCCGGAAGGCACATCCAATGACACAGGCACTGTAACACTGTGCTGTCACGTGTAGTCTAGAGGTCTTGTGTTATTCAAAACTGTCGCTGTTTCCACAGGCAGCAGATACAGCATTATACCAACCAACTGGCAAAAGAAACCAACAAGCACCTGAAGGAGTTGGGATCTATCCCTTTGCCCATTTCGCCCTCAGAGCAAGTATGTATCCGTCTACATGTGCTGACACAATACATCAGAATATAATACATCCGTACTATAAAACTGATTCATGTTAGGAGTTAAAGTACCAGCTGTGACTCCGGCCTCTGCATTCAGCACCAATAGAGATAAACATCTCTGCACATCTGTCTGTCTACGATCTCCCAACAGCTGACAGGCAGCACGTTTCCCCATTGGCTGTGCTGTTGATTTTATATGGTCTCAACAGAAAACTATTTGGATGTAATGTGCTACAGTTGTACATGTTACCCTGCATATGACTTCAGTGTTGTAACGCAAAAGAAGATGAATGATTAACATGGGGTAATAAGAGTCATGAAATGTACCAATAAGGTAGAAGCACTATGGCTCTTCAAAACGTAGCTGCAGGAAATGAGTAAGTGTCCCTTTAGAGCAAAGTCCCTCTTTGGTGATGCAGCCAGGGAGCAGCTGTTAAAGTCTGATGTCATCAGCAGCCACAGCCTTTAGAAATGTTTGTAGCTTTATTTACCCAGTGAAATGTTGGAAATGTCAGATTCTACACACAGGCCTGTCACGATAATTACCTTATCGGTTTATTGTACTGATTCGTACAACATATGGATATGACCTCAATAATTTTTGCTAGCTCGCTGTGGCGCGATGCGCTTTTCGTAACATAAGAACGTCACCAACATTACTGTAAAAAGAACCCGTTTTCAGACTATACGTTTAGCTGTCATTTCTGGTCGCACTGCTCTTGGCCGCTAACAGCTAACGTTGACTGGTCATGTCATCAGGATCTCAAAAAAATCTTCTATCTTCCCGAGACGCTGCTGTACTGTAGAAAAAAAGCGAGTTACCGTCACATTTTCAGAATTTCACATCAGTATCGCTAGATATGAATGCTGCCATTTCCAGATTGTACGCGCATGGCAAGCTCAGAGTTCAGACGCACGTTCCAGTTAACCACCCCCCCCCCCCCCCCCCAGTGCAACCTTAAAGGTGCAAAGAAAAATTCTGGGTCCAAGACACATTCCCCTGTGAAATATAAAAAGAAAAACATATTTCAACCGTAAGCAAAATAAAATAAAAATTCCCTTTGATACTTTTACCCCATCGGGCATCATCTAAAAATACGCCCGACGTGGCTTAAAATAGGATAAAAATAAAACTTGAAATAAAAGCTGCTATGGTCAGGGCAGTCATACTGTATCTGTGAGAAACACATAGAGGTACACTGCTGGGCTTGTCTTCTCGCCCCTCAGAGGGGATGAAGGTTTATCACCACAAATGAAAACGGAAAAATTAATTAATTAAATTTGATTGTTTTTGGCATTCTAAAGAAATGTCAAATGTGACCCTCTATGTCTTTTATGAATTCCTCCTTGTCCTTCGAACTACTCTCGTACCGTCCGTCTCCCTCTGCTCTGTGGTGTCCAGAGGCAGCAAAAGATCCAGAGGGACCGGTTGATGAATGATTTCTCAGCAGCTCTCAACAACCTCCAAGCGGTCCAGCGGCGTGCAGCGGAGAAGGAGAAGGAGTCAGTTGCCAGAGCGAGAGCTGGGTCTCGCCTATCAGTAAGTAGGAGGCAGTGGTGCCTTCACGCCACAGGATGGTACCACATTAGTGAGAGAGGAGTGTGAAATGTCAGATAAATGGGATTCATGACTTGATAATCTTTGTTTCGCTAATTTGACTTTGTCAACAGTGGATTTTTCCATCTCCCTTCAGGCTGAAGACAGTTCTCGGGATGAAAAGCTTGTTTCTTTTGACAAGTAAGTGACTCACTCAGTGTTCCCCGATTGTCAGGCAACGGCCCCCTGCCAGGTATTTTATGGAGACCCAAAGTATTCAAGACTGAATAAAATAAATCACAACATTAATTAATAAATGATCATGTGAATAAATGCAGACACAAATATGCGCAATGGTCATCTAATGCTTTTTGATCACCGAAAAGCATTAGTAATAACCCGGCTATATCGTTAGTATTCTCTATTGTGGTTGACAAATCACATTAGTGCCAGCAAAGTAGTCCTTTTAGTTCTAAAAAACAATTACAAAGTCAATATGTAACTTGTCAACAGTAGATGCATGTGAAATTATGGAAGAAATAAAATGCCCAAATTGTTGATTGGCGATGTGTTCCTCCTCATGAAAGCTGATGGCAGTTCTTTTTATTCAGTATGAATTAATTATTATTGACAGGTCTTTGCCGCCCTCTGCTGGACAACACTAAGATGTAACGCTCCTCTTTTTGTTTCTGGGTTGTGATTGTATTTTAATGTGGCACGGAAAATTGATGTCACAATTTAAAAAAAAAAAAATACCAACAACAATTTACTCAGTTATTTACCTAAATCATTGTAAAATAAAAACAGTGAAAAGTATGAATTAGGGAGTGATCATTTCTTTATCATATAATTGCAAAGATAATATCTGGCCTGCCGGGTGCAGCTGTGTGCAGCACTTTGGCCCACGAAAATGTTCCCTTCTGGGACAATAAATTATCTTATCTTATCCTTTTTGTAAACGTCCCATTCATGCATTTAACTTGGTGCTGTTTTGGAGAATATGTAAGTTATTTAAGAGTAAATGTTTTAATATGAACAGAGTATTGAATTTTGCAATTTTCCATGAAAGAAAAGTCACAAACATGTTTGCCTATGCTGTTGATTCTAATTCTTAAGAAAAAAAAATTAAAACTCGAAAATCGGCAGGTCAGACTTAAAAAAAAAAAAATCCGCAAACGGAATTGTCCAAGAAAATTGCAACCCGTGCATCTCTTGTATCTCGTCTCATGTATTATATTTCACTTTATTTACGCAATTTATATCTTCCATACAAAAAAAACAAGCCAGCTCAGATTGCATGTGTAAAAGAATAATGAAGGACTTTTGCATAAGATTCCGTTTGGGTTTATGTAGTGCAGGTTTTAAAAAGTTGTTTTAGAAGTTGTTTCATACATTCATACAGCTCATAGAGTGCAAAAGAAAGAACCAGAGTGACAACAACGTACAATGAACACTGCAGGAGGAAGGTCAGCTTTAGTCTGTTTCAGTTGAGGTATGTGTTCACACACGTTATTCAGACTCTGCACATGTTTTAGAAAAATGTTTTTCTGTTTGTGTAAAGCCAAGAGGACTGGGGTCAGATGACCACCCAGACAGAGGAGGTGGCCATCACAGAGGAGGACCTGGAGCTCATCAAGGATAGAGAAACCAACATCAGACAGCTGGAGGTCAGCCTTTGCTTATTATTTCTAGTAACAATACATACCATCAGCCCCCACCATGGCTACTGGCCCATGTTCTGGGAGCGCACACACCTGCCACGGCTGATTTTAGCGTCTGTCTGTGTTTTTCAGTCCGACATTTTGGATGTAAACCAGATCTTCAAGGACCTGGCAGTGATGATCCACGATCAGGGGGAGATGATTGGTGAGCAGGCCTGGGGTTGTTATTCTCACGGCTCCTAAACACACCAACAGTGGGGGAAAACAGAAAGGATTCAGTTCATTTAGCTGTAACAAGTGCAAACAATCACGAGGATACAAACTCCGAACAGCAAGAGTCTTGCAAGTACATCAGCTTCAAATAGGTGAAATCATTTAAGTGCAGAACAATAGCTTCAAATAAGCCAAACCAAAGTAAGTGCTACATACAGAAATAAGAAATATCAAAAAATATATATATATATATTTGCCTGTCGAAACAGGTGGGTTTTCAGTCTGCGACGGAAGATGTAAAGACTACCTGCTGACCTGACATCAATGGGGAACTCGTTCCACTGTTTTGGAGCCAGGATAGTAAACAGGCGGAGAAGGAGGATTACATTTTAAGCATGAGTGAGAAGGAGTCAGGTGAAGGGAGGGCTGAGAGGACAGCTGAGGCAGCAGCGGAGAGGTACAGTGTTAGTTAGGTTTATTAGGTTGGCAGAGGGGGAGAGAGTAGGATATGAAGAAGTGATCAGATATGAAGCGGGTTACAGAGAGGTTCATGGTCGAGCAGTATCTGGTGAACATGAGGTCGAGGTGGTTGTCAGCTTTGTGAGTAGGTGGGGATGGACACAGGGAGAAAGCAAAAGAAGACAGGAGAGATAATAAGTCTGTTGACTTGTCTGACTGGATGTTGGAGGGCCATTTAGACGAAGTTTAAATTGGAGGACGTCCAATTCCTCCAGAAGAACCCGGAGGACCGTAGAGAACAACACTGTTTAATGTAACTGACTGAGATACAGTGACGGCATGAACCTCAAATGAGAAGTCTTGACAATGGGTAGAGAGAGAAACTCCATTTGGGGGATCAGTAGACCTGTGACCTCCTCTGCCAGTGGCTCTGGGTGAGTGGGTGAAGGAGTAGCTGTGAAGAGAGCAGCAGGAGTGGAAGTGTTATCAGGTGTGATCCAAGTCTCAGTGAGGGCAAGGAAGTCAAGGAAGGTGTCGCCCGAGAGGAACTCAGCCCTGCGTGTAGCTGACCGGCGGTTCCACAGCCCCCCTGTGGCGAGGTGTTGGGTCTGCTCAGGCAATATTGGATTTACAGGAATATGATAAACTGCATCCATGTGTGCTTCTTTTGCCGATTTAAACAGTTTTTCAATAGAATTGAAGGATATTTAGTGGGTATTTACTATAATACTACATAGAGAACATACACTGTGACTTAGTATTCAGATTCCCCACAATGATGTGGAAATGTACATCACGCTGAATTAACCATAAAAACTGGTGAACATGAAATGTTGAGTTTGAATCAACAGCAACCAGCAGTAATTAAATGAAGCGTGCTGTGTGTATTCATTTATTATGACTTCAGAATACAGAGAAATAATGTTGTATGCAGTGAAAGAGCCCTCCAGCCGAAATAACAAAACAGATGTGATCACGCTCAGACCTCTGAGTTAAAGTTTAGGTTGGATTGTTTCATTGGCTGAGTTTAGGAAACTAAAACTACTTGTTAAAGGTTAGAGAACGATCAAGTAGCCCATCAGTGACCGTTGGTAGGAGGCCGGATGTAGGAGCGGGCTCTGCTGTCTACATCTATATTTGTATTTGTACTGGACTTCAGCCGTGGCTTCGGGCAACATTTGTTATTCACACAATGCAAGACGCTCACGTCTCAGGAAAATGTAAACATAGATCCTTTTTAGTGGTTCAAAGGTGACCAATCGTGTTGTTTTCTTGGTCTTTTATTTTGCTGCTGACTGATGACTGTAGTAGGAAATAGGCTCCCTGCTGACCTTGCTGTATGTTCTGCCCTGCAGATAGCATTGAGGCAAATGTGGAGAATGCTGAAGTCCATGTAGAACGAGGATCAGAGCAGCTGCAGAGAGCCGCCTACTACCAGGTGAGTCTGCTGCCGTCACTCTGTGTGCGGCTGGGGCGGCTGGGGCGGCTGTGGCTCAGGAGGTGGAGGTCGTCCACCAGTCGGAGGGTCGGTGATTCGATCCCTGGCCTCTGTCGAAGTGAACATCAAATTGCTCCTGAGTGTGTGTGAACACGCTTTGAGTGATTGCTAAGATTGGAGAAGCGCTATATAAATGCAGTCCATTTACCGTTTGCTGTCAGTGAAGTCCCTGCACAATAACTGACCGTCTCTGCTTCATTTTCACAGCAAAAGTCCCGGAAGAAGATGTGCATCCTTGCTATGGTTTGTTCCATAGTAATCGTCATACTTGGTATCATTATCTGGCAAGCTGCTACCAAGTGAGTTGACTCCGCACAACCGATGAGTCACTTCTATATTTTACTCTGCCCCTTCCCACCTGCAAGTCCCTGCTTGGAATCATGAGAATAAGAAGAGGAGGTCAGCGGATTAGATCTGTGCCGATGGATGGTCAGTGTGGAAAACACTCATCTAAACTGATCAAGCCCGTTTTTGTAAAAATGTTGAAAAACATCCTATTTAAACTGAGACGAAGGACTGAGGTGATGTAGGGGAGTGACCATATATTTCTTGTCTTATTTACTGCACTAACACGAGCTGTCACTGTATTTAAAAAAAAAAAATAAAAAATGTTCTTTGGAATGATTTTCAGAAGAGGCAAAATGAAAAAAAAAAAAAAATGAAACACACAACTTGTTGAATTGAAATGAATCTGTGGTTTTAAGAGGAATTAATTTTTTTCTTCTTCTGATGTAAAGTGCGTGCCTGGCCTTCCCAGTAACATTACATGGGACTTGTACGACTCCTGGTGGTGATGTCTGTAATATACATGTTGTAAAATGAAAGCTCTAACAGATGACCAATATGAATCAAATCCATGTCTGTAAATATTACAAAGTGCTGCGTTATATTCTGCTAAGTACATTATGGATCATAAATAATGACAGTATCTCAAAAATGAAAATCCAGTCTTTAAACAAAACATTTTTAGATTGATTTCTATGACTCTTGACAGTATGCATAATAAATGTCTTAAACACTTTAGCTCCTCTGGAGGGGTTTTCAGTTTTGTGTCTACATGTTAACTCAGTAGTTCGTAAAGGTAAACTATGCTTTATTACAATTTTTGGTTTTATTTTCAATATTTTGGCCAGCATTGTGTCAGTTCTGATAGCGTTGAACTCAAAACATTAAGATAGGACACACAGATATAATGGCTGTCGCACAACCCTTTTAAACGGTTAGTTCGGATAGTTTGGAGTAAAGTTGTATGAGGTTCTTCTCTGCAGTCAGTAGATGGCAGTTTGGAGAAAAATGTATTTTAGCCAAATTTCTTTTTTTTTGCCATTGGACTCTGGTGTCTTTGAAGAGAGCATAGATAGCAGTTTCAGTTCCCCGTCAGAAAGGTGAAAATATTCTAAAATACAGTTTCACTTTAACTGATATAGATTTTTTTTAGGTGTCTAAAGTGCGTCCACTCGCTTTCTGCTGGTACTTCTGTCTGTTCCTCCCCACTGCCATATGGAATAAGTACCTCATACAACCCCACTTCAAAACATCTGAACCATCCCTTTAATAGACACATTTACAACACATCAGCATTCACACACATTCATACAGAGTCAGAGGCTACTGTACAAGGTGCCACATGCTCATCAGAGATAACCATTCACACACACTCACACACTGTTGGCCATTGGGAGCAATTTGGGGTTCAGTATCTTGCTCAAGGACACTTTGACATGTTGACTGCAGAGGCTGGGGATTGAACCACCGACCCTCCGACTGGTGGACGGCCTCCACCTGCTGAGCCACAGCCTCCCTGTGGAAGGTGGATTAAGACAACAACAAAAAAATTAATGCTGCTTTAATGCGCCAAACACTTTCTGTTGGCCGCTTTTCCATGTTGCTCACCGTATAGGGGCCAGCAGCAGTAAGAGTGGTAAGACTAATAAATGATAAATGTACGTCAAGTTATAAAGCAGATACAACATGTGTGACATCCTGAAGCGTGAGGATGTATAAGTTCCTGTTGAGCTTATTAAGCAGTGCTTGTTAGTGGCCTGTTGGTAAATTGGTATTTTACTGCTGCATTGTGTTTCCAGTACAGAGGGCATCGCATGAGCTGGAACTACTGCCTTCTAGTCGAGTCTGCTCAAAGCAGTCCACCACGTCTGAGTGAGAGTGAGCTTTGATGAGAATCTGCTATGTAAGTTACGGGAGCTAAGGATAGCTGCAGACAACTACAGAGCTGAGTACTGCAACATATTCAGTGAAGAGTAAACCTGCTCTACCTCAGAGAGAGGAATGATGTGTGATGCCGAGGGGGGAGCCAAAAGAGGAGGAATGGTGTTGCAAGGGGATTGGGGGAAATAACTAAGAGTACACACAGTGCAGAATTAGGGTGGGTCTCACTGACTGGGAAAATTGCTTTGACCACCTCACCCACCCTCCTTTTCCTCTTTAATTATTTCCAGACTGGGCCAAATGTCTGGGTGTGTGTGAACGCACTCAGAAGAAACAGAACAGGGGTGGGCAGGAGGTCAATGTGATATGCCACCGCAGAGTGTGTAAAGGATCAATGGGATTGCTTTCAGAAATCCCCTCTGGCGAGGGTTGTCAGCTTCCAGCGACACACAGCAACATGCTGTCAGCCGCCGCCTTCTCCTTGCTCTGCTCGCAGTCTGCAGCGGCGCTAAAGTGTTTTATCCAGGCTGTCAGAGGTAAGGCATGCCTGCCCTCACTCTGTGCCAGAGGAATTTCCTCTCAGACCCGCTCCAGTTGAAATCCAAAGGGACATGTCTACGTCTGCCAGCTCCTAGCAGTCAAAACAACCCTCAGCTCCAGCCAGTGTGGACAACCTTCCCTTCAGCTGGCACCTCCATGCCACCATGTCTTCAGCATACATACATCCTCATACACTGTCAGAAGCAAATCGGTATCAGTACACTGATACTGTTACATACATGCAACATGCATACACTAGCACTATATATCTCAATAGTTTGACATTATGGGAAATATGCTGATTTCCTTTCTCTCTGAGAGTGAGATGAGAATATCTATATCAATGTCATGTCTGTGTGTTAAGTGCTGAGCAGGGCTGCCTAACCCGTCTTGAGGTCAAGGAAAGATGTGAAATTTGACAACTGGAAAAGCAAAGGGAAAAGACAACAGCGGTGCCAAGAGAATCCGACTGAAGGATTCCCGTTCGAAACAGATTCACACCTCCTCAAAAGCATGTTTTCCATTTTTCCAAAGTGTACGATTAAACGGCCAAGACAGATGTTATTTACGGCCGAATGGTGCATCGCTATAAATTTTCGTTGCGCAAGAATTGTGGGATAGCATTATTATCCTTTGGTAAAGGATGGTCCAGTGTTGGAGGAGATAAGGAAGGAAGCATTGAAGCACCTTTCCTTAGCATTTAGAGAATTTGACCAGCTCTTTCATAGCTGCCACGTAATACTTTCGGGTCCGAGTTAGGAACCTTCCTAAGCTAAAAAAGACTATCATCCCTGGAGTCAGGATGTGGTTAGCCTAGTTTAGACTGGAAGCAGGGTGGAAACAGCGAGCTTGGCTTTGTCCAAAGTGAAAGAAACACCTATAAACACCTTTTTATAAAAATCTAAACGTTACTTTTTGTGGTGTTAGGGGGAGTTATATGCTATAACTGTTAATTGGAAAGAACAGCAGTCTAAGGTTGCCAGGATTTGTAGACAAGGTTTTAGAAAATGGGGGTCAGCAGTCATACGTATCACGCGACACAAACAAGGTTGAGAACCACTGATCTAAATTACCTCTACATCTGGCACCTCAAAGTCTGCCTCTTCTTGTTCTGGAAAAATTATATTAATAAAAAATGTTGACTCTAAATCTAAATAGTTTGTGTATACATGCTGGTTTGTTTAATGTTGTACAAGAGTGGGTATTGCCAACTTCTACTATCAAATAATTCCCAAATCCTTTAACTGTTCCTAGCTATTGGTATGGTCATTTTGTTTGTAGTTATTAATTTAATTATTAATCAGATTTCCTAATTCATTGTCTCGTATATTTTATGAGACTATTTTATTAGACCACATTCACTGGTTATCATTTTCCTCTGATTCAGAGCTTTTGATGAGGAGGTGGTGCCCCCATTGAGGTGACTTGGTGTAAATTAAGTCATACTAATTAATATAATTAACATTATATTAAATATAATAATTATTTTTGATTATTATTAATTCGTTCTAATAGCCATTTTAATGTATTTTTGAGCTAATGCACCTACTTCATTGTAGTGACAGTTATTATCAACCCCTATTTACGATTTTATGAATATTAATAGTTTTATTAATATTAATTTGTCATTAATATTTGTTAATAACCAGACTTGCTGTTATCGTGAGACTAGGGACAGATTGTCATTGTCAAAAGAAATCAACATTGACTGTTTGTAGGAAACAGGAAACAATCAGTTGTCGGTCAAGTGAAGTAATACGCTTTCTGTCACCTTTGTAATTACAACATTTTGGGGCTCTAAAGCAATGTCTCCTGAATTATACAGCCACGAGAAGTGCTTCTCAGGTAACCGTAAACAAAGGTTGTTTTTTTTTGGTATTTGAACAAACAACTTATTGTAATTTTTTTTTTTGTTTTCTAATATTTTGTCCACTCCATCTATATCACTTGGGCATAATAAATAATTAGAAACGCCTCTCAGTATAGCACAATACAAATCAACAGGATCACAAACTACAGCAATCAAAAAGCCCACAAAGTGTAATAAAAAGCTTTCTTAAAAAAAGAAAGAACACTAGAACATTTGTGAAGGCAGGATTTATTTCATAGCTTTTGGATTAGACTGCATTTGTTATATTTTTAGGTGTACCCAATAAACTGGTTACTGGTCGCACATACGTGTGTGTGTAAAAAGTTGTACTAAGCATTGACAGACGATGCTTCAGAGCACCATCTGACCAAAGCTGATAGTGCTGTCAGGCCGTGACAAGGTGGATGGAATAAAACAGAGAGAAAGGGAAGAGGCAAATATGCAGGCTGGCAAAGTGTGTAAGGAATGCACAAGAAAAAATGCTAACTGAAGAAAGGTGGAAGGTAGTATTGCGATTCAGGAGTCCCTGCTATTTTTAGTCCCCCACCTCACTTCATTAAAGACCGGGTGTTTTGTAACCCCAGCAGGTGACCCAGAGGCTATTATGCAACAAGGGCATCGGAATTAAGTCAATCCATCTGTTGGGAAAATATTGAATTTTTTCTGGGTGGCTGAAGGTCCAAGTTATTTTTCTTGAGGTGTTGCGCAAGCTCTGGTGTCCAAGCAAGCCTACTGGGCGCATACTGTGTCCAGGGAACAAGCATAAAGGAAACCCAAAGTAATTCCGCTCAAAGCAGACCTCACTCCTGCTATCTTACACAAAAAATTGAAAATCTTGAAAAAAATTGATTTAGAAATAGATTTAAATTGAAAGTTAAATGAGATATCTCTGTTTTAACTGGTTGTGTGATCCAACTAAAAGACCTTTTGTCAGTAATGTCAATGTTTTTCCATATTTCAATATCAATAACCTTGGTGAGTAAAATGTTGCAGATAGGAATGATGGCTAAAACACTAAATAAGAAACTGGAACCGAGAAGTACAAATGCCTCCAGTCCAGTATCAGTGTGATATGGGAACAGGTGCTTACATCAGCGCCATGACCAGAAACATTCCCAGTAGTGGATCAGCTCACTCGGGACACACCTTTCATTATCTCATTATTTTATACAAAAACAGAAGCAAAACCTTGCGCCAGCACCCAGCCGTATGACGATACAAAATGAAAACAGAGCTGAAGGGGACTGGAGAGTCGATGGGGTTAATAGCCCAACTGTCCCATGTTACAGACTAGACAATAATAAATATCAGGATATAATGTAAGATTAAAGTGTTGAAACCATGTCTGGAAGATGGAGGAGTTTACATCACCTCAGCACAACCTAAATCCCTGTGTGCCAACTTTTGCACTTCCCTTACACATTTCTCTGAATCCAGTTTTGCAGCCTTTTTGGTTCATATTCGAGTGACTAATATTGACATTAATTTACAGCAGAAGTTCAAAGAGCTGGTCCTGACCTAGAGAAAAGAGGCCTGATGAATGAGATGTTTTCTTCCGCTGGGTGGCAGAGGGTGGGAGTAAAGCATCCTGGGGGTCAGGGCCAAATACAGGGGCGACCAAACAGCTGTTCCAAAAAGTACACGGTCAAATGTCAAAGCACACATTAATACTGGTGGCAAATTAAACTCCAGTGCTCACTGACCTGCAGTAAAGGAAAAAAAGCTGTTTGCAGCATGGCTGTGCACCATTAAATATCATCACACAATAACCACGCTGATTACTGCCGGTAATGCACCACACACTCCCATGGTAACAGAACGTTCTGGTTTTGCACACAGCCTAAGCACAAGGTGATGAGTACTATTACATCTTTAATTGTCTTGGTAACAGGTCAGGAAACTGTTGAAAAACAGGCAAATTATGTTGAGATTGCCCAAGGAATGAACAACACATGCTGTTTTAATGAGCGGATCATATTAATGATCCAAACTGAGAACAGCCGCAGTCAAAATGTTTAATCCTCTGGAGAAAGCCATTAACTCGGATGGATCAGTAATTACTCCAAGATCCACATCTATTCTATAACTCTAAAACTGAAGTATTGTTGTATTAGTTGATTCTGAGAAAAAGGGACTGTGGACAGGAATATGACCAAATGCCCCTTTATGACTGTTGGCACACAGGGGCCATCTTTTTGAAGTTACTTTTTGATCTTTATATTTATTTATTTATCTTAATCTGACCCAAGAAGAATAAAACAAAGTTAAAACATGGAATGAGGCCGAGGGATAATCAATCACTTTTTCATAACAACGGGTGTCCTTTCATATGTTACCTAGAGAGGACAGACTTGATGGATACGATGATGAATATGATGGAAGCACCCGGGGATATACAACAAGTATCCCTCTGCAACATCCAAATACGTTTTTTATTTTCAATATTTATACATTATTATATTATGTACTTGAACTGAAGTATATCTTCCTAATACAATCCTCAACAAATACTTTTCTTCTTTCTTTCTTTCTTTCTTTCTTTCTTTCTTTCTTTCTTTCTTTCTTT
>CALSCE010010669.1:745447-761349 GCA_943593645.1 Bovichtus variegatus | reverse complement strand
GTGTGTGTGTGTGTGTGTGTGTGTGTGTGTGTGTGTGTGTGTGTGTGCGTGCGTGCGTGTGTGCGTATGTGTCTATAGAGAGCTGGAAGAGTCGATGCCAGGCCGAGTAAGTACCTCATCAAATGTCCTTAAAAGAAAAGAAGACATGCCATCCAGCCCCATTGCTTTTTTGATTTCTATAGTTTTATGAACCTAGATTCTGTATTCCCAAACATTAGAAATCACTATATCTGGGCACCCAGGCAGATACAGTGTCACCTGGAACAGCGGGTGCCCATGTATGAAGGATGAGTCCTTATTGTATCGGCGCGGGTAGGAAACTGACTCATGGCCCTTGATGCATGTTGTCCCCTTTCCAGTCTATCTAATAGAGAAAAACAGCCCCAAAAAATTATACTTTATCTAAAACTTAACAGCAATCCTTAAAAGTGTCTGTTTCAAACCGCATAGAAGTCATAAAATCCGTTCCGTTATGGGATACATGGGCTTCTTCTTGTAGCCCGTATTGGTCATTTCTCAAAATTGTCCTTTCACACGTACAGCGCATGCAGGGATAGGATCCAAACACAGACTGAGGAGGCAGCAGGAGGACTTTCTCAAATAGGGAATGGGAATGTCTTGTTATCTTCAGCAAGTCGGCCATTTTTTCAGGATGCCAACCGTCACCTGTCCACTGTCACCACTCATCTAGCTAGGCAGTCTCAAATAGTTCAACTCAGTGTAACTCGATTGAACTTCAATTTCAACATGGTCGGTAAACACTCCTGTACAGTAGGCTGTAGCAGCCAATCGCCACCCAATAAACAAAAATAAAAAAATTGATCATGGGATTACTTTCAATTCTTTTCCAACATGGAAACCGAACGCGGTAGACCAGGTAGCCAACATCACTACGAGACACCGAATGGCTTAACTAGCAGCTGCGAGAAGGAAACATACAACATTCCCCCGCGGACCAGAGTGTGCTCACCTCATTTTCATTATGGTGAGTTTATCATTTTGCTAGAAGAAGTTCTTCCTGAGCCTCTCGGTGCTGGCCTCATGTATACAGTACCTTCTTCCTGACCTCATCAGCCGTTATCCGGGTGGTTGATTGATTCCTTACTGATTCCCCTAGCCTTATTCTTGCGGCGCCTGGTGTAAATATCATTCCGGCAGGGCAGAGCACCAATTATTTTATGTCCAGCTGAACGAACCACTCATTGCAGGGCCTTGTGGTCTTGTTCCGTGCTGTTTCCGTACCAGGCATTGATGTTTGCTGACAGGATGCTCTCGATGTTGCAGGAGTAAATTCCTCAGTATTAGAGGGGATACCTGGAATTTCCTTAACCACCAGTCAACGACCAGGAATAAATAAAATGCCGACATTGACAGGATACTTGCATGGTTTCTCCTTCACAGTTTGAAAGTGCCCAGGCTGGTAATCATTCTTTGTTCTTCAGTTTCAACTGCTTATTATCATGATCATATACTGCTAGCTTTGTGTGTGCGTGTGTGTGTGTGTGTGTGTGTGTGTGTGTCGGTTTTTTAAATCAAAGAAAACAGCTATATCTGTTCACATAGGTGGAAGGTAGAGGAGGACAAATTATGGTGATTTACTGCACAGTTTAAACATTATGTGAAGCTCACGTGAGCAGTGCTGTGGCAGCTTCATGCACGTTATTCACCAGGCATCATGTCACCCGTCTGGGCAACCTGGTCTGTAATCAGTACAAAGGTGTTATATAATGTTTGTGGCAAGAGAACAGACACAAATAACATTTAAGGATGTGGTTACTGCAGAAGGGCAGCGGTCTCTAGTACACATAACAAGGAATAGTTGTTTTTATACTTACCCAAATTCAATATTCCTTTTCTTTTTACTGCTTTCAAAGAACCAAATTAAATTATTTAGCCTGATAACAGCATGTTAGCTTGAGTTAGTTAAGCCAGATTTGAACAACAGGACCGAGGTCTCTGTGGGGGCAATACCATCTGTCGCAAAACACTTTGTTCTGTTCGCTGAAGATATTTCTTTATGACTCTGGCTTTCTGTATGGGGTCGTTTTCATACTGCAAAATGAATTTGAGATGGACCAAAGCCTGATGGTATTGCATGATGGATAACAATCTGCCTGGAGGTCTCAGTATTGAGGACACCAATAATTCTGGCCAAATCCCCTCCTGCCTTTGCAGAAATGCAGCCCCAAACCGGCAAGGACCATGTTTCACTGCTGCCTGCAGTGTTGCAGGACATGTTCTGATTGTGAAGGGAAGTCAGCTTCATGTGTCTTTTTCCTGATGAACTCAGGTTCCTTGGCATTTTTGGTCCTCAACCTCGGCCTTTACTTTGTGCTTCCTCATTGTGTTGTTCCTCATTCCTCCTACACAGCTGTTTCTGTTTCAGATAATGATTTTGGTTCAAATCACATATTATGTTGTATATACCTACGAATCTTTAAAGATCCCCTCCACTCTTCGGAGTGGAGGGGATCTTTAAAGATCTTTAAGGGTTTCTTTAAAGATTCGTGATTAAAATGTCCAGAAAATGTCCGACCTTGACTATACTGACTTGTGTCTGTCTTTTGTGCAACAATTCAAATTAAACCAAATCAAATTGAATTTATATAGCCTAATACCACAAATTACACATTTGTCTGAGGGGTTTTTACAGACTGTACAGGATACGACACCCTCTGACCTTAGACCCTTGCACAGCACAAGGAAAATGACACAAAAACTTTGTTGATGATACCCCAGATGCTGAATTAGTAACATGCATTTTTTTGTCAAGCCTGAGCCAGCCCTGACTCTGAGCTTCATCAAAGAGGAAAGTCTTTAGCCTGCTCTTAAATGTGGAGAGGGTGTCTGCCTCCCGAACACAGACTGGGAGCTGGTTCCACAGGAAAGGAGCTTGGTATGGTATGATATGGGAATATTATGATCTTGTTTCCTAGTTCTAGTCAATACACATGCCGTTGCATCCTGGATCAACTAAAGACTCTTAAGGGACTTTTTTGGGACAGCCTGATAATAGGGAATTACAATAATCCAACCTAGAAGTAACAAATGCATGGACTGTTTTTTCTTCATCTTTTTGAGACAGGATGCACCTTATTTTTGCAATGTTAGGTAGATGAAAAAAGGCAGACCTTAAAATGTGTTTTATGTGGGAGTTAAAGCACGTATACTGATCAAAGATAACAGCAAGATTACCCTGGCTAGAGGCTCTAATCTCTGCCATTCAGAGTAACTATATCTTTAGATAATGTGTTTTGGAGGTGTTTGGGGCCAAGTACAATAACTTCAGTTTCATGTTTAATATCAAAAAGTTGCAGGTCAACCAGGTTTCTATGTCCTTAAGGCATGCTTGGAGTTTAGTTAATTGATTGGCTTCATCTGGCTCGACTGATAGATATAATTGGGTGTCATCCACATAACAATAAAAGTTTATGTTACCTAAGAGTGTTACCTAAAAATGTTGCATATACAGTATGTACAAGGTGAATAGGACCGAGTACAGAACCTTGCGGGTCTCCATGACAGACTTTATCATGTTCCAGTTTCTGTAATAGAACGTCATGGTCAATGGTATCGAATGTAGCCCTAAGAGCTAAGAAGACTGATGCAATTAAAAGGTCATTGGTAACTTTCACCAGTGCCGTCTCTGTGCTATGATGCATTCGAAATCAACAAGTTGCTGAGTGGGGAGAACCTGTTAGAAACATGGAGAGGTTGGTGGTGAACCGTGGGCTTTATGCTTACAGTCTCCCAGTCTCCAACCTGCTCGACAGCTAACAGGAGCTATGGTACCTCTGGTCGGCCTCCACCGGCTACTGGGGCCTGGCTGACAGCAACAGTAGCTAACGACTGACTTTCCATGTTGAGGAGCCTTTTAAACACATTTATAAAAAGGCAAGACAATAGACTGGAACTGTCAAAATATTCTAAACTTTGTTTTTATTCATTATAAAAACAAAGTTTACCAATAATCCAGAAAGATGTGTGCATGACAAGTGCAAGTGCAAACATGTTAAAACATTTTTTTTTTTTTTTTACACTGAATTCAAATCCAAAGAATCTACACGTTCATTGCAACAACAAAAAAACGTTTGTGAAACCTGATTTACATTGCTTGCACAATCTTTTTTACTATGTTTATTACATGTCAAAAATTCTTGTAAATACAATTACTCTACTAAGAATGCTGGAACCAAACCCTTAACATTCTATTCAACATTTAAAGTGAAAACATTCATTTGTGTGTTTGTGTGCAAGTATGACTGTTCCACTCACAAATAAACTATTGTTTAGTATGACAGCCACAGTCACAGCTGTTGAAATGTGTTCAAAAACACTGCTCTACCCTCACTAAATCATAGGATACGCAGCTCAATGGACTGAGACTAAGATTGTTGTCGCACATTTTTATGACTTTCAAACTTAAAACACAAAAACTATACCTCACCCATTTCCCCATATTTCTTCTAAAGTATGAACTTGATTACTAATTCTCATGGTTATTTTTTCCATTCCACATATTCATTTTATTTTATTTATCTGATTTTTTATTTTTTTTTTTAAACTTCCATTTTGGAGTAAATAAAGTTATCTTTCGACCAATTCTTTGTAATTTGTTTGATTGACAATATTGTTTCCGGGTTTCAAATCGCTTTAGCAAATGCAAAATTCTATGTTTCCAACCTCATAGAAATTTGAGAATTAAGAGAAGGAAAAAGCACCTATTAATGTATTAATGTGATGTTACAAAAGAAGAAAAAACACTTTTTTATCACTTTAGACACTATGGCTTTATCATTTATTGTATCAGCCTACAATAAATAAAACAACAAACAGTATTACAGTATCCATAGCATCCATAGCATCAGTTTCCTATAATATTTTGTATATTGGTCTATGGCATATTGCAATGACTGCTCCAGCCGTGGCCGAGAGACCTCTGGTTTTATATTATTTAGCCAGGCTGAAAAGGGATCAATCACAAATGCGGTAACTTTACAGAGACGCAATCACACATGTTTTATATTAATTTCCACGGCAGTTAACACAGCAGCAAATGGCTCAGCCAAAAAGGGTTCCAATGTAATTTGAACTGTAATTTCCCCCAATGGAAACACAATGATTTATCATGGCTACGAATACATCCTGACACATTCCCAAACACACACTTCTGAGCCGCTAGCCAGGCTAACGTTACATTAATGTTACAACACAAGTAACGTTACTGTACATGTTCCACCCCGCTGTAACTTAATGATAGTGTTAAATGTATTTAAACTGCTAGTTGCAGGTTTATTTTTCTACACTGGACGGGAGTCTTTACATGTGGTGCAAACAACTAGAGATAGAGGTCACAGAGTGTAAATTGTTAAAACCTAACTATAACATTTTTTTAGCTAAGTGCGAGAATTGTATGTATTTTATAATTTCATAAACTCATGTTTTAAAGAAAACCAAGTGTCTAATAACTACTATTAATCACTCATCCTATTAAAAACTAAATGCATTAGTGTATTGCCATTCTTATTGGATCGACATTTATGAATTGAATTCATTCAAATTTTATTTTATTGCTAACATCTTTCTTGTTTGCTTATCAAACACATGCCCTAGTCAATTTTTTTGAGTTTAGTTGTCGATTTTGGTGCAGAACAGACTCTGAGCCAAACATGTAGGGCTGACTCTCAGAATCTTGTATAAATCAACCAGATGTAAACAGAGTGAGTGCATGCAACAACCATTTGGCATGACTTGGCTTGGGAACCGGAGGGTCACAGGTTCAAGTCCCCAAATGGACCAAGTACAGAGACTACTGACTGGTACTTTTGAGAGGTACTTTTTGAGCTTGTGGCAAAAGGGTAGGTTCAATCCCTGGATCCGGCAGGAAAATTGGGTGGAGAAAGTGAAAAAGGAACACGTGCCCCTCCCTCAATTACCACCACTGCCCTTGAGCAAGGCCCTTAACCCCAACTGCTCCAGTGGAGCTGCTCAGTGGCCAGCAGATCAGACTGTGGTTTTACTGGACAGCTGTTAATGTGATCAGGGCGTTCCTGAAAAAGAGAACATTGCTCTAAGTTAACCTCCCCCTGAATAAATAAAGGTATTAAAAAAGACACATTTTCCGACTATTGGGGTTTTGGAATAATGGGCCTTCAGAACAATTGGGCAGTCCCTAGATTGTTTAACTTTTTATGTTGGAAAACCATGTTAAACAAAACAAATATAGTAAGAATAATAATAATAATAATATATTACATTTATATAACGCTTTTCTAGGTACTCAAAGACATTTTTCAATAGAGAAACATTTTCTACAAGCATACAGGCACAATTGTAGGCACAAGATGCAAAAAAACCCCCCAAAAAAACCAGAACTAAAACAATGCTAGAAGAGAGAGCAGTTAATACTAGCAGAGTCATGAGATGGGGGAGAGGAGTGAAGCAGGAGAAAGCAAGGTGGGTTTTAAAGATGGCATTTGATTTGGGAGCATTCCAGAGGGTTCAGCACACTGAGAAGGCCCAGTCACCCCAGGTCCAGAGCCTTCTCAGACTACAATTACTCTCTTATCCAGAGCGACTAACTACAGGGACCTGGAGCAACACGGGGTTAAGTGCCTTGCTCAGGAGCACAATGGTGAATCCTGGTATTGAACTCACACACTTCTGGTGTTCCACCAGAAACTCAAAAAGCCTGACCACCTTCCCACAGTCCTACCACCACCCCACAATCAGAAGCCAGAACGCTTCCGACACCAACATCTTGTCCACAGAACCTGCATTTCTATGTAGATATCTCATAATAATAAAACATAATACTAATTATCAACTTTATTTGTGTAGCACCTTTCATACAAGGAACGCAGCACAAAAAGCTTTACAATAAGGGAGAATAGACATAGAATGAACATAAACACAGGAATAGAATGCCAGAGTTAATGTAAAATAAGATGCAGAAAAACCCACACTTGATGAAATAAGATTTAAAAGGTCAGATAAGCCCTTTTCAGATCTTATTTTATCACAGATAAGTGTCATGTTAAACTACCCCTGAACAACGATCCAGTTCCAGCGCTGTTGCCGTTCTCAAAACACAAACCACTACTTAACTACTACATTGAGTTAAACCAATTTTAAGCTCACTTTATTAAAATACATTCTAAGAGAGTTGCAGCAAAAAAGCTTTCTATTCTTACGACCACCCAAAGCACATTTACACTAAATGACCCATTCACACACACACACACATTCACACACACACATTCACACACTGATGGCAGGGCTGCCAGACAAGGTGCCAAACCGCTCGTCATCTAATCTAATGCTCATTCACACACACTCACACACAGATGGCTGTGCCTTCGGGAGCAATTTGGGTTCAGTATCTTGCCCAAGGACACTTCAACATGCGCACTGGAGGAGCGCCGGGGATGGAATCGCAGCTCTTCCCATTAGTGAACGACTCTCTTTATCTCCTCTGCCACATAACAGAGATGTGAGAGAATTGACAGCATGGAGCAACTAACCACTAACTACTTTCAAGCTAAAGAATCTGTCTGAGACTGTTTTTCCTGGTTTAACTAAAGAAGCACAACACACCTTGTTTGGATTGACTTACAGCTGTGAGTCAGCTTTCTCCGCTGTGAACATTATTACAGCCAATGAGCACTGACGCATGGCCATGAGAAGGGCACTAACTCCATTCATGCCAAGATTCAAACTACTGGCAGGGCAGTCACAGGCCAAGTCTTATATTTGTTATGTTAATAACAGCGATTCTATGCACTGGCTGACCAACAATAATGCACAGCAACGGGAGCATGAGTTTTGACACAACAAACAATAACTAATATCTCACTAGGCTACAGAAAAATGGGATTCAATGACGCCGAGCTAATATGCTAATGTTACATAATTGAACGTTACTAAATGTTTAGCGTTATTCAACATCACAAACACAAAGTTTAGAATTTAGAATGAACAAAGGAAATGCGTATGTCAAGACTGGGAGGGGAGGGGAAATTTACATTACATTACATTACGTTACATTACATTACATTACAGTTCATTTAGCTGACGCTGACGCTTTTGTCCAAAGCGACTTACAATAAGTGCAAACAATCATGAGCATACAACTCTAAACAGCGAGAATCTTGCAAGTACATCAGCTTCAAATAGGTGAAATCATACAAGTGTAGAAGAATAGCTTCAAATAAACCAAACCAAAGGAAGAGCAACAAAGAGAAACAATAGAATAACAAATTCAACCAATAGCTTCAAATAAGTCAACCAAGTGCAAAAGTACAATTATTATTATTATTATTTTATTTTTTCATTGGCCAAGGTGCAGTCGAAACAGGTGGGTTTTCAGGGAGCTCGTTCCACCATTTAGGGGCCAGGATATAATTTTAAATGATTAATTTACTTATGTATGTTAAAAAAATAAATAGATAAAGAACACTGGCAATGCCACCTGGGTTTAAGGAGTCCAGGGCTCCAGGTTTTTCATTTAAAGGTTCTTTGAAGATCGGTGGGAGAGCAGTGTGGGGATCCAAGACGTTAAAAGACCGTTAGATAAAAAGGTATTCATTTATTTATGTTTAAATAGATCTATACACGCAGTTAAAACAGAAGATAAAACTACAGCCAGCACAATAAGGAGAAAAAAAAAACAAGGTTCACAAATGTATTTCTGATGCACACGCAAATATTTCTTGTTTTGTTATTGTTCTTACATCATGCACAGAGTGGGAACCTGGGAGCGGGGCGGGAAGGAATCTCCGGGAAACTAGTCAGACTGCTAGCTTTGGCAAAGTGGTCCAAACATTTGACTTGTGCGCCCCAGTTTAGGATTGAAACCATCAAATGTGGGCAGATGAGTCTTGTCGAGATTCCCAAAAGAGTCCAAACAAAGGGATACAAGCAGATTGAAGGTCCACAACGCTGAAGGACAGACCACCGACACCTGACATGTTACTACTTGACATTCAGGACTCCCTGGAAGAAGAGATCTTGTATCTCAATGGGACCGTCCTGGCTAAATAAAGGAACGTTGGTGAGCTTACTAACGTTAGCTAAAGTTGTCATAAAAAAATCAATGCCTTGGCGTGCAATGTCGATGTTACAGTTAACTATTTAGTCAGAGGAGACCTGACCAGCCTGTATTAGTTTGATGTATTAGTTATATGACAGCTGGCTAAGCAAGAGCTTTGTAGCTGCAGCTGCCAATGCCAAACGGGCTGCAATGTAATCCAAAAGGGAAATTCTGCAGCGTCAATTAGTTACTTTGACACAAAAACATGAGAAAATACAGATTATCCCTCAGGATGGGTGGTGGTATTCTAGTGGTCTGGTAGTCAGGCTTTCAAATAGATCACCAGAAGGCTGTGAGTTCATTACCAGTACCATTGTGCTCCTTAGCAAGGCACTTAACCCTGTAGTGAGTTCACTGTAAGTCTGTCTGGATAAGAGTGTCTGCTAAATGTAATGTAAAGACCCTTGTTATTTGCCTTTTTGTCCATCTAAACCCCTATGAACTAATGATGTGACCGAGGAGTCTGTCTCTGTGAGAAGGCCATTGGATTTGCAATATTTTCACCTCTCGGAGCGGAGTGGCATGGATCTGGTTTCTCCGGCTACACCCACTGGGCTGGTATTTAAGTCAGTTCCTCCTCCCAGGCTTCATCAGTCGGCTGCAGGGAGAATAACAAGAGCAAGCCTCCTGCCCCAGTAACCAGCACTACTCAGCAGACTGCAGCCTGCAGAGAAACATGTCTGTGGAAACTTCCGCCACGTTCTATATTCTTCTGCTCATTTTCTCATCGGTAAGTTTTCTTTTAACAATTATTCTTTGTTGATTTGGGGGATGAGCTGATATTAAGATGGAGGTATAGTGCTGTGATAAGAACAATAGCGCTGCTGCTGGTTCTGGCAACACAACACTTATGCTTAGAGAAGTACTTTTCGTCACCATTTCCCAGCTGTTGCTGTCACGTTTTCTTCCTCGAAACCTGCTCCCTCTCTGCTGGGCTGATGCTGAACAGTGGGACGGGAACAAAACATGGAAAATATTTGCTGGCCCATTTGATCCCAGTCTGGTGTCGCCATCTGGTGGCATTCTGCGCAGCCATGAACCCAGAGCGAAACCACAACAGCCTCCCTCCAGATGCCTTTACTACATTTGCTATAAGGACTCTGCTCTCCATGTAAAGTGCATTCTCACTTGACCTTTCACCTTATTATGTGGCAAATATATTGATATTTTTATACTGATTTAATTTTTTTCAATAGTATATTAATGGTGCATTGTATAAAACACATTTGTCTGCCACAGCATCAGTAAGTTCTACCACTGCAGTTATTAAGGAGGGCAGAACTTAATTTTCCCCCAAAGCTCACAAATTTAATGACATATATGTCCATATTTAAGACGTACATTGCAGTATGTCCTCAAAACTAAAGGACAAAGACAATAGTTCGTCATTGGCCTCACCGAGTAGTTTTAGTTACCGAAACTTGTCCAACAGGTGAACAATATGAGGAAGTACCTGCTTGTTCGCCCGAACCATAGAAGTGGCAAAAAGTGATGTGGACGTGCTGTTTTTGGAAGGTTGCAGCAGGGGATCACAGCATGTATTGGGAGATTGCTTCGTTAGCAGGGCTGAAAGAATCTTTTTGGCCACTTGGGGACGGCACAACAAGCATTCAAACCTGCCATATATAACGTTGTTATGGCAAATGTGTAAGCCAATGTGGCGAAGGTAGGTCCAATATCCCCTCTTCTCTGCTCTGGTTTGGGAAATATCTTTCTCTTTAGCTGTGACTGGTAGATATGTTGTGTACCGTGGGCTCTGGAGTCAAAGTCAGACACCATCCACTTCGAAGAAATTCTGAAGCACTTGTCTTGTCTTTAATTTCTTTACTGCAAAGCCACAAGAGGTCACTTGTCTTAAGATAAGATAAGATAAGATAGAACTTTATTTATCCCGAGGGAAATTGTTGTGCAACAGTTGCAATACACAGTAGGAGACAGTATAAGATGCAAAAATGTACAAAAATGTACAAATAGTGCAAAATGTTTTATACAATATATATATATATATGTAGAACATTTTCAAAATAAGATGAGCTGAGATGGTGTAAGGTGCAATATGAAGGTGCAATATTCAACAAGATGAGGTAAGGTGCAGTCTGTGGCAAAATAACAACATAAAAAATAAGAAATTACCAAAGTAAGTATGAAGAGGGAAGTAAGCTACATATGAACCTAAATATAAAGATGAAGATGATGAAGAGAGAGAGAGGACCTCAGGTCATTGCGTCTCCTCTGTCCATCTCATGACCTGAGGTGGATGTGTTGTAAAGTCTTCTCCTTCCTGTGGCGCTCTGTGGTGCATCCTGGTGGTGTCAGTGTGTTGCTGAAGGTGCTCCTGTATGAGGACAGCACATGGTGGAGAGGGTGAGAGTCAATGTCCAGGATGCTCTGCAGCAAAAAAAAGATGTGGTTGAAACTTTGTCTGATAAACATTATCTCCTCAGGTGTTTCCTTCTTACCTGAGCTGCTACTGTGACTCATTCATCCTTCACACGTTTCGCTCTGTTTCCCTGTTTACTTCCATCCTGTATCCTGCTGCTGCTTGTTTCACATGATCTTAACCTGTGGTGTGTGCATTTGTTGCAGACAGTGGCCCAGGACTGTTCCCAGTCCTGTGCCTGCTCTGCAGACCCCCCACCCTGCCCGCTGGGGACCAGCCTGGTCCTGGATGGCTGTGGCTGCTGTAAGGTGTGTGCCAGGCAGCTGGGGGAGCCCTGCTCCCTGCTGGAGCCCTGCGACCATCACAAGGAGCTCTACTGCGACTACACTCTGCTGAGTGACACTGAGACTGGCGTCTGCATGGGTAATACATTCTCCTTAAAACATCTTTAATCACCCCCATACTGGCGTAACATATAACATTCAACAAGTGATTTCTCATTGAATGTCCTTGTGCTCTAGATCAGTGCTTCTCAAACTTCTTTGAAATATTTTCTCAGGTCAGGGGATACTTGGCTGAGAAAATATATATATATATATATAAGCCATCCAGGGATGTACCATCAGTGTCCAATTTACTGTAACTGAAAAACAAATAAACTGTGCAATAACACTAAGAGGGTATTCTAGTCGTATTGAACTGCATCTTTTTGATGAGTTGCACTTACAATTTAGTGTGAAACATGCGCCTGTGCTTCGCTGAGGATCTTTGTCCTTCTCTGTGGCATGGAGGACGCTGCAGTGCTCAAACTCTTTTCCAGGCACAGTCTGTGTCAATGTAGGGAAGGAGGCCGTAAACAAATATGTGGATCCAAAGGGCAGTAGCTGCTCCAGAAGCTTATTTTTGCCCCAGCTCAGGCTGTTCCTTCTTTGCACACAAAGCTGCGTGACAGTAGATGTTTCAAAGGGTGTTGTTTTCCCCTTCAAGTACTTGCAGAAAAGTACATTTTCACAAATGTCTTCACTATCCATGAAAAGCATGAGCTGTACCTTCCCGCTGAAGGCTGTCCATTCATCACGTTGTCCCACAAGTTGACCAATAATATCCGCTCCCATTCTCTGTATTCTGCGGGAAACTATGTCATTAGACAGATGCATCGTTTTTTTATTTATCCGCTGCGTTTTTGTCCAGTGGTCTGGGTCAAAACGACAGCGGCTGGGAGCGACAGGTCCTCAGCGATGACACCGCATATGACGCCTCGAGCGCCTTAGCTGATGTTGTGGAGACTTTTTGCATCGTTTATTGGATAATCTGAACTCTGGTGGCTTACTGACATGACATGTCTGGTGCTGGGGCGTCTCGAGAGGTGCGCTGGCTTCATTGAGCTGGTGTTTAGTTTCCCCCTGCAGAAAAAAACACAATGCCTAGGGGAGGGCCGCAGTTTGTTTATGTGAATCCCATCCAAACATTTTGCGTGTGTATTTTGTTGGCTCTGTTTCGTTTTTTATTGGTCCAGTTTTAACCCGAATTCCATTTAAATTGCTGTTTGTTGGCTTCCTAGTTGGTGGCATCCGTCGCTTTCTTCTTCTTCTCCGAGGTACACGATTGCATTGAAAATATGAATATTCCATGAAAAATGTGGTTTACATTAACATTTTTATTGAACTCGTAGTTTTATGATTATTTTAGTAATCATGCGTGAATCTATATTTTTTTACATTCACCTTTTTATGTAAATCTCACGTACCCCCTGCAGGAGCACAAAGTACCCCAGGATTTTTGTGAACTTGAGTGCAATAAAAAAAAAAAAAAAAGACCTCCACAGTAATCAGAATCTAAAGATTTTAGCAGTCCGGCCATGCTATGAGCTGTCTAAACAACCACAGAGGTAAGAAAGTTAGAACAATGAATAGTGTCCCCTCGTGGTTTTAATGAGGAATTTAGAAAGATGAACTTACAATGTTTTTTTATAAAAAAATATTTGATGGTATGTCTCCCTCTGGTGCTAAAACTCGACAATTTACAGATTTGTTTATTCTCATGTATAATCACAACATTGTATATATATATATATATATATATATATAATCACGATTCAAAAAAATGTTAAGATGATTTTTGCCTTTATTTGATAGTGATAGTGGAGAGAGAGAGGACATGTGGGGAAAGAGAGAGAATGATGTGCAGCAATAGGTGGATGTTTGTTTGCTTGATTCATTGTAACATTTATTCTTCTTTCCTGCACATTTGCAAACTTTTGTCTGTACAATAACATTTTCGATCTGTCAGTTGCTCTTCATTTTCCTTGCCACATTTGATATAATAAGGGTAATAAGACGAGCAGGTCTCTAATTATGAGCAGGGCACAGAGATGTGTGCTAGAAACAAAATTCTAGCATGTCTGCCAGTTAAAAAGTTTTTCATTATAAAAAAAAATATATATATATATATATATATATATACTACCAATTTAAATGAATTAAATCAATATATAATTAATTACATTACACTGGTGTTCCATAAGTAAATGTTGTATATTATATTGTAATATTTATCATGTTTTGTGTCTGTCTGCAGCTCAGGAGGGTCAGACGTGTGACCTGGGGGGCGTGAGCTACCGCAGCGGGGAGTCCTTCCAGCCCAGCTGTAAGCACCACTGTGTGTGTATGAACGGAGAGATTGGCTGTGTGCCGATGTGTGCAAGCGACGTCTGGCCGCCCTCCCCTGACTGCCCATACCCACAGCGCATCCAGATCCCTGGGAAGTGCTGTGAGGAGTGGGTGTGTGAGCAGTCGCCTCAAGATCACCACTACCAGTCAGTGATGGCCGGTCAGTGCCACCTCTGTCACTTCAGCTGCTTTTATTCTTTTTGTTACGATTCAACGGATGTTTCACACTGATTGACTGCTTGAGATGTTACACTGATAATTCCCTCCTGGCAATTTGTGAACTCAGTACAATTATTTAGTTGCCTCGATTTAGTAATGTAAGATAAGATATGGATATTTATTGATACCCCAGAGAGAAATGAAGCGTTATAGCAGCATAAGAAACAGACCATAGAGCTAAATAAAGTAGACACAACACGACGTCGCCTCATGCCAGGGTCACCATTATGTTGGGGTTCTGATATGAGCAAGTCTTGTTATTGACAAATATTAATGATAGGTGATATTAATAAAACTATTAATATTCATAAAATCATAAATAGGTGCATTAGCTCTAAAAGACATTAAAATGGCTATCAGAAGGAATTAATAATGATCAAAAGTTGTTATTAATTATTATATTTAACATCATTATTAATTATATTAATTAGTATGACTTAATTTACACTAAGTTACTTCTAGGGACACCAACTTTGTAACAAAGTAAAACGATAGCCAGTTAATGTAGTCTCATAAAATATACAAGACATAGGAAATCTGATCGATAATCAAAGGAATAACTACAAACAAAATGACCATATCAATAGTTAGTCACGGTTTTTGTAATTTTTTTGATAGTAGAGGTTGGCAATAATCATTCTTGTTTTTAAACAAACCAGCATATATATTCCAAAAAGTATTTATTAATAAGATAATAAATGTCAAAACACACAATATCTAATACTTAGCAATCAAAAGGGAATATGTACGCATGAGATTGTGTGCCTGCTCCGGAGAGAAGCGCAAGAATGTCCCGAATAAAACTCCAGCTGCCAGGGACAGAGCGAGGTACGACCCTGACTGTTCCCATGTATCATAATTATCATTATCATTGTTAAAGAAATAATATTATGGTGGTGGAGGAGTTTTAGATAGAGGGAGAGAGAAAGATAAATCTATAAATAGATAATTAAACAAATAATCTAATGAATAAAATAGAAAAATAAGAAAGCTGAGTGTGAAGGGGTGACGAAATGTAAAAGTGTTCATAAAAGGGAGGATATATTATTCATGACAGAAATATAAAATAAAAATAGAATGAATATAATATAATATAACATAAGAAATAAAAACAATATATATCATATAATGTCATTTTGTCAGTAATAACAATGACACAAAAACAGAGAGAACATTTTTTTAATAAATAATATAAATATGATATAATATAAAATAAATAGACATAGGATCTGGGGATCAAACCGCTCTACCTCCTGAGCCACAGCCACTGTATGTATGTGTGTGTGTGTGTGTGTGTGGTAGTGATGTATATACATACATATGTATATACATATGTATGTACGTACTGCATGTATATATGCATACATGTATGTATGTATGTATGTATGTATGTATGTATGTATGTATGTATGTATGTATGTATGTATGTATGTGTATGTGTATGTGTGTATGTGTGTATGTATGTATGTATGTATGTATGTGTGTGTGTATGTATGTATGTATGTGTATGTATGTATGTGTATGTGTGTATGTGTGTATGTAT
>CALSCE010010669.1:722546-740447 GCA_943593645.1 Bovichtus variegatus | reverse complement strand
TGTGTGTGTGTGTGTGTGTGTGTGTGTGTGTGTGTGTGTGTGTGTGTGTGTATGCATGTGGCTTTCAATGGGGGTTTAGATATCAATTCAGATGTGGGTGTGATCGAATTATGATTAATGGACCCTGGTTGATTGTTGATATGTTTCCTAGTAAGCAGAGTGAGGGGGGTAATGGGATGTGGCAGCCCAGGAAGACAGATAGTGACTCTGTGATGTCTTTCCAAAAGTCTTTAACGGGTGTACATTGCCAGTTGGCGAGAACATCAGCTATCCGGGGTATATGGTGTGCAATGAACAGATTTCTGAACAGAATCCAATTCAAAACAGTTTATACCCAGTGAAGTAATTTATGTGGAGTATCTTATACTATATGAGTTGTAAGTTGGCATTTTTAGTCATGAAGTAGATTTTTTCTCAAATTTGGCTCCAGAAGTTGGCTTCAGGAGTAATTGAAAGGTCTAGTTTCCATTTTATTGATGGTATGGATAGTGTTTTTATCACACTAATATTATTCTGTATGTTTTGGAGAGCAGTCCAAGGAAGGGCTGATATTTAACTTTTAGGTTGAGGGAGGAAGATCTAAATTGGTGGGCATAAAGTTACATTTTGTTTGAGCAATCGATAATAATTAATTTTTTTGTTACAGTAATTGAGTCTCCTGAAGATAAATGCATGGACATGTTTTTCCAAATCCTGCTGAGGCATAAATCCTTTAATCCTAGATATATTCTCAAAGTGATAGTAGTGGTCTTGTCCGTGGTTTTCAACATTGACAATTGAAGCTGAGCGCTAACTTGTAATCGTTCGTCCTTGGCTCCAAAAACAATTCCTTCTTTTGTTTTTGTTTAATTGAAGAAAATTCGGACACATCCAAACATTTGGAGATCCAAGATTTGTTCAATACACTTACTCAGTACTTGTATTAGACCCTAATCCCCTGGTGAAATGGTTATGTAAATGTATGTGTCGTTTGCATAGATATAGTCATTTATTTTGTTGTTTTCCATAATCTGCGCCTGTGGAAGCATATAGATGTTAAAGAGAAGAGGCCCCAGAATAGAGCCTTGAGGAACTCCGCATGTTATATTTGTCCGCTCAGATGTGTAATTACCTATAGAAATAAAGTAGTCCCGGTCCTGTAAGCAGGATTTAAACAAGTTTAGTACTGTGCCAGAGAGTCCCACCCAGTTTTCGAGTCGGTCTAGTAATATGTTGTGGTCTACCGTGTCGAATGCAGCACTGAAATCTAATAATACCAAGACTGAGATTCAGCCACTGTCTGTGTTTCAGTGGATGACGTTGAAGACCTTAACAAGAGCAGTCTCAGTGCTGTGGTGAGGTAGAAAGCCTGACTGAAAAAAATCAAAACGGTTGTTCAGAGCCAAGAAGTTGTTCAGCTGTTGAAAAACTACTTTATCTATGGTTTTACTGAGAAATGGGAGGTTTGAGGTGGGCCATTGTTTTTCCCCAAGTCCGTAACGTTCAGTAATTTGTCACTTTATCTCCCCCCTCATTTTTTTTCACCCTCCTAACTCTTCTTCCAGGAGCCTCTCAGATTCACCCCTTACCTTCTTCAAATCCTTTCTCAGTCTTCAGGCAAGGGTCTCCTAATAAACCACAAGCAGAGAGTCCCAGAGATAACTGTATAGTTCAGACTACGGAGTGGAGTGAGTGCTCGGCCACCTGCGACATGGCCGTCTCATCACGCATCACCAATGACAACCAGCGCTGCCAGCTGGAGAGGCAGACCAGGATCTGCATGGTCCGACCCTGCAACATCAAGCAGGAAAAAGAAATTAAGGTCGGTATGTTTCCATTCCAAAAATATTCCACTACTGTGTAGAAATCATTCTGATCTCTTCAGGGTGATTATAGAACACACACTTTTGTTTGAGTTTATGATCCTACCCAACTGTCTTGACCTCATGTTCTGGCAAACCTAATCTCCTCAAGTAGAGAGTTCCAGAGTCTAGGGGCCCTGAATAATGACACCATTGGCATTTAGATTGGTTCCCTATAAGCCTCACTTTCACTATGCAATTCTGTCAGGCTCGATATACGGCTCAAAGGAAGAGGAGAGTGCTTGAGTTGCGCTTATACTTATGAAGGTAATGAAATAACAGGCTCCGTAGTCTGAACCAACTTCCAGGGCTACGTTCCAATATCTCTGCCAGCGCTCAGCACGTCACGACAAGGCTGTCACAGCAGGACTCACAAAGCAAGCTATCACTGTCACAAAGCGTCTGGCAATCGGCCGGCGAGTGTAGTTTCAACGGACTGCTCTGACAATGTATGGTGAGGGATTTGCGCCTGTGCAGTGAAGTATGAGATGACCGATCTCACAGCAGTCAGTAGCTCTGTCCGTAGGGAATGAACTGATTCAAGTCCCCAAATGGACCAGGTACGGAGTGTGGACTGGTACCTGGAGAGGTGCCAGTTTGCCTCTTGGGCACTGCCGAGGTGCCCTTGAGCAAGGCACCTGACCCCCACACTGTCTTATCATGTCTTGGTATAAGATGTCCCAATGGCAGAATATACTGTACATAGAAAATGTAATTGGACCAAACACTGAACCTTGAGGAACTCCACAGCACAGACTATAACTGATGGATCTGGACTTAAATAGATGCTCCTGTCTTGTTATTGCAATGTAATTTATATACCCACCCAGTTATTAAGATGGTCAATCAGGATGTCATGGTCAGTCATAGCAAAAGTTGCTCTAAGATCTAAGGAAGAGCAATTGCTATACTATAATATACTATATATCACTGCAGCCACAACTAATAGGACCAAGTACTTTGACTCTTGGATGATGCTGATGAATGACATCATTCACTCATTATCGTCCCTCTCCCACAGAAGGGGAAGAAATGTGTCCGGACACCAAAGGCCCAGCAAGGGATGCACTTCAAGCTGTCGGGCTGCTCAAGCACCAGGCTATACAAACCAAAGTTCTGTGGTGTCTGCACAGACCATCGCTGTTGTACGCCACACACAACCATCACGGCCGAGGTGGAGTTCCACTGTCCTGAGGGAGAAGTCTTCACGAAAAAGATGATGTTCATCAAGACCTGCTCCTGCCACCATGACTGTCCACAAGATAATGACATCTTCCTGGCGTCCAACACTCGGAGGATGATTGGAGACTATGATAACGATATGTGATGGGAGTGTTATGCGCACACACATTCACACATACAAATCAGGACTGCACCATTCTACCACCCAACTCCACCCTCAACACTCACAACTACACGCCTAACCTTCGGTGTAATCTAGCCTTAAAGTAACGGGTCAGTAATTCATTACCTTTGTCAAAGAGATACAATTTTCTTGATGAAATGTTTGTTTGTTTTGAGGCAGTTAAAAAAATGTGTTGTTATCAAACCAACTTTAGAGATTTAAAGAAATATCTCCTTTTTTTTCCTTTTTTTAAACTTTTGTTTAGTTGGTGTTAAGGTGCAGCTTTAACGTCCGCAGACTTTATGACCAGTCTGACAATAAAGATACACATGTGAAATTTGGTGGACAGATGCACTGACAAAGAAATGTAAGGATACATATCAGATGAAACATTTTGCTTTTTCTCTGCATCAAAACATAACCCCACCATAGAGCAGTTGCTGGTTATGTACCCTAGTACCCAGGTTTTGATGTTAGTACCCCGGAATCAAAGAAAAGCTCAGGTCAGTTCAACAACTATACAGAGAAATGTAACATGAAGAGGCAAAGATCAATATGTGTAGCAAAATCATCTCTGCTTAAAAGTCTACTTTCTAGTTTTCCGTAACATTCCACATGATGACAGGTGGTTGTATATTGGCAAGATCATAACACCTCCGTTCAAAAATGGTGTTTGGCATCAGTGGACCGCCGGAGAAGGATCAAGGCGCACATTCACATCTGATGCTAGAGACCATCTTTGAACAGTGACATGGCGGTTACCGCACAGGGGGTAAATACGTCTTCATTAACCACAGACCAGAATACAATGCAGCCATGTTGTTTGCTATTCTATTGCATAGGTTTATAGGATAGATAGGGTGAGCAGACATGTCTGCAGTTGTAGATACTCAAATATAAAACGAAAGCCAAAGGGCTTGATTTTCTTGATTTTGTCTGTAATCTTCAGATAATGCTTTTTAAAACATTAATCATGTCCACCAGCTTGACAGATGTGAAAGGTATAAGGCCGAAACAGTGTTGACAATATGGCTATTGCTTGTTGTGTCGAGATAACGACATAATTAAGTTGTGATCTTGAGACAAGCAAAAGAGCATTACTGCGGGCTTTAAATACTGTATATGAATTGGAAGACCTTAACAGCATCATCTTGAGATAACAAGATAATTCAATAGATTTGTTAAACAGCGACCACTGTGGCCCTGGGTGCAGCCACATGAATGTTACTGGACACCTGAGGTACATGTTGACGTGAAATATTTGTATTTTATATACGTGTTATATGTGTATACATACAGTATATACGTATGTATTGCATCATTTCGTACGAGAGCCCAAGTAAATAAACTTGCACTGTGCTAGCTACATGTCATGGGCTGACGTTAGTGGTGCACTTTTCCTGGGTAAATGTTTGTTTTGTGGCTCGTCAACAAGCTAAGGTTCACGATAAGACGTGTGTTCATGTTTGTTCGTTCGAGAAGAAGGAGACTTCAGCAGGAAAGCTAATGTGGGTCGTAGCAGGCTTATCTCTGCCTCAGTGTAACCGTTGATGTGTCATTAGAACTTTTCTGCAAGATTTGGTCTACTGTATTGTAATAAGGTCTCAATCTGCATAGATAGAATGCATGACAAATGAATGCAAAACTAGGGAGCGCCATCATGAAACCAAAAAAATGTAAATGTCTCCTTTTGGTTTCTGATTTTTTTTCTCAAGCTAATACAGAGGACAAATGATTTCCGGTACAGACATTTTATGCGTGCTGTGACATACAAGGCAAAGCTATTTACTTTAATTTGGACTTATGATATCCTGCATTGATTGCTGATCAGTCTAGTTCAATGTCCATCATATTTGACACTTCCGACTTTACACTTAGCTCTCCATTCTGGCAGTACGGAGCACAAGAAGAACGTAAAACGTGACTGGAGAAATGCTGTTACTAATATTTACTGTATATTTAAAAAGAAAAGGACACATTTGGCATTTGGCAAATCAAGTTTAAGTTTATACTTTAAGACTGTGTACAGTTTTGTACTATAATTTATGCAACTTGTTTAACACAGTGTTTTAGTTCTGTAAATGTATCATGTTGTTTTTCTTTCTCACTGAAATCCCCCTGACTGAGATACAAGTGAGTTATTCGCCGTTGCACTTTTGCCTCTGTTCCAATAAACAAAGTCTATTTTTACAGATACAATGCCTGTTCCTCGTCTTGTTCCTGTAGCTGGAAATAGAAAGTGTGGAGTTGCTTGAACTCGTTGTCAGTTATCCTGCTCTAAAAACAGCAGCTGTGAATTTCAGATGACACAGCACAGCAGCAGTCTCATGTGTTATGTAAACCACTGTGAATTAGAGCTGCAGGCAGTTACACAGAGAGTCCAGACACACAGGAGGAAAAGGCCATTCTGTTGGTATGGTTGTATTTCATGTCTTTAACTATTCAGATTGCATACAGAGTTGTACAAGGCTGGATTAGCACCCCAGGGTGCCAAAGCCCTGTTCACTGTTAATTAGTTTTTTTAATTTATTTGATTATTATTATTTGACTACTCAAATGGTAAATGGTCAGCATTTATATAGCGCTTTTCCAATCTTTGCGATCACTCAAAGTGCTTTACAACACATCAGCATTCACACGTTCACACACATTCATACAGAGTCAGAGGCCACTGTACAAGGTGCCACATGTTCATCAGTGATAAACATTCACACACAAACTCACACACTGTTGATGCCATCAGGAGCAATTTGGGGTTCAGTATCTTGCCCAAGGACACTTCAACATGCTGACTGAAGAGGCTGGGAATCGAACCACCGACCCTCCGACAGGTGGACGACCTCCACCTGCTGAGCCACAGCTGCCCAAGTACAAGTACAATATCCACTTCATTCATAATCAAGCCCTGTGCGAAAATGTTGTTGTTTTACAAAAGTCTGATGCTGGTTGCAAAAAATGTAACCATCGGATCGGCCATGCGTAGTTGTGGCTCGACAGTGTGCAACGTCACTCGGGTTACAGACTGCAGATAGAACAAATACCTTCAGAAAAGAAGTCACAAGTGTAAAGGAGAGTACCTCAGTTGGCATTCATATCATAATCACTGGTTGAAAAATCAGCATTATCATGTTGTAGGATAAACTGATTTTTGCGGTCACAACAAATGAACCACATTACACATATTACCAAACTACCTCATGTTTGTAAATTCATGTTTCTGTCCATGCTGCAGCATGTGTCATCTCAGGAATCCATCTCATCAAAAAATGATCAAAAAAGTAGCATAAAGACTTTAGTGGGTTAACGTACAGACACATTTGAATGAAAAAAGAGGAACTTGAGGCTATGAATGTCTGGGGTTGGCAGAGTATGCTGATCAAGCATACTTAGTCATCATTGACCACGGTTGTTGATTTGTTTTTTATTTATTTATAAATGCTTTAAAATTGTGAATTTGGCAGCTGAACCTTTTAAACAAAACTTTGCGGGGGTTGAGGAGTGATGGCCCTGATGCTGGGTTCTGCCACAGAAGGCCTGCTCATGAACTGCACCAACTGATACGCGATCTGACTCCAAACTAAATGGAGAAGTTGGCAGTCCTGCTTGGAAAATGTCACTTTTTTGCACTGGGAACAACAAACAAACTTTTGCTATATGTGAAATCACAAATTAAGATGAATAAAATAAAGCTTTATTAATAATGATGGCTTCTTGACTCCCCTTGCTCGGATCTCGGCCATTTTCAAATTCAACCTTCATTTTGACCGCTTTTGACTAGACATCTGTAAAGTTCTGTGACACATACAGACAAGCTGAAACCAATATCAGCGTCGCTGTCATGGCTGGTAAAAATAATAATATAATATAATACAATACAGCAGTATTACAAAGAATATCAAGTCCAACATGGCATAGTATGGTACAGTATAGTATAGTGTGGTGTAACATAATATGGTAAAATAGTAATAATTATTGTTTAGTATGAAATTAATAGTAAGTATTGTATAATATATAAATGTATAACCAAGTATATAAATCAGTCCAACAGAGAGACAATTAAGAGGCAGGGTGGTGTGAAAGTCCTGAGTGTGCGAGATTCTGTGGGAATAAGTAGTCTTTTCTTTTAAGAATCTCGTCTTTTAGAATCAAAAGAAAAATCTGAGAACAAAATCGTTTCCAGAAACGTGACTGTTACAGTGAAAGCAGGCCGGTGGATTTAAATGCAAAAGGAACTGAAGAAAAGGTCATTCATTTACCAGACAGAGGAAGGCAAAGCAAAAACTGACTCAAAACACAAAAGAGAGTAGCGACCGCTGCACAATGAGCGAAAGGGAAACAAACAGGTATATAAATACACGGAGAACTACACACAGCTGGATTATGCAGGCATAAAGAGGGAAACAGGAAGATTGGCTAACGATGAGACAACGAGGGCGTGGCAGTCCACAACACAAGGGCAGAGCAAATGAGACCAATACAAGACAGGTGTACAGGGGGAAAATAAGGCTGGCATTCCTTAATCCCTTGCCCTGCTCATGCTGCACAACCTTTGGTGATCCATGCCCAAGATACAGTGGCTGTCCTGGAGAAGACACTCTCTCTCGTCTTAGTCTGTCACGGTACGACTTGGAACACAGGCAAGGAGACTCAAAAGCGACAACTCAGACAGATCTTGGAGAATGCAAAAGACTTTACTGAAGTCAAAACAGGTTCGGTACACTGGAAGGCAGCGAAGCAAACAAATCCGATAGAGAATAGACAAGTGGAGAGTCGGGTCACGAAAGCAGGGTCAGGTAATTCCGGGGAATCCATCTCTGGAAACAGGAAACAGGAACTGGGAGCACCGCTGGAACTCTAAGACGCATACTGTCGGTACAAAGACAAACTGGCAACGAGGAACACAAAACACAGAGACTATATACACCAGGAAGTGGGCGGGGTAACGAGACACAGGTGGAAACACTAACAAAGTGATGGGGAACACCTGGGGCAGGAAGTGAAGACACTGAAACGAGAGGAGAGGTAAGTAACACAAAATAAAACAGGAAGTACAAACGAACAACAGTTAACCCTCACATAGTCGTCAGTGGTCCAAACCAAACACGCTTCCTCGATACGTCCAGGATGGTGAGGTTTGCCCAGATCTAAGAGATCAATCTGGTGGTGGTCTCCCCGTAAACCTCCCCTTTAACGGCCTGTAATCCATAACCCGTGCATATCCAAACAGTATGTGGCGAACCATCACTGGTTACGCTCTGTGATAGAAAAGATATTTCAAGTAAGTGTCACAGCAATTTTTTATGTTCATTTATTAATGTGGTTAGCCGGGGAATGCACACAAAGTGCTCATGCATATCCATGCAGGTGTGTGTACAGTGTCAGTCTCGCATGAGTAATCCACCCCTCGGTAGTAAATACTCTGACCAGAAGAGTAATAGTTTCCTTCTTGCGCTGGTGTCACTGTTCAGACGGCACATCCATGGTGGGTGGCAGGGTGCAGCAGAAGCGATGTATACAGTATGTGAGAAAGGGTGGATGCTGTTGATGTGTGCCAGCTCTGCTGCAGTACTGCTCCCCTCAGCTGTACTGTTGTACAGACTGGCCGGCAGCCAGCTCATCTGTAGAATATGTGTGTCTGACTGACAAGCTGGCAAGTGTGTGGAGCCATTACATACACCATATGATTGTTTAAATGTTTTCCCATGAGGCTAAAACATATGGTGCAATACAGATGGTGATATGTGGGTGTGTCAAGTCAAAGATGTAGCCTGATGCAGTAAATGCACATGCTGAAGTATGCACAACTAATGCCAAAGGAATTCAATCAATCAGTCCATTTTTTTTATTAAAATTCCAATAAGGAAATAAAATGACTTGACTGGCAGAGCTGGCCTATTATGTCTCTTATTTTCTGCTGCTGTGCACAAATGTGATGGTTAAAAGCTACAAGGAGAGCCCCCCGCCCCCCTCCACCCACATCGATATGTCTATGATGTGTATGTGTATTTATATACCATTCTTATTTTTTTTTTTGTAGTGCGTTTCCGGTAGAGGCTAAGTGAGGCAGCTTGACGCAGCATTTCCCTGAGCCCGAGGCGGCCACTCCTCCGCGGCTCCGCGGTGCGTGGCGGACCGGTGCCGCTGTGATGGGCTGCTGGCGTGTGGCGTGATATTAGCAGGAATCCAACCAGCGGAGGCGGATGGAAAAGACCGACATCTGTCAGCGGAGAAGAGGAGCAGGGCCGCCGTCAAGCTCTCAGGTGCTGTAACTGAATACACATGATGTTCATATGTGACTGTAAATATGCAGCTGCTGCAGTAGTTTGAAGGCAGCCTGTCTGTTCATTGAAATGTTATGGAGAGGCAGGAATATCTGAGAGCTCATGATTATATTAATATAGCTATTTGGCCTGTTAAAGGTTTTAAATATATATATATATATATATATATATTTATTTATTTATTTTTAATCAACATTCTGTGTTTATGGTCTCTGAAGTGCATCAATGTTACTGATTTGGGAAGATTTGGTCTGGAGAACCTTGGCAAACTCAATTGACAAATCAGTCGAAATCATTAGTTTTGCTTATCAGCAAAGGTCACATTATGACACAGTTTGAAACCCTTATGATTTATGAATCAATCAATTGCTCTGGTAAATGTGGTGTTAGTTAATTAAAGAGAATAATATAAATGGTTGCCTCAACTTTAAGAATTGCTGTGCATATTGGTGGTTTCTTTTTTTTCCAACAGCATTTAAAATTATTCTAAGTCGTGTTATTGAGGCTCTGTGTAGATATGAGGTGCAGCTGAACAGTGGCTCCCAGCAGATGATGAACGCGTGACATTCTTTTCCGTGAACGGACAGCAGCATGTATGGGGGCTGTGGCTCATCACCCACACAGTTCTGACAGACCTCCCATGTGTGCTGCTTGTGCAAACGTAAGCACCGCAGACATCAGAACAGGAACCCTGTGAGTCTGACTGAGCACAAATATTATTTATTGTCTGTGATTTTGATGAAAGCCCAGTGCTGATGATAATCCGCTTCCGAGGCTGCTCTCTGCAGGCATCCTCCAACAAACCCAAAGTTAATGCCCCACTGAGATGCTCCTCCTTAACGTTTTATGCAGAATAAAATAGAATAGCCGTACTTTAATGCCCAGGTAGAGATTTGTCGTTGACTCCTGCAGTGTATGTACAGCAGGCCGGTTCATTCACACTTTATTTCTTCTGCCAAATGGTAGAAGTTGGAACTCAAAGTGAAGAACTTGTAAGACCCCGCTCATAGATCGTCTGGAGAGGCCCATCATGTCACATTTTGAGAAGTTCATGACAAGGTTGTCGCCCAAGTTCCATGAAACAGAGTTCAGAGTTGAGGTGTTCAGCACGTGGAAGGAACCAACCTATAAAGCACACAGCTGGCGATGTTCTATTTTTCTTTTTTTAACAATCCAAATTTACTGATAAAAGCCAACAATGTGTTAGTCCGTCTCTCGATACTTTGTGACTTCCCATTCCTATCTGTGGCTCTCAGCCCTAAGCCCATTGGTTCCTAATGAAGACTTATATACATACACATTGTGGAGTTTCTCCTTGTGCGGTGCGAGGGTCTGAAGACAGAGGGGGTCGTATGCTGTGCAGTCTGTAAAGCCCCCTGAGACAAATGTTTACTGTGTGATATTGGGTTATATAAATACATTTGATTTTATAATCTTCAAGATGCAATTTCTAGTTTTGAAAAGGCCCAGTTATTTCCTAGAACAGCTTACCACCGTAATTAAATGTGGCCAGGAAGAGATAATGCATTTGTTGGGGACTATTTTCAGCGGCAGATTAATCCATGTGGTGCTCTAGTGAGTATTTCAGTGCGTGTGTTCATTATCATGAAGGAACATGTCACCCAGTGCAACAGCGTGACTCATTTTGGGACAACAATGGAGCTCTATGGCGCAGAGGAAGAAGATATAACAGGCTGCGATTCACACACTACTTGTTAGTAGATACGTTCATTGTTGGTTTGGCTCTGCACATGGGATTTGATGACAGGAAGAAAAATGTTTGTCACCAGACTAGTCCTTTAAACGGCAGACACATTGTACCAATAGGAAACTGGAGAAATGACTCAGGTCCACCAGAATCTCCTTCAGCTCAGACTCCAGAGGCTCCTTCGGCCTGAGCTGGAGCTCCGGCGCTGGCAGCCAACACTGACGCCACGCTGCTGGACCATGTTGCTGGGCCCGCTGGAGGGAAGGGAGGCACGGGAGAACCAGGACGGAGCGGGGGAGACTGTCAGACCCTGCTGCAGTAAAATGAGAGGTTTTCTAAAAGGACTCTGGTGCTTGGAAACACTACCGCTTGTGTCAAGAGGGACCGCCAAAATCAACACAAACGGAAAGTTCCTTGCAGTGCGTCTAATGATGCTATTATTGGTCCCGAGAAAGTTATTCACAAGTCACATAAATAATTGAAACAAATTGAGATGGCTGGCAATATGTGCGGTTACTATAAGTGGTAATATTATGACATTAAAAACCCTTTGTTTCCTGCTGTGGCTGCTTTATATTAAATCATTGGGGGCTTTTATTCATAGGAAATGCAATGTGTTTATAACCGAGTTAGTGGAGCTTCATTAGCGATGCTATTCTTAAATAGAAAAAGATTGAGTTAACCAGATATAGACATATTCTGTGCTATTTTGAGGAGGACATGCAAATCTGTCAATCATGAGAATAGAATCTTTTTTGGTCCAATTACATACAGCCACACTGCAAAAACTCCTGATATAAGCAGGTTGTGTACGATTATTAGGATTGTTTTAAGAATATTTTGTCTTTTTTCTTACTTAGTTAGTAAATCTTGAAGTTAGTTATTTTACATGCAAATCAAGCTGCGGTCTTGTTACAACCACTGGACACTGCGTGAAGGTGTACACCATTCATTATTTACTCCGTGGAGGAGATGGAGCTATATTCCTGCTCTCCTGTGGTGCTACGACTTTGGATCAAGTTTTTTGTGCGGATGTCGTCAGGCCTGGATTCTTATCAAGCAGCCAAAGTTTCGAGCAGATCGGACAATGTGCAGTGAAGTTAAAACAACTTTCTGTTATTTAATGGCAAAGAACGCAACGCCATGGCGAAGGCGTTTATCGAAACTAAAAAGCTTCATAATTTACCTCACTGACCATGTTTGAGGTTGATCTGATTAACTACGTAGGAGTAATTACTAAAAGTAATTTGGTGAAGTTTGGTGAAGATTAGACAATGTTGAGTGAAGTCACTGCTACTTCCTGTTTCATGACGAGGAACGCCGCGCCATTGGGAAAGGTGTTTTTCACGAAAACGCGAAAGCTTCAACACCAAAGCCCTGAACTTTGCAATTTTTGCCAGTCCTGAAATCTGTGCCAGAAATCTGTGTGTCTGCGTTTGTGAGTTTTTGAGCATCCTAAACCCCTCAAAAATGTGTTAAAGGAACAGAAAAATATTAATAATCTCTACGCAAACAATAGGTTTCCTCGCGCTTTCAGCGGGCAGTAGTGAACGGGGGGGTTTCAACAGTTATGGGAGGCTCTACAGAGGTACGTGTCTGCATTTCCTAGCTGCAAAATTGTTAATTAGGTTATCATATGACAGCTTATGAGCGAGTTCTGCTTGTTCCTTTTGCAATCAGCGTATTCTGCCATTCAGTGCAATGTTTTTTAGTCCTACTTGGACATTCCTTGTACTCAAAATCAAGCATCACTCAATCAAGCTGAAATCAAGTAGCTCACCAAATGTGTCTTTCACCTGGCTCAGTGTCTCAAGCCTGTCTTGCAGTGACATCAAGCAGAGTCTGCAACACTATTGAAAAATGTTACCTCAAACTGAAGGGCGATGGGTCTGGATGTCTGTATTTGGAGAGGGAGGTTTTTGGCACTGTCAGTGAGCCTAACGGCAACGTCAATCTGCATTGAACTAGACCGAAGCAGCTTGTTCACATAGTTTGTGATGGTAAGAATGTCACACCATACAATAGAGCAAATGATACATCGGAATGAGGCCACTTCTTTTGCAAGGGCTTGAGCCTCTACTTTGCAAGAGGCTCTACTATGGTTCTGAAAAGAAAGAAAGAGCTTCTGCACTTAGCCAAATTAGCCAATAGCATCCTTAGATGACTTGGCTATTACAAGATTCATTGTGTGTGCCCCACAAGGAACAAACAAGGCTCTTTAGCTGTAGCAATCGGGCCTCGAGATCATGCATTTTTCTTTTCATATTAGCTACATTGTCATGGGCCTGTCCTCTACAATTTTCTAATTTCAGAGTTCCTTCAATTTGTCAAGAATGACATTCAACAGGTTGAAGCCAGTTGTTTCCACCACATCCCAAGGAAGTATTCTTTAATGTCTGGTTTTGGCTCCACAGACAATGTGCACAATGATTCAACCTCTGCTCTTTATGGCTTCCATCTCCAACTGTAGAGAATTTTGGAGTAATATTTTGCATCTTTGATATTCAAAACAACGGTATGTACTTTTATTTGTATCATTTCATTTTGTGTCTGCTGTTCAAGATTGTGTGTCCGGATATTTTCTTCATTTTGGCCAGATAAATTTCCATTTCAGAGTCAAACAAGAGAGACAGTGATGGTGATTTTGCGTTTGAGGACAACACACCGCTCTTTCTTTTCTTCCACTAAAGCGCTTAAAAGCAAAACAAAACACAGTGTTCTTCTGTTGAAATACACAAGCAAACTTATTGGGATCCTCTCTCCATTTTAACTAGTTCTAAGAATGAAGTGCCCATCCTTCTGGTTCTTTTGGAATATTAAAATTGGACGCAACTTTAAACAGACCTTGGCACACAACAGAGTCTAAAATATGAGATGGCCAAAGAGCAGGATCAACTGGAAGGGACACACTGGTGGTCTCTACAACCTCACTTACTGATGGACTCTGAGTGTAGTTACACTAGCAAGGACCACGCCACAACAATATGTTGTTTAAAGATTTAAAGGAAGTTCAGGAGGTATTGGATGTTGAGGACTGATGAATGAATGTAGAAGGGAGGGGTGAAGGAGGAAGAGGGATGTCGTCTGTTGTCGGTAGGTTCTGAGGATGTACTGAAGTCCAGGCTGATTGAGACTCAGTGTGGGGGTTCTGTCTCAGGCGTGTTTCTGCCTGATCTGAATACATGCCCCCAAAAGAGTCCGATTGAAATTGAGCGTATGGACTTGACGGATATCATTGAGACTGTTGCGGATGTAGGAGCGATATGCCTGGGGTGTCCAGTGGCCAAGGACCTGGATTTTGTGATCTGAGGTGCCTAATCTGGCTGCTGTTCCAATGCTGAAGGAATGGCTCGAATAGAGTTCTGAAGATATGTCTGAAATGTGGAGGACTTTGTGTAAATGCTTCTGGAACCAGAATCAAGAGTCCATTTTTCCTGTTTCTGTGAGAAAAAGTGGGTGTTGAGGTGGTGCCTGAGTTGATGTAAGACTTGATGCGAAAAAATATAGGTTGGGAAAGAAATCCCAGCTGATCTGTTTTACTCCTTCGGAGTATAAATATGATGAGTCGGAAGTGTGGATGTTGATGTCAGATAGACAGTGATGATGAGAGATTCCTGTTTTTGCAAGCCTTTGATTAACATTGTTTCGTGGCAATGAGAGGTAGAAGAATAATGGAGACTGGTGACTAGTTTGATAAAGATGTTAATTCCTGTTTAGCAGATCTGAATAGTGGAGGAGCAGAAATGACTGCTGGTATGTGGCATGATATGCCTTGAAACAATTCTGGCCAGTTAGGTAGGTTGAGAGCGCGCTTGGGGCAAGGCTATTTATGGATGGTTTCCTATGAAGCGTGAGATGTTTCCCAGCTGTTGAGTTTGTTGAATGTTGTTGCGGAAAATGGCGAGACTGGTATGGGATAAAACCCGATTCTGAGACCAAACGTCAGAATTTCTTAGTTTAGGATCTCTGTGACTGCGGTGTTGTCGGCGTGGATGTGTATGGGCTTCCTAGAAGATTCGTGCCCCCAAAAAGAAAGCCAGCTATGGCAATGGGATATAGCTTTTGAAGTGCAGATGAATGAGAGTGGGACTCTGAGTCAGGAGATAAGAACTCTGAGGTCCATGCAAAAGCGTATCATTTCCCTCTACGTCGCCACCAAAAGCAATGGAAGGAGCTGCGTCTGTGTAAAGCTGGATATCCTCAGATTGAGTGAAGAAGTTGTCATAAAGGAAGGAAATGCTATCCCGAGAAGATAGAAAATGTTGACATTGATACATTTCCAATGCATGCCTCATCCAGCAGGACTGTATCGTGGAGAAAGGGAATTTAGTTAAACGGTTAGGCAGAAAGGATTTGCTTGTGGGATTCCCTCCAAAACATAGAAATATGGTCACCAGCTCAGATCTCGGGAAGGCTGAACAGAGGATGTCGCAGTAAAGGAAAATGCAAGGGTGTATTCTGCAGGAGTTAAGTCCTTAGACCTAGAAGGTAATGGATGTTGGAGTTTACTGAACCAAGGTTAGTCTGCATTCCCCTGGATTTACTGTCGATAATGGATGGCTGGATAAGATGGGCTAAATCTAGGTAAGAGAGAATCTGCTTGCATAGACGGCACCGCTCGAGTATTTTGTTGTTTACAATCGCCTTATTTGTACTCTACTTTTTAATCTGACCCATAACTGCACTTTTTTAATTTACATTTATATATTTTTGCACTACTTGCACTATATCAGCCTCACAGCATTTCACATAAAAATCATTTATTTGCTCTATAGTCAACAATTATTGTATATTACTAATTAGCTAACTTTTTGTTAAGTGTTGTATAGTTTTTGCCCATTATCTTCGTCTTTTTTGCTAAACTGGTGCAGCAGTGAAATTTCCGAACCAGAGCCCCACAGTTTTTGAGGGTGGGCTCCGTTTGCGGTCGTGAAGACTGCCGAATCGCACCGCAAGTGCGCTCTGGTGAATGGCCAGGGACTGTGTGTGAGGGAGGCTGCTGATGATCAGAGGGTTGGTCCCGGCTACCGCGGCTATGTCTGTGGTGTCCGCAGTTTCCAGCCCTCGCTGACAGACGAGAGGAGATATCTACCAGGGGATGAGAGGAGATATCTACCAGGGGATGAGAGGAGATATCTACCTGGAGAAAAGAAATGCGATATGAAAAGACAACATTTCAGTTGTCTTCAAAAAAACAAATGTGCAATTGCATTCAGCAATAACTATGTACACAGAAAAATAGTTCTAATAGAGCAGAGTCTTCTGTAGTAATGCACTTTTTTTGTGCAACTCTACTACTATTGTTTCTACTATTACTACTACTGTAATAACAAGAAGAATACAGTACATGTGTGCCTACTACCAGGCTACAGGATGTAATGTTGTAATGTGCTACTTAGTTTCGTCTCTAGAGGGAGCTCACCGCACACATTTTTTAAGAATACAAAGCAGCTTTGTAGGCTAACTCTTTTTCTAAACTCCAGTAGATCATGATTATTTTCCACAGCTATTAAAGCAGCGGCACTCGCTCTGCAGCGGTGTTAGGTATCCTCACAATTTTTGTCATTTTATCTACCTAATATAGTCATTCATTGTAATTTCACTATTGTTATTTCTGTCCCGGAGGAAGTGTAGAGTATGGTCACCTAAGCCATGGATCTTCAAGAGGGGGCACGTGACCCCTGTGGGTCCTCAGGCTTACTGAAGGGGGACCAAATTAATATAAAACATATTTTTTTATTAAAATATGTCTGAAAATACACATTAAAGAATCATTAATCCAACATGTTATTAACAAAGATAAATCGGCCTATTGGTAAAAAAACAAAACAAAAAAAAAAAAAACATTAACTAGTAAGCTGCAGCTATGTATTATTATTTGAATAGAAATACAAAAGGTAGGTTTATACATGAGGAGGACCCTGCTCTGTCTCTCTTTCAGCTAAGGGGTCCTTGTTTTTTTGGAAAGTCTACAAGACCTTCATTAGCTGGAGGTAAGAGTATACGATCTTTAGCTAGCTTGCTTACATTATCGTTGGCTAGCCGGCTCAGTATATTTCCGTTAAAGGTGCAACGTGTAATTCCGAACCACCTGCACCAAAGAAATAGGGGACAGTATTTCACCTCTACTAATAGGCAAGGCAGGTTTATTTATATAGCACATTTCAACAGCAATGCAATTCAAAGTTCTTTACAAAAAAACTCTCACTTCTAGTATTATGTATATTTTTACCCTTTAGCAAATTATATAAAAAAACATTACCAAGGTTATTACATCACTATATGTTAAGTCAATTTTATTTATACTGGTCTACAGCCAGAAACATCTTTAATTCTTTAGCAGGGGAAAAAAGGAAGAAACTTCACAAAAGAGAAATAGAAGAGCAATGCTTCCTCCGGGACAGAAATAACAATAGTGAAATTACAATGAATATTAGGTAGATAAAATGAACAAAAATTGTGGGGATACCTAACACCGCTGCTGAGCGAGTGTCGCTGCTTTAATAGCTGTGGAAAATAATCATGATCTACTAGAGTTTAGAAAAAGAGTTCTGCCCTGGGGAGATGAACAAAGTAAAAATCATATCTGTGTGTCATTGCTGATTGTGTGCTAACCTTGTGTCTTGTTTGTTTCTTGTCTGTTCACACGACTGGACCAATGACGGCTGATGTCTTCTGAACTTCTGCTGCTGATATGATGGTGAGTAACATTACATCTTAATGATA
>CALSCE010010669.1:711577-722146 GCA_943593645.1 Bovichtus variegatus | reverse complement strand
GAGAGAGAGAGACTAATTCACCATGACAAATGGTCAAATGCAACGTAAAACTAGCAAAAGAAGATCGACTCACAAACTAAACTACTGTACGTTGTGCGGAGGCAGGTGCAGGTGAACAGACTCTCTTATGTCTCTCAGGTTTAGTGATTTGCGGGGCCTTGTCGAAGCCCTTGTCTCCTTCGCTCACCCTTTTCCTTTGTCTGTATATATTTGCCCCAAAAATATTATTATAAATCAAATAGGCATCAACCATGGAATAATATAAAGTTAATAAACAAGACATATTTATAAAGTTTCGTGGTTTTCTGATGATCCTCAGTGACTTTACAATTCTGTTACGAATGAAATTAATATGTTTTTTCCAATTTTATTTATCATCATCTAAAATGCTTAAGTAACAGGTGTGAGAGACTTGAGAAATTGCTTTTCCATTTACTAACTCTCTATCATAATTCCTACCCGCAAATATGAAATTAGATTTTTTATTTTTTTATGAGAGCTTATCGAGTTAAAACCATCTTGCAACTTTCACAATTGACCTTGTGCGCTGCAAGGGTCTAAGGACGGAGGGGTGTCGTATGATGTACAGATTATAAAGCCCCCAGGGGCAAATTTGTAATGTGTGATATTGGGCTTTATACATGTATATCTAACATTGGATTTGATTTGACCAGCTCCTCTTTTGTAATATTTATTAGAGTATTTAAATCAGTATGAGACAAAAACATGTTGGTATCATCACCAAACAAAAAAAAAAAAATAATAAAATGTAGAAACTAATAAAAAATCATTAATGTTATTAAGACATTTTAAGGATCCTGAAATAGATCCTTGGGCTACACCACATGTCAACTGTGTTTGAAGCACAACCATTTATTAAAACATATTGCTCTCTTTCACTCATGGGACTAGTCAACCACTTTAATGTATGACTTGGAATAACAAAATATCATGCTCAACGGTGTCAAATGCTTTAGAGATATTTAATTTTTTTTTATTATCATTCGTTGCTGCATGTATATTGTCAACGAGTTGTAAGTACTGCAATTAGAAAATTCCAAGGTGTACACTCTGAGTGATGAATACATTTATATACTGAATCTTGGTGCCTTTAGGTTTATTTCCTCTTTTTAGAATTTCCTCTTTATTCTTGAATCTGAGCAGCTTAATCACTATTGGCCTTGAACTATTCGCTTGCTCTTTTTCTTTCGCTTGCGACGCACATTTTCAACCTCAATTGATTTGGGATCAAATTGTATTTGTCAGCCAGTAGTGGTTTAACTTTAGATTCTGTGACTTGTCATGATTCACTGCTTTCTTTAGGGACTCCATCAATGATGATGTTGTTTCTCTTTGACTAAGTCAAAGATACTCACAGTTTATTAAAACAAGCCTGGGCGGATGCAAACTCACTTGAAATGCTCTTAAGACCGGCGGCACGGTCAGAGAGTCTCAAATACATCCTTTTGTGAAAATGGCAAACTGATCTTAATGTCCTGCACGTCTTTTATGACAGTGTCCCTCCTTTGGTTAATAGACTCCATAAATAATTGAACAAAGTGGTTTTCGTGTTGCTCATTCAAGTCTTTGAAATATGATTTCTGCTGATCAAGCATCTCATGGATCATAGTCAGTGAATAGGAATCCTCTTCCTGGTTGGCTTTATTTGGCCCGATTGTGGACACACGCAAAAAAATTGGTCGGGAAACTAAGAAGAACTACACCTCTGTTCACAGTCGCCAATATAAATATGAAGCAGTCAAAATGTACAAGGCCAGGAGGGAGGGGAATGAGTGTGTGCAGAAAATCCAGCAGTATATTCTTCTTAGCTCAGGAGGCGTGTTGAGGCACACATGTTATTTGTATTAAGGTTGTGGTTTGGAATTGTTTCAATAATTTTACCTTAACCGTTCCTCTGCGTCTGTGACATGCACTGCTCACTAGATCAGCCAGTGAATGGAACTAAAGGAATGTACTCAAGCTTGTATTACACGTTTTTCATTTTATGCACCTTTATTCTTTTACTCCTTTTACTCCACTTGATATTTCACATTCAATCAATTCATAAAATATGAAGCAATGTTCTTAAATAAACAGTATTCAAAGTAGTTCAAACTGGTTCCACAGTCCACTACTACAAAATGAAATGCTGCTTATAATGATCCAGCTATATCATACGTTTTATTATGTATTTCAGCGTTGCCGTTTTGAAAGCTTCTGCCATTTACAGTCCCTCCCGCTCCACCCTGTCTATATATTTAGTGTGGTCACGGTTGCCTTAGTAGTGCTCCTCCACAGAGCACAGCCTCCGTCAGTGTGTCCAGCAGACTGCAGCAGAGAGCAGATCAGCAGAAATGGATGAACAGGTGGTCTCTGACTCAGGATGGATTATCATCATCAAATGCCCGCACGCTGATCCAATATTGGAGTGGGGAGCGGAGAGCAGAGTATTTACTCACATTCAGCCTTCATGCAGAATCAAACGCAGTCACGGTGATGTTTGTACACATCAGTCCGCCGAGGAGAGGACGGTGTCTTCATCAGCTCACTGGGTTCTAGTCTTTATGGTTGACACTGAACACATGTTCCTTGTTGTCAAATAGTAACATCAAATATTGCATTTTTTTTTATCGTTTTTATCATCGTAATGTGCTATTTGAGCATGCATCTCTTCAGATGATGGAAAAGGCTAAAGCTTATTTGTGCACAATGATGCATCCAGATGCTCGGCCTCCTTAATGACATTCAGTACATCAGTGTTATGCTGTGACCCAATTCTACACTTGTTCTAAAACTAGAAAGTAAATACTGTGCACAAGAGTTCAAACTACACTGGATTGTTTTGAGGCTAATGCCAATATTTAATTTAGGTTTGGGATTTGGAAAAAGAACTCAAACGTATCTTTGACATTTCTCTACTTCAGCCTCAACTTTATTATTTATCCATCGGAAATGTGTCTCGCAGACGGGCGTTATACACATGAATCACAGGGAGCTTACTGATGACATTAAAAAGCAACAATATATCATATAATCTAAAACATATACAAATATAACATTTAAAAAAATATATAAAAACATGATAAAGTAAAAATTACTCTAAGAAAAACAAAAATATAATATATATTGCAAAAAATATATATAACAGCAGATCAAGTCAAAACACGTCTATCTGTCTGGATAAAAGTGTAAAGTTAAGCCGATGAGAAATATAGAGTCAAACGGAGTGCAGTTGTAGGTGAGATGAAGTACAAGTGTGCAAGTTACATTAAGAGATTCCTTTCAATGGCTACAGGAATAAACTACAATTACCACCTCGCGGTTGTAAGCCACTGCCAAGCAGTCAAGGTGCAGTTTACATCCATGCATTTCCAATCTAAGCCATCCAAGCTCGTCCAATCAATGACAGGGCCCCAGTGTATGTGCTCAGGGATCATTATCACTGTATGTATCCTGCAACACCGTGCTCTGCTCTCCTAAAATCAATGATCATGTGTTTGGTTCCGGTTAAGACTCATTAAACTTCGCTGAAAAAAGTAGTGTGAAACGTATGTGCGCCTAGCTCCAGAATGCATCTAACAAAGAAAACATATAGAGTAACATGAGTGAGTTTCAGAAAAAAATTAAACAATATAACCGGTGTATATATATTATATATACACGGCTGGTGGATAAATCGCAGTCTATTCATGAGTTATGTGTATGGATGAGTGTCAGGCGCTGGTCCCGCAGCCTGATGTACTTAATATATTCAGTGGCTTCTCCCTGATGATGTAATGCACGCTCGACAGCAACAGATGGACATCTCTCTTTTCGGCCCAAATACTGTCTGCTGGAACAACAAATATACACAAATATACACATTAGTGACAGAATCAAGAGCACCCCGGCCCATGCAGTCAGAGTGCCCTAAGATCTGCTATTTGTGCATACACAACTGTAATGTCACAAAGGCTGATAAAACAAGGCGCAGTGCGGTTAAAGCAAGAGATATCTTGGAATATGGAAATGTCATTGAATCAATTATTACAACAACACAAACGATTGAACCATAAACCCCCTCCACCCTAAGCGCACCAGCAGCCTCAGCAGTCCCATGGTGTCGCGAGCAGGCTGGTGGCTATTGTTGTGCTGGCACAGAGGTAATTGAGTGGAAGTGGAGGGAGGTAATTAAAGAGCACACGCTCAGCTGGAGGCCACACAGCACAGATGTCAATAGAAGAGGGAGGGAGTGCCGAAGCTTCTTGAACACTGCGGCCCCCGCAGAGGAGCGGGAGTCAGACATGCAGCAAAACAATGTTTCTATTTATTGCCGAGTTAAGCAGGTTCCAAACGCGGGACGGATGTGGACCCATGACGTCACAGCTCAGCCCAAGCTCCTGACCAGCTGCTGATGTTAATACAGTTCATACACAGCTTCTACATTTAATAACACTTTGTCCAGGAGCTGTGTTTTTAGAAGACTGCAATGTTCATTCTAATGTTGCTAACTGTCATTACATTGCGGACAAGAGTGTTAATGGGGTAACATTCGAAACAGATTATTTACGGTAAAATGTATATTCCCAGAGGATTTTAGAGGAGAGGAGCATCCTTAGTTAATAACGCGCTCAGGGCGGTGAAGGTAACGGACAGCAGCACATAGTGCACCACTACTTTGGTCAGTTGTTTTTCAACTTTTTCTTTTCTACTCGATTGTGCCCCTCCCTCCTCAATCTCTGAAACCAAACCCTACAGTGATGAATGAATCCAGATGCCATAATGACGTCATCGGGGTTAACTGCGCATGTAGAGTTTGTAGAGTTTCAAAGACGTTATCATTTATCAGACATGGGATCTAACGGAAGCCCCGGTCAAAGTGCACATTCCTGTACTGGCCTGAACTGAACTGTGTTTCTGGTGCCAAGATGGCAAAGACAGCTGCTTAATTAGCACATATTCAAAAACTATTGTCCTCTGGCTGCTGGGTTTTTGACTCCAATATATTCTGAACATTAGAGTACTTCAGCTCTGCCTTCAGTACCATCACCCCGGCTCTGCTGCCGACTCCAGGTGAATCACAGACTTCCTGTCCGACAGGAAGCTGGCAAAACTCGTCTCGGACTCCCGAACCACCAGTGCCGGTTCCCCCTCAAGGCTGCGTTCTTCCCTCTCGGCTCTTCTCCCTGTACACCAACAGCTGCACCTCCAGCCAGAAGTCTGTCAAGCTCCTGAAGTTCAAACGACACCAGTCAACGCTGTAGAGTCCTTCCACTTCCCGGGCTCCGTCATCACCCAGGACCTGAGGTGGGAGCCGAACATCAGCTCCCTCATCCAAAAAAGCACAGCAGAGGTGGTCTTTCTGCGGCAGCTGAAGAAGTTCCACCTGCCAAAGACAATGATGGTGAACTTCTACACTGCCACCATCGAGTCCATCCTCGTCTGGTACACTGCAGCTACAGCCAAGCGCAAGGGCAGGCTGCAGCGTATCATGGGCTCTGCGGAGGAGGTGATTGGCTGCAATCTGCCTTCCCCCCAGGAGCTGTACACCTCCAGGACCCTAAGGCGGGCAGGACCCCTCCCACCCTGGACACAAACTGTTTGAATGGCTCCGCTCTGGCAGGAGGCTGCGCTCCATCAGGACCGAAACCTCACGCCACAAAAAGCCTCATGTACTGGGCCGGGGACCCCCAACGGGGAACACCACACGTTGTACTTATGTATTTCTTACATTAACGCACATATTTGTGATCATATATCTGTACTATACAAACTATGTAAATTCCTCTGACTATTTTGCAAATTTTTGCAGAATACTAGCTATTTTAAAGCAGCTAGTCCCCATTTAATTCAGATATATTTTGCATGTACATATTTTTTTCACAGTAATTGTCATATTCTTATTGTATTTCCTTTTTTTGTATATGTATATTTATTGTACACATTTCTTGATTTTATAATAGTTTTTACAATAGTTTTTATTTTTTTACATTTTAATTTCTCTGACTGTGTTTATCGATGCACCATAAAACACCAGAGCAAATTCCTTGTATACGAAAACCTACTTGACAATAAACTGATTCTGACATTTGTAAATCTTATTGTGTTAAAAACGGTTGTCACTTTCCCATTAAATGGAAATATTAGAATAAATATCATTCCATAAATATACACAGTATATATAGATTATATACAGACACATTTGTCAACTTAAAAAACTTTAGGATCGGCACTAGAATGTTAGATAAAGTTCTGTGGGGTGCTTAACTAGGGGTTTCGCAATATACCGGCCCTGATGATAACCGTGATATAAATATTGATGTCATGTTAATAATACACATTTGATAATATTGTGTAAATAATCCAGCGGATGATAAGTATATGCTTTTGTACAGTTATGGTCACAGACTCTCCTAGCACGGACCAAAAAAAGAGAGAAAGCACGATGAACAAAGTTAAAGGTGAATTTGATTGATAGCATTTTTTCTTCATTGTCTGTAGATATTGCGATAATGTTGTTACCATGGTTTTTTTTGTAGTGAACGTCGGACGTGACGACAGCCCTAGTTTGAGGTTGCACAGCGTGAGTTACGTGTGCTGGAAAGGTTAACTAAGGATCTGTCTCATCGCTGCCTTGCTCCTCTCTACACCACACAGCGTTCATGGTTCAAATGTTTTGTCTACAAGCTGCTGGTAGACTGGGGGGAGGTGGGGGAGGAGATGTGGAGGAGTGTTGGTGTTCTCTCTGCTGTCACTTCACCTCAGCAGACGGTCTGGCTCAGCACCTGCTCCTAACGCTGGGGGGAGGGGGAGGCTGCTAGTGATAGTGAAGGGGGGGGAAGGGGCAATGGGCGGCCTTTTGTGTGGTGGTGGGGGAAGGACTGTCCTTAATGAATGTGTGAGGAGATGTGACTGTACAGGCTGCTTGATGCAGGGAGTGGTGTGCTGAACAGACAAAAGCACACAAAGTAGCTTAGATATGCCAATTAGGAGCATTGTGCTGTATCAGAGGAGGCCCACTTCATATGGTACCGATGTGCTACTGGGCTGTTGCCCTTTGTTCGGACCGAGTGTGCATGTTGCTGATGATTTGAATGTTGTGTTTTTTATCTCAAAAGGTGGAGGTCTTTTTTTTTTACTAAAGTACTACAAACGAAAAAAATGTATTCAGCTGCTGCTTGCAGTGAGTTTCCCATTCTGTCACTCTTCATAACTTGGGGTGGTGGTAGTCTAGTTTTCTAGTAGTCAGGCTTTCAAATAGATCACCAGAAGGTCATGAGTTCAATACCAGGCTGCCACCATTGTGCTTCACTGTAAGTCACTCTGGATAAGAACATCTGCTAAATGACCTGTAATAAAAAATATAATGTAACTAATGATAGCATGAAAAAAAAGGTGATATTTAGGCACCCAGATAGCTCTCCTGGATCAAATCCAAACTGCAAATCTCCCCCTTTCCAGTCAATCCACCCTCTCTTTACAGAAAGGCCAAAAACACTCACATCAAGTGAATCTTTGCCACTATCTATTACGATAGCGGAAAACTTAACTCGGAGGGTATCATTCTGCCTCTACTATGGCCGCATGCAAAAAAAGCTTTTTTAACTTTTCAAGAATTTCTGAAAAACAAATTCATAAAACGCATTCCTCCAATTGGAAATGAAAGGAGGATTTAATGACGAATAAAACAAACCCCATTCAATTTTTTGCTAAATTTGTTCGACATTCAACCGTTTTGTCCCTCAAACCGTTACACAAAGGACAACGAAATACATAATCCAGCCCTCAATATGAACCGGTTCAACCTTGAGCTGCACGCCTGTGCCGTTTGTTGAAACTTTACATATTTAGTGTGTGCCAAAAAGGCAGCCAAGCATATCAGTTCATAAGTTGTATTCTTTTCTCCAGAGATGATTTTTACGAGCGGTAACAAACCTGCTGCGCTCTGCATCTGCACATCTTATGCCCTTTTGAAATGCCCTGTTAAAAATGTCTTTTTTTTAATGTATAAAAGGAGACATTTTCTCAGAAAGTTTTTTTTCTTTCATGTTCTTTCCGTTCCCGTGTGTCGTCCACGTGTAGACCTACAGTCAGCACTCGACACATTCATTAGGGTGCAGCCTTTGCACTGCATTCTTGCTTCACCGAAGAACCAATACATTATTTTAGGGAGACATAGGTGGCATCTTTTATACATGGATAACGACTCTTGCTGATGGAAGAGGTGCTTTGCATTGGAAATTCATAATCACGCAAGTCATTTCTCTCAGCTTTGGAGGTTTTTCTCTAGATGTCTTTCCTACGAAATCTGTGTCGACTGTTTTGACAAAAGGGTGAAACCGATGAAAAGCTGGTCAGAAGACTTCTGCTGTGCTAAGAAGGTGATGACGAAGATCAAGTGGATCCCACTTTCGTTCAGCGCGACCTAGCGATCGAGGAAAAAACTGTAAACTCAGCCGTCAAAGCTCGCCAGTGGGGTCATGTTTTTTACGAGACGTTCTCTACATCTATTCTCGATCCAAATTCGGAACAGGGGCGTGAAGAGGGAAGGCCAAAGGCCCCTTGGCCTCCATACTTCTGCCCGCTCTTGGTGAGCACAGGTTTTAGTGTCTATACAGGCTGTACCAAGCATAACGCCAGCTCTGCACAGTCTGCACCCAATTGTTCGCCCAGAAATAGTTCCAGCACATACAGTAGCTGCCCCTTAAAGTGCAAGCTGTTGTTTTCTGCTCTGTTTGTGAGACACAACGTGTTAAATGAGGAGCTGGAGATGTATTGGTCGGTGTTTGTTACCTAGCTGTTTCCCTCTGCTTCCATTCTTTATGCTAAGCTAGGATACCAACGACCTGACTCCACCTCTGTGCTTAACACGCAGACATGACACTGATATCCCTCTGCTCTGCTCACTCTCAGTGAATAAAGACAAAAAGCGTATTTCACGAAACATTGAACTATTCCACGGAGGACTTGAGTCCTTTCCCCTCGTAAGTTGTGCATTGTATTGTATCTGTAAACCTCAGCCTCTGCAGAACCTTACTGCTGTTTATGTCCTCCTCCTTAAAATGTTTTTTTCTTGTTATTCATTAGAGGTAGAGGGTTGCCAGATACTCATCACAGCAGGCCTACTACAGTCTGTTATGTAACAAATAGTGGCCGAAACTCGCGTGGGATTGCACCTCGCTGTGGGATTTTATCAGCTGAATGACCTTAAAGTTCACACCTTTATGAATGACTTCAAATGACTTCAGCCTACTCACTCTCCTCTCTCGCCGATGCACTGTTTCCAATGCTGAGTAAAAATGGATGCATTGATTTTCATGGCACAGGGATCCTTGGTTACTGATGGTGGAGCCCTGCCATGGACAGCAGCTCTCAGCTGTGATTGGAGCAGGCTGATCCCAGCTCTGCTCCCATTGGCTGCCTCCACAAATACACTTGTCTCATTACATACAAAGCTCCACCCGCCTGTGGGAAGGAGGGGGAAGCAAAGGGTGTGTGCGAGAGAGAGTAAGCCCTATGCGCTGTCTTACAGGCTGGATGTTTAAATATATGGGTTCAGCTTGTTTGGTTTTTCTCCCTTTAGATTTGTTGTACCCAACCGAGGATTCAAGTATTAGAAAACATGTAAAGTAGCGTATGTATGCAGGCACTCAGGTGGAGTCAGAGACAGACACTAATGATCAAGCCTTGTGAGGATTGAAGTGGAAAACATAGGAAAACGTATCAGTGAAGGATGAACATATTGCTTGAGTACCTTTTTATAATGACATTGTTTAATGTATCCATGCAAATATGTACTTACAATCAAATTTACAGTTGATACTGTTAGTACACCAGTACACAGTAAAACTCTAAATTGAGATTTCTTTCATAATATACAGTACTGTATATCACTGTAACATTAACCAGTAAGAGGTCATTTGAAGGGTTATCACTTAAATAATTAATTATACGCCAGAAGCCTCACTTTGTCCTCTGGACTCTGCTACCAGAATAATTTTTTACTTTTACAGCGTTTAGTGATTAGTTTTGAGACATTAAAAAATATTAATCAATTCAATTTATTTTTTCTTCAATTAAATGTGCCTTTAAATGCTGCATTAATACATTCAAAGTAAATAACAATAATAAAAACATCAAATAATTAACCACTAAATGTAAAGCTCTGGAATATGGGCTCAGGAGTATGGAATGCCATTTCATTCAACGTTAAATAATTAAATAAATAGATGGATAAATAAATATGCCTGTGAAATAAATAAAAAATAAGACTATGAAATGAATCCTGAAATAACAAAAATGAGGCAATAAATAAATATATCTAAATACATGTCAATATAAATATATAAATGAGTCAATATAGTTGAAAAAATAAATCATTTTTTATTTTTATTCTTTAAAATGTGGCTGTAAGAGACTTGAATTCAGCCAGGGAAAACCCCAGCGCCAGGGGTCTGATCGGTCTGGTTGGGACCACCCCCAACCGATCAGAACACTTTCCGGCAAAGTAGTCTCCAACCAGCGGGGAGTGAGGCATAGGGAGTGAGGCAGTGGGAGTGAGGCAGTGGGAGTGAGGGAGTGGGAGTGAGG
>CALSCE010010669.1:693439-709793 GCA_943593645.1 Bovichtus variegatus | reverse complement strand
ACACACACACACACACACACACACACACACACACACACACACACACAGAGAACACGTGGGTCTTGGTTTAGTACAAACAATGCCAGGCTTGATGATGATGAACAGATTTAAGCCCTGTTCTGGCCCTGCCTATAAATATACATATTTGGTAATTGTTATACCTCTATGCCAGATTAGGGGCGTGACTGAACATAGGCCTGTTTCTATTCTATTTTCCGCTACAATGGATATTTTCAGTGGGAATATGTTTTAAAGATTACCATGGATATGTCCGGTATTTGCCACGCAGGACGGCCTGCGATGTGTTGTTACTCTGTTTTAACTCTTTAACACCGTTGGCAAACATCTTCTTGTTCCTCTCTGTTTGATACTATTTAATACGGGTCATCGTTGTGATGCAGCAACATTTCTGTCTCAATTAGTTACTGTACCTCTTCACATTTTCTTTAAAATGTGTCTAATATTTATCACAATTTAGTAGATTATACATTAAGGTCTTCTTTATCACATAAACACACAATAAACATTTAATGCAATAAATGCATTTTTAAATATATATATATATATATATATATATAAATATATATTTTTTTCTTTTTTATATATTAATAGGAAAAACAGTTTACTATGTATTTAGTATGTCACACATACTTGCAAATGTTTCATTTTTCATATTCATGTGTTTTTGAATGTGACTTTCTGAGCGTCAAGGCAGCCCCAGCTTACCATTCATTTCACTGCAATATGAAAATCATGCATACTTCTTGTCACTTTTAATTGGTTTGATCCGGCTCCTTTAACATCTAATCATCATTGCAACTCTTACACGTTTAGTCCAATCAGTGTTCATGACATGCATCGTGTGTGTCCCCTGAGGTGACACTTTTGGTACACTTCAGTATCTACAGCTTTGATCCTGTGAGGCCGAAGGCATCATGTTTTGGGGTTGTCCTTCTGACCCATTCTTTTCTTTTAATTTCTCCAAATTTGGCGCAAACGTCCACTTGGACTCGAGGATTAACTGATTTTAAAATTTGGTGGTCCAAGGTCAAAAAGGTCACTGACCTCACAAAACACGTTTTTTTAGCACTTTAACATTTTAGGCAGACATCGATGTTAACTGCAACATGACTGGTTGGTGGAGGCAGACGCCAGCGAGGTGGTCATTCTAGTTGTATGACTTTAAATTTGAACTAAATTGAGCTTGAAAGATCCTCCACTTTATACTGGGCACAAAGTGAATTTCTAACTCTTGTTACACAAGTTTGACCGCGGCATAATTTTGTCACTGATAGGCTTTTGCGACACACTGTCGTGCAATTTTCTCACTCACGTTGGAACATTTTCAACTTGTTGACATTGAGAATAGTAGTTTGACATGATAATCCTAACTGAAAGTCCACTTGCTACCTTTTTCTGGAGTTTACAACTGTATCTTGTGGTCTTTTTATTACATTATGTGTCATTTAGCAGATGCTCTTATCCAGAGTGACTCACAGTGAACTAACTACAGGGACAGTCCTGGAGCAGCTCAGGGTTAAGTGCTCAGGGGCTCAATGCACAGCCTGGTGTTGAACTCACAACCTTCTGGTGTTCTATTTGGATGCTTGACCACTAGACCACCACCAACTTCACCCAACATCATTTGCTGAGAAAAGATGTGGTTGAAACCTAGTCAGTTAGTGGACATTCAGTTAAGATTATATCGTCCAACAACTCATTAGTTTTTGGTGTGGATAGATTCAGATAGACAGATTCAGATAGAGATGGTGAATGGTAATTTTATCGGGACATTTGCTCGGTAATTAGAGCAGCATTGGGATTTCCTTGTTGTTTTTAACAGAGTTTTGCTGAGCTCAGAGTGGCACTGTGCCAGAGATGGAGAGGCTTCTGCTGCCAGAAGAGCCACTGACGGAGATTAATCTGAGCGGAATGCATGGGAATAAATGACAATGTCATAGATTTGTGCATATGTCTGGCTTTCCCCCTGATGGTCTCTCGCTGCTGCACGGTGCTGCACGGCTGTTAGCGGACGTGGCATGGACGTGTAAAGAGAGCAGAATGTGTGGTGTGGATTGTGGTGCACATCTATAGTCTATGCGCTAACCGAAGTCCGGCCAGTCGGACCGGGTTAACGCAGGTTGAACCGCTGATCCACATAACTTCACTCCCGCGGGTCCTCAGGAACACACACACCAAGCGTGAAGCAGATCAGTCCCAGGGTTGGCGAGATAATCAAAACTCAGACTCACACACAGATTCTTGTGTTGTAGCTGACTTTCTTTAAGAGTCCCGTTAACGGACGCTGTGAGAAGAGGGATTAGTTCTTCTTTAAAGGCTCGATGCCATCACATCCAGGGTCTGGATATGGCTTTAACTACTAATTGAGAAACAGTGTTTTTGTGGGTACTCACTAGACGAGGGCGGTTGTGTAAACTGAGATGGTGAACAATCAGGAGGTGGAGGTCGTCCACTAGTCAAAGGGTCGGTGGTTTGATCTCCGACCTCTACAGTCAGCATGGGGTCCTTGAGCAAGATACTGAACCCCAAATTGCTCCCGATGGGCAACAGTGTGTGAGTGTGTGTGAGTGTGTGTGTGAATGGTTATCACTGATGAGCATGTGGCACCTTGTACAGTAGCCTCTAACTCTGTATGAATGTATGTGAATGCTGATGTGTTGTAGAACATTTACATTTACTATTTCAAACCTTAAAACTGCCTGACCCTCACCTTTCAGTGTGTTAATGCACCTGCACTCTGTTTCCGAGCTGTGTGAGGTCTTCATATTGATGGCTTCCATCACTGTCACCGCTGTCTCCAAGGTCTTTCATTGCTTAGGCCGAGTGAGGGCTCCGCTGTTTTTGTGTCTTGGAGCTTTTGTTTTCCTTCACTTTCTGTCTTTCACCAAATATTCCACCCTCTGATCTCCAGAGCTTGTGCCAGCCGCGCGGCCCTGTGGCAGCCGTGACTGATGGACATCCAGCTTCCTCTTTCCCCATCCTCAGCACACAGCAGCCTTTAATCCCACACAGGGCCCGATTAATTTTAAAGCCGCTTTCGGTCCTTAAGCTCACTTTCAGCACTCTGACACAAGCTACCACACAGCCAGAAACAAAGATATGCTTAAGTATGTTTTTACTTTGTTTACAAGTGCATTTCACTTTGAACCTTTTAGCAAACCCTCCTCCCACTTCAATCTCTTTTGAACTTTTAAAACTGCTCGGCCTCTGTCGAATGATGTCATCGCATCACTACACTGACCCCACAGAGGGAGTTGAGTTGCACGCTTTGGTGCTCGATGATGAGAGGGAGGGCTTTTCCGTCTCTTGGGCTACAGAAGAGTGTCTGAATGTTTCCTGAAGAGTTGGATAAAGAAAGAGAAACACGTGTACTCTACGGTCTGTAGTGTATTCGCACAGTGGCTGCGTAGAATCCCTGACTCCTGACCTCACAGCAGCTTAGTGTCAAAAGGTTTTTGACCTTCAAAATGTCCTCTAAAGAAGAGCAGCAGCGCTAGGCTATAAAATACATATGTTTTAATTCCCGTTGGTGAGGATCTATGTGCTCTAACAACAGAATTTGTCTCTGGAGTAATTGCCCCCAGAGGATAATTACTTTGATTTTGCCGACCTGTTTTCTTCTCGACAAATGTGACAGTGAAGCCAGACCCCCGATGAGCCTAAAGGCTGGGGGCCCTCCACGATGTTTTTGCTCAGTTGCTTTCTGGTTATTGTTTGCTGACTTTAAACACACTAGAATTATGCCTTTCCCATTAGTAGCGAATTGGATAACTTGTAATGGGGGGGTGACATGCCTAAAGCATGTTTATGTACATATTTTTGTACAATTGTACAATATGTAAAAAACATATTTTTGTTTATGTACAACTAATGCTTTACTGTCTGTTCTGTGTAACACTTTTAGAAAGCTGGACCTTTTAGACCTTTTTGTTTTCACAGCGACTAAATTAATAATTCCACAACTAGGAATTTGTTCTTATGTTTCCGCTGATATTCTTCCTCTTCCTCTGTCATCTGGAGAACCTCTGGAGAGGACCGACAGTCCCTGCAACATTCTTTTGATATCATATGAGAAAAATAGGACAAACCACAGAATGTTTGGTACAATACACTACATCAAGATAACGTTGTATGAAGTCACAAGATGTATTTGCAATGCTGATGACAAAGAAATAGTGACGTTATCATGTTTTCACATCACAGATGATGATGCTCCATGTTAAAAACCAGTAAAGTGAGTCTTTAGTGTCCAAGTCAAGTTGTTACTGCCGTCTGCGAGGCTGCTCAACTGTTCACGTTCCACTTGCTATAGCCGTCCCCGGGCATATTTTAGGCTTCAAGTCTGTTGTATTCTGCTTCACGTGCCTAATGCAGTTGGGCTGTGAACTCTGCCAAATCACAGGTGACCCACACTTAATCCTGTGCCTGAACGCATCCTGTGCTGGGACACTCAGGCTGCTGCCGCTCTGCTCACGTGCACCTCTCACTACGCAGCCTATGTGGACACAGTGTAACAGGTGAATTGTGAGATTTGACGTGTACTGTTCTCGGAGTTTGTCGCGGAACGGCTGCTCTGCAGGTTTTCTGAACTCTAACATGAATTACTAACCCGCGCTCCATAGTCCATTTTTAGCCTTGTGCGTTCTAGTTAAGGTGCAATTGTGTGTTCGAAGCATCAGCCCAAAATAATAAGCCGGCCCTGAACTAGCACTCAGAACTATTCTGTCTTTCACTACTACGGATTCCGCCTGCATACATTTTTCATGCAGTTCAGATAAATAGTTAATCCCATCCTTCCCTTTCATGACACAGAAATATCAGAACCAATTTTCTCTTACACTAAATGTAACTTTTGTCGCATAGGAAAACCCAATTGATTTATAATCACAATGCAAGTGACAGGTGACTGTGGTAGGAGGGAGGCACATTTCCTTATATGAAGCTAGAGGAACACGAAGCTTATAATTCTTTTATTCGCTCCACATTTCCACCTCTTCAGACAGTCTTGGCTCCTGATGTCATGAAAAGCTGCAGACTCGACTTCTTTGGGACACCTGCTCCAAACTGCTGCCTTAGACGGTACGCTAACGGAACAACCAACCATGACAACATGAACTACCTGTTTTTTGTATGTTTTTTTAGTTTTTTTAGTTCTCATTATACACTCCTCAGTACACCTGGAGCTTCTCTCTGCCCTGTCAGCATTTGTGCAGCTGTGCCAGCATCCACTCAGCACTGTAGGCTGCCAGCAGCGTCTGGAACTTCATGTGGGGGCAAGCTGGGATTTCTGTCCACCCTCAATCTGCCAGCAGACCTTTTTTTTTAATATAGTGTTGTATCATGTGCCATAAGCATAATAAACATTTCAGGCTATATGGGTTTCAAGCGCATTGAGTTTGTGCTACTCAAACCCCGTCTTTAGGTCCAATCGTTGTTTGAGCACATCTAAAGACTAAAGTGTTCCTAGCTGTTATCAGTGGTGACACTCGGAGGAGAAGCCTGCAGGGTAGGCTTCTCCTGGCCAAGCCTGGGACGATGGGAACCAAAATAATTGCGATTCATCCCGATTATTCACAATTCTCCTGATAATGGAAATTCATTGTGAGTTTAACATTTTATGTCTATTGTTTCTTTTCCTAAAGAATCTGATTATTCTACCAAAAAGGAAAAAAAGACCTGCTCCTTCCCACTTTATACCCCACTTACCTTTGTTAATATTGTGTGTACTGTACCTCACCTTAGCCTGCAAGTCTGCAAACACACACACTCCTTCACACACAGGCTCATGAAGCTGTGCTCTTTAATCCACTAACAAACACGCTGTCAACTTTATTTTTGGGAAAACGTGTTGTTTTTAGAACAGCATTATATACATGATGTCACATTTCCATCTAGACACATACTCGTGTAAAAGAGTCAAAAACAGAAAACACCCGATGTCCACTCTGTGTTGTCTGTGCTGGAACGTGACAATTACCATTTCAGCTGCTGACTCTCAGTGTTTGTTGGAGCTCTCACTAAAGAAGTTGTGTTAAAAAAACCCAAAAAAAAACCAACAACATTTCAATAATGTTTTAAGAAGCATTTTCAGTAGGTTAAGGTTCCTATCCTTACCTCAACATATTCATTGTCAGGTCATAAAGCACATGCCAGCAGGCGTAAAAGTTGTCCACACAAGAAACAAGAAAAAACAACCAGCACAGAGACATGAGTGTAAAAGCTTCCACTTCTGAAATATTGGACAATAAGAGTTTTCCAACAACATAAAACTGATTGTTTAATTGTATTTCCTTGTACACTATAGTTCTACATGCCCAAAGTGAAACCAGAAAGCTCCCAGTGATACTGGACGCCTTGCTTTGTGATTATAGAAAATGGGAAAATGACTGAGTACCGGCACCCTGGCAGAGCAGACGCCCCATGTGCGCCATTCGTTCCCTCTCTGTCTTCAGATGTACTACATAATAAAGGGTGAAAGCCCAAAAATAAAGCACATCTCCTCCAGCACTGTACTTGAGTAATTCCTAACCTTTTTTGGTCTGTGTCCTCTTACAAACATCACTGCACCACCGAGCCAAACTGCACACGGAATAATGACGTTTTACGAGAAGGACAAATAGTTCCAATCGGCGGATGGGTCTTCATTAAGCCTAGGCCTATGAGGACAGGAGATAGGACCCCCAGGAGTCTAGAGGCTGGTGGTGGTAGTGGTGGAGTATGGTGATGATAAAACTTGAAACACCTGGATCCTCCCGAGGGATGGTGGGAGATTTGCTGAAATCCGGAATGACAGAAACGCAGATATTCAAAGAACAGCTTCTGAGCACTGATTGGCTCGAGGAAGGCTGGCAGAGAGACCATCGGCCGGGCATGATGACGTCCCCTCGAGCTACAACCGTAAAATACTGCACGTGAATTGATGCGTCTGTACGAACAGTCTAAATTATAATAATAATAATATAAGTGTAGCCTAGTTTTTATCTGAGGGACTCAGGGATTGTATTACTACCGATATGGAAAACATTTTTAAACATAACGGCTCCATGTCACACCGATCGCCTCCCTTTGCTCAATGTTTCGTTGTACAGCAGCTTATTGTTGCCCAGCGTTCAACACGTCGCTCTCTCCTTTCTTGAATCTTCTTCTCTGACCGTCACGACTGTAATAAAGTGTCTGTGCAGGTCTGTCAATGCAAATGTGAGCAGACGGCTCTCAGGTGGCCACATTAACCACAGGGCTGCTGCTGGTATGAGGGGCTGATGGGGGAAATGGAGCAAGTGGTCGTGACTGGCAGACAAGATGATGTGCGTTTTGTCAGAAGGGTGAGAATCCCGGTAGTCCCTGGAGTTAGGGGTCGCCATTAGCACCAAGCTAAAGTTAAATAAAGTAAATATAGTTCTTTATGGAAATGGATTGAGAAAGCCAGTGTGAAATAACAGCGAAGAGTGGCATTGAATTCTGGACATTTTCTAAAGATCACAGTGTGATGTGATGAAGGCAATTGTACCCTTTTCATTCCATGTTTTTTATGTTCTCAATCAATGATGGGAGTTCTTTTTTTACATGCGTTTGCAAGTAATGGGGGGTAACAATGTCACACAAGCTGTGCTGGGATCATGTTTAACTGGATGCTTTTTAATAAACACTTGAGTGACAGGCTGCCTGTGTGGATCTGCACTTGAGAGGACGTCTTGTGAAGTGCAGTCCGTGTAGCGACTTGTGTGCTCCAGCTGATGGAAACTTGCCTGCTCAGCACTGAGGAACCAAAGTCCCTCTCCACTCTAATATGTTCCTTGACTTCACAGTTTCAATGACGTCTGCGCAGGGACACTAGATACCACTCTCCATACCAGTTCAATACCACGGTCAAAGTCAAAACAATAACTCCCAATAAATCCTTTATTACTGTTTGCCTTCTGTTTTTATAATTCTATATTTATAATTCCGCCTCTGATGTCTATTCTATACTGCTGTAAAAACATCTCCTTCAAACAACTGTATTTATTTAAGTTTCTCGCCAGACTACATTGAACACATCATGATAACGTTATAATTTACCATTGCCTAATACACATTTTTACTGAATAGAGCTTGAACGCACCACAATTCTACTCTGTGTGCATCCCAAGTCTCTTATTTGATATAAGAGCTGGAAGTAGTTCTGGTGCGCCATCTTGAAGACCATCTCAAAGCTCTTGTTTCTGCTTGGAGGAGCAAGGAGGCATCTCTGAGGAGCGAGGATACATGGGAGCATCCTTCACAGCAGCCGACACGCCCCCCTTACTGGACATCTGTTATTGATTCTGCTGCAGCTGATCGCACTGATCTGATACATCTCAACATCACTGGAGTTTCATACCGCCGTGAAGACGGATAACAGATCAAACTCAAGTTTATCACTACAAACTTTTATATGTTATTTGTTTTCTGATTTACCATGTAGTTCAAAAATCTGTTGATTGTGGATCCAAACATCAAAACGGACCACGAACGACTTTCTTCATTTATGAGAGTTGTATGAACTTTTATTACCTATACGATTTAAATTCAGAGAGTCGAAGAGTCTGACTTCCAGAAACACATTTTTACATTTACATTTTCATTTAGCGTCATTTCCCTGCTCTGGATGTGTGAGTGAGCCCATCAAATGGTTTTACAGCCAATCACGGTCCAGTATGTGGACTTTGCATAGTAAGTGGTTGTGGAAGTTTGAAGCCTCCAGTGCACACACAGGAATGGCCTTTTCAGTAAAGTAGGAGACATGTTGTGTCCAGCAGCTAAACTTTTGAAATGAAAACATTTTGGTGCATGATCATGGATAATAATATTAAAAATAACAATACACAATAATACACAGAGTTTATTCTTAAACTTGCGAGTTCGCTTATTAGCATTTAGGGGTCTTTGGTAGTAGTTTTAGTCCGACATTATGTGCAGGATTGGAGGTTTGAAAAAGTAAGATGCTGAACACCCAAAAACAATTCCCGGTTCCTCCTATCCACATGTGGAGTGTTTTAAAACAAGACACTAAAAGCAAACCCCAAAATGTAAGTAACTTGAAATCTAGAGCATAAACTAGACCTTGCTCACTCACACAGTTAAGTGGAAAATATGCTCAAATGTCCAGTTTTCTGTAATTCAACATCCTGTTGAGCACAGCTGCCGGACTGCGTGTTTTCAGCATTAATGTATCAATATGTTCTCGGCTCGTTTCTGTTGTTGTTGATTTGACTTGATTTTTGTCCTCTACCTCCACAGCTGTTGCCATGACAACAGACGAGGCGGAGAGTCACCAGAAGAAGCCGAGGCAGCAGGAGGAAGCCGGCCAAGACGCCAGGCCGCCCTCACCGGAGGAGGAGCAGCTCCGGCCTCGCAACCGCAACTCTGCCGGCCGCGGCCTCTCCCGCCTCTTCTCCTCCTTCCTGAAGAGGCGCTCGCAGTGTGAGAGTGAGGCGGGAGAGAAGGACGACAAGGAAGAGGAAGAAGCTAAAGCCCCCATCGCTGACCCTGAACCTGAACTGAGGACAGAGGGAGAGGTCGCCCTGGACCAGCACTCAGTGAGCAGCGCCGAGGCTCAGGTCAGCCTGCATGCTGCGTATCTGTGTCTACTGTGCACACATCCATCAGTATTCTAATGAAAGAAAGGTTGAATCTTACACAAACTATTAGATTCTGCTGGCCAAATATTATTTCCTCAAATGTAGATTTTTAAGATCTCCTGTTTTTGAAGCATTCAAAAACTATTGGGGCGTCTTTTTCAATTCCTTGAGACATATTAACAGCATTAATACATTGCAGTGATATGGTTTTATCAGTATTCTGTGGCAGTCATGTCCTCAGTACTGTAATGAGCTCATGCGATGTTCTCTAGACGGCAGTTTGAACCTTATGTATTTAAATGTGTAAATGGTACAAGAAGAGAGATAGATTATAACCAGGGGAGGTGGTGCATACGTACGTTACACCCAAGTCTGTAGAAGTAGTCTCTTCAGGGTCTGTTCCCTGTGGTAACCGCAGATGAAATCACAATGACATTAACCATCATACTCCCTGTCACACACAAAGCGACAGGAAGGAAGCAGCTTGTGATTTAAAAGTGAACAGAAAGGGCAAAGTGCTGTTGTAGTGTTTATCTGATCCCTGCTCTGGATGTGTGAGTGAGCCCATCAAGATGAGCAAAACACTTTTCTATCTACTGGATCATCCACACAAAAGAAAGACTGAAATTGGCAGATATTAATTTTTTTTTTTTTTTTTAAGCCTTAAAAACTTTCATTATTCATTTAAGAAAAGTGACATTTCCAAAATTTGACACCATTGATGAATAATATTCAGGCTTCAAATTGATCAGAGCTGCACCCTTATGCGAGATTCAAATGGCTGTTTCAATGTGATTTCTTTTGTCTATTATCACATAGCAACCGTTGCTAAAAATCTTACCATTAAGGCCCACATAGGGTGGATTGCATTGTGATCATTGTCTTTGTCAGGTTGTCCAGGTAGAGAAGAAAGAAGCTGAGGAGGAAGAGGGTGAGAAGGACAACGAGAACAACAAGGAGAAAGGAGAGGAAGCTACCCTGGAGAAGGAGGACAAGGAGAAGGAGGAGGAGGGGGAGAAGGAGAAGGAGTCTGGTCCTGAAGGAGGCCAGAAGAGAGAAGAGGAGGAGGGGAAGACAACAGAGGAGGAGGCCAAAGCTCCCAGAGCTCCACGCCGACCTAAGACCATGCAGATCAAAGTCTCCCTGCTGGATGACACTCTCTATGAGTGTGAGCTGGATGTAAGAGCATTGTTTTTATACTTTCATGCATTATGCACACACAAAAGGAAATGGGACGGGGATTCTTTGTGGTGTGGCTCTTGTTCTCTAATGTTGGTCCAATAAACTGCCAGTGATATCGTCAGGAACTGTTGGAAGTCACTACAGAAGTCAGATGTTATTAGCAGCAGCACTCCCTAAAACTAGTCTACAGTACGTTAGAAGCATAAGTTACCCTGCTGAATCTAGAAATGCCGTTTAACACTACAAGTGTCCAGCACAGGTCATCAAGAGGATCAAAACCAAAGTCAAAGATTACACCCAGGTTACAGGCCTCTCTTAACATAATTAGACAAAGCACCCAGACCACACAAGAGAAAGTTAATTCTGCTAGTGGTCGGGCCAGAAGGGGTGATCATTCGTTCTGATTTGGAGTCATTCAACTATAGGACATTTTCCGAGCTCAAATTCTTAATTTCAGCAGGGTGGGTCATAATAAATAACACACCGGTGGTACCACGCTTTATCGGGACATATGGTTGCATATCAACCATGTAGAAATGAAAATCAATATTATGTTTCATGATTTTCCCCAGGAGTACCATGTATATGGTTACAAATAGAGGACCCAGAATAGACCTCTGGGGGACCCCACAAAAAATACCAATACCAACGATTCCTAATTATCCATTACCTTGGAAACACGCATGGCCTCAATGGAGCGCCTCATTCTTGATCACAACTTAAAAAGCCTCCAATGATCAGCGAGGGCCACTTTCCCCGCATGCAGAGATTTACATACCATTGATCATCGTCTCACCCAGATTAGGGACCTACGCCAAGGCCCCCAACCGACTAATCCTGTCTACTTTCCACCACAACCCCGTCTCAATCAGGAATCTTCTATACAGAATCAGACACATTCGACAGCGAGCACTGCAAGGGAAATGTAAAACTACTGGAAAGTGTTTTAAGGTCGGAAACCTGCCATCTACAAACCGTACCCCACGTCATAAATCTCTCCTCTAACTTTCAACACCGATTACTAGCGACGCGCCTAAAGCTCTCCGTCTTTTTTGAACAAACCTCTTCCTAACAGTCCTGCTCCCTCTGAGCCTCTGTGCTGTGATGTCAGGTTGTCTTATGTTTACTCATCCAGTGTCTTGTTCCCTATACGCATGCGTGTGTCAGAAACATGCAAAAGGTCAGGAGCTGTTCATGAAGGTGTGTGACCACCTCAACCTGCTGGAGAAAGACTACTATGGCCTGGTCGTCTGTGAGACAGCCACCATGAAGGTGAGCTGGATTGTAACATTATTTAATCATCATTCATTAGTATTTTCAACAATCCCAACCTCCATATTGGATTCAGACAAGAAAAAGGCAATTCTTTATGTGTAAATGTCATTGATGGTTAGATTTGCCTGTGGCCCTCAGTTTTGAAGAACTTATTTCACTGAACAGTGTCGGATGATATGAAACCTCATGCTACATCCCTCATTTTCTTGATCAGACTTGGATGGACCTGACCAAGGAGATCCGCAGGCAGGTACAAGGTGAGCGGAACCTTACCCACAAATGCACCTTCTGTTCTCATTTTCCCGTTTCTGACACACGTTTGCACATATTTCATCGCACCTTCCCCTTTTTCTCCCTCAAGGTGCCATCTATAATTTCACCTTCAATGTGAAATTCTATCCACCAGACCCGGCCCAGCTCTCTGAAGACATAACAAGGTACTGCATGGATGCCGAGATTTTGTCAACTGCTAACTACAAACATCGTTTTGTTGTATCAAATGCTCAATGTGGACAGGGTGTATTTCTCCAGACGACAGGATGAGGATATGATAGGAAAACATTGCATGGGGTAGACAGTGGTGGAGTGCATGTGTGTTTTCCAATCATATTACCAACAAACCAACACAGTAAGTGCCAACATTAGCACCAGTAAAATCCCTCCAAACTAGGATGGTTGTAGCCTGGTGGGCATGAGCTGAAATACAATACATCTACAAAAGCCTTAATGTACTTGGACAGCCTCCTCCAGGTTAATGAATCAAACAGGGCCATATGCAGATGAGAGAGAAATTGATCATTAAAGCTCACTATTGACCTTTTGATTAGTAGTGTGATAAATGACTAGATCTTATTACGAATCCGGATTTCCATTCAAAGTACATGTGGTCCCCGTTTGTGCATCGCAGGTACTACCTGTGTCTCCAGCTGCGGAAGGACATCCTGCAGGGCCGCCTCCCCTGTTCCTTTGTCACCCTGTCCCTGCTGGGATCCTACGCCCTGCAGTCGGAGCTGGGCGAGTACGACCCAGAGGTGCACGGAAACGAATACACCAAGGATATGAAAATGGCCCAGGGTCAGACCAAGGAGCTGGAGGACAAAATGATGGAGCTTCACCGCACATACAGGTCAGAACACTGCCGCGGTCAACCAGTGGTGGAATATCCCAATACTAACTGCATGTTAGTATTAATGAGTTGTGTATAAACTACATTACAAGGGAAGGCTAAAGTCAAAGCTAAATCACAGGTGAGGCAAATAATGCATAATGAAATCACTCAAAACTAATAAACTTGGTTTGAATTTAGGTGCTCTGGTTAATGATTTTCAACCTGTTTTGGATTCCATAAATGTAAATGATGGCTGTCAAAATCAGACCCAGTCACAGTAACAAAATATTTTGTTGGATTCCTGCTGTGGTGTTGTGGCAGGTCGATGAGTCCAGCCCAGGCGGACCTGATGTTCCTGGAGAACGCCAAAAAACTCTCTATGTACGGAGTTGACCTCCACCAGGCCAAGGTGAGCACAGGAGCCTCAACTCTTCAGCTGCTCTTAATTGCTAATTGCTTGAAAAGGTGCCAAGGAAGTTTTACTTGCATCCTCCATAGATCAATTCAAACAGACTATACACAGAGTCTGGGGTGTGAAAGTGGTTCAGCCTTCCAATGCTCCGTGAAAACAAACGGCTTTCGATGTGGAAAGAAGAAAGGGAACATAATGAGTTTGCAGCTTCTTCTGTTAGTATTTTTAATGCCATGCATCAGGGAAGCATGCATGCTTGGCCTGAAAAGCGGGAAGACATGTGACTTGTGAGGTTTTATATCTGAAATCAGGTCAATCTGTTTACGTCAGAGCAGGGATTTAAGCAAATTTGGAGGGAGGACTTTTACTAGGACTATACTGCCCCTCTGTGGATGATGGTGAGCATTACAAGTAATCTGCGTCATAAAACAACTGCTGAAGATGAAAAAACTGTTCAATGTAACATTTGTGTGAAGAACAATTATTGTTCTGTCATCAGTCCTCATGGTGGGACCTGTTGCAAAGCAAGACATTATTAGTTATCACAACTTGAAAAGCAATACAACACATTGTTGTCTTTTGGTTATGGCCCGGATCGTGTTCACACTGACGTTTCACAAACGAACCAGAGAAATAAGCAGGAAGTCATATGGAATGACCAGTTACTTATTTATTGGACACTTTTGGCAATGTCATCCAGCATCATCAGCACTACATGTAACGACGGAGGAATATTTAATTCTGACTGTCACAGTTCCAGCAGGGGAAGGACCCAAACGCAGAAAAAAGATGAAGAAACAGCAGGAACAATGCAATTATTTAATTGAAAAAAGCCAAATCCAAAAGACAGGCTGGAAACAGAGGGCAAGGTCACCGTTAATAATCTGAACTCAAACTTAAGATGAAGACAAACTGACACAGAGCACTGGACAGGTGTTTGTAGAGCCAGACCAAAGTGGGGAGTGAGCAGGAGGCCAGGTGGCTGCAGGGCTGGTGGGGGACAGGTGGAACTAATAAGGGTGGGGCTGACGATCAACAGTGGCGGGAAAACACACAACGGCAGGAAGTGAAAACCAGGCATGATACTTTCAAAGTAAAACAGGGAACAGAACAACCAACAGCCGGTGTTGAATTAGCTTCTCCGGTGTCGCAAAGAGCTCACCAAGAAATCCTGGACAAGACTGGAAGTGGCCTGCACCAGACACGAGACCAGCCTTTTTAGGTGGCCTCTGTCCAATTTTTCTGGTCCGTAACAGAGTTTAATGGACAGCTTTAGCACCAGCCCAAAGGAACAGAACTAAACAGGCAGACAGGCCACAGTGTCTCTGAACTGAACCAAAAACATTAGGTGTGAAAGTATCCTAATATCACATTTACTACCACCATATAAAGTGGTTGGTCTGCTTTGCTTTTATACCACAAATGCACAGCAACAGTCTTCTTGGAACTGGACTGAGACCCTCGTTTTGAGGCTGCTGCCGAATGGTCGTTCAGTCAGTTTGACTGACAGCTTTCACACCAGGCTGAAGGAGCCCAACCAAAAAGTTTAGGCGTGAAAGAATGTACCAGGGCCGTGTTAGCAATGAGACGCTTTATTTGATGCCATGCAGCAAATGGCCGCTGCGGTAAGGACTCAGCCCTGGTACATGGGGCACCTGCTCCACCAGGTGAGCCACCATAGAACGTCTTTCTGATGTCAACCTGCGATGACATGCGTTGCCCTTTAGACGGCACTCTCCACCACCGTACAAAAACATCATTTGCAGGAATAGTGGTTGTCCAGCTGGCAGCTGACTGAAGCTGCTTTGGCCTGTGGTGGAAGACAACTTGAGACACAAACTCTCATTCGTCACCTATTTAAGATATTTCTTTATCCTTCGTGTTCCTTCCAGGATTCCTGGAATGGTCTTAGCTTTCTGTCGTGTGAACTTTCTGTCTCTCTGGGTGTCTCTGTCAGGATCTGGATGGTGTTGACATCATGCTGGGGGTTTGCTCCAGTGGTCTGATGGTTTACAAAGACAAGCTGAGGATCAACCGCTTCCCCTGGCCCAAAGTCCTGAAGGTCTCATACAAACGCAGCAGCTTCTTCATCAAAATAAGACCGTCCGAGGTACGGAATGTTATCGCGTCATCAAACATCCATCCACCTGTAAATTCTGCCGTTCATCCTAACCATGAATGAAAGCATAACGCTCATGTCATTAGTCATCTTCTAAGCCGCTTTGTGTTTCAACAGGTGGAACAGTACGAGAGTGCGATTGGCTTCAAACTACCCACTTACAAGGCAGCCAAGAAGCTGTGGAAAGTGTGTGTAGAACATCACACCTTCTTCAGGTGGGGTATTGCACTCTTAAAGTCAGTGTGTTCACTTGGCTGTGCACTGATTTTAGTTGAAGGAACAGTGGACGTTTTGCTAAATGTGCTTCCTGCGGCCTGAGCCAGAGTGCGATTAGGAGATCAGTGTCAGTGATCTTTGTGTGCAGGCTGACCTCCACTGAGATGGCTACCACTCCGAGGAAGTTCCTGGCGTTGGGCTCCAAGTTTCGCTACAGCGGTCGGACTCAGGCTCAGACCAGACAGGCGAGCTCTCTGATCGACAGACCAGCTCCTCTGTTCCAGCGCTCCTCCAGCAAGAGGAACTCACGCAGCCTGGATGGAGGTACACTGTTCCACCTGCTGTGTGTGTGTGTGTGTGTGTGTGTGTGTGTGTGTGTGTGTGTGTGTGCCTGTCAGGGGCACCCCGAGAAAGAATGTGTG
>CALSCE010010669.1:660014-672775 GCA_943593645.1 Bovichtus variegatus | reverse complement strand
GTGTGTGTGTGTGTGTGTGTGTGTGTGTGTGTGTGTGTGTGTGTGTGCAGGGCCTTTTAAACACATTTGTTTGTTTCAGAGCAGGCACAATGTCACCATAATATCCTATTAAATATTTAAAGGTATCCAAATTAGATTTGAACTCAGGGTCCCTCTATAAGACAGAAGAACCTTAAGATTTGGTCAAATATGAGAGCCGTTCCGTTTTTATTGTGTTTTTAGAAGTGCATATTACCAAATTAAGATTTAGAAGAATTTAGAACTACTCAAAAACAAAAAGTTATCGGGTCCCGTCAGTCTTCAGGAGTCATACTATATATTCCCACTATTTTAAATGATAATATACGCAGACTTGCATGGAAGAATAGTATGGGTAGGACACATACACACATGTAGTATTGAAAATAAACATATTGTTGTTATTTTTGTCATCTAGAACTGTACACTGATCCTCCACTTAGTGGTGCTGTTGGCTTTCTCCATATCATTCCACTGCAGTCACAGAGGGCGAAGACACTTCACAGGATTGTTAAATATTTGCTGATGTGAAGATGGCATGTGTGTGTGTATCTGTGTGCAGGGGAGGATGTCCACAGTACCTGCGTACAGAGTAGTTGGTGGCGTGCCTGAGGTAAAGGTACTTGAATCTGGTGCTTCCTGACAGACTGCAGTAGATCAACACTGTCCAGCATTTTCTTTATGAGCAATATATTTAATGGCACCTGGAGGCTCTGGCCATGGCCTACTGTTAACAAGCAGCTCTCCAACTTCACCACATCGTGCTTGGCTGCAAGCTAAAGGGTCCAGTATGCTTCAAACCAACTACTATGTAAAAAAAAGAAAAGAAAAAGTGTTGTCGGAACGTGTCTAAAAGCAAAGAATGTTTCATGCTTGTTCTGAATGGTAACACTTTCCCATTGGTGTGTAAAGCTTGCAGCCATAGAAAGAGACACAACGTGATGAAACGTCCAAATGGAGACAAGGGCCCACGCTTTGGGACAATCAACTCTCATAGTCGGGTGAACATTTTCTTTTGAAGAAAAAGAGAGTTTGTGAGGGATTAAAATCCCGTCCAATCGCTTCTTGAAGTGTTGGATGTGGTTTTCGTGCATTGTTGGATGAACAAAAACCTCATCAGACAGGTGTGGGGGGAGGAGGGCTCAGCACTATTCAACAATCTGACAATGACTTTGTTTGAAGCGTACTAGCTCCTTTTTAGGTGTCATGGATCCCCATCCCCTTCAACTCTACCACTGCCTTCGCTCTATGAATGGCTGCTGCAAGCTTTGTCATCTCGCTTGATCTGTTAATCAATCCCATGGCTGGGTTAATCCTGATAATGTATTTGCATGTCTCTTGTGCCTGATATGACCAGTGAAAGACTAAAGAGCAAAAGAAAACAAGCTAAAGACCAATAATTAGTAGCCAGAGCACTGACCCCCCTCCTCCCTTCCTCCTCATCTGTCTCACCCTCCTATCCTCCCTGTATCTATCCCTCCCTGGATGTCTTTATGTGTTTTTCTGTGTCTCTGTCTTGTACCTCTGCCACCTCTGTCCTCATCTTCTTCCCCTTCCCCTTTTAAAGTCGGGGCCTGTTTCCCCAGTCAAATCCCCACCAACTCCATCCTCTTGCCCACCACCTCCACCATCCTTTCCTGCGTGTTCAGACAATCACACTGATGGTCAGAGAGGATCTCAGTCCTCCGACCTGCCGGTGTTTCACTCTGGCTGTCGGCTCACCTCTACCCACAACTTAAAGACGCAGTTTCTATCCTAGACATGAGGTCCTGCACAATAATCACATATTCCTTTTTAATACTCGAAAATCCAGCCATAACAGCACTTTTTCTTGCTGAAAGCCTGAGGCACAATTTTAGTATTTTCATATTCTTGCTGAATGCTAAGAATTATGATGACACATAAGATGGAAAAATAGAAATAGTCCGTATTGCGTCACCATCCGCCAGTTTCAAATTCCCAGATTCTCCCCGAGCTGTTAGATTTGTGCAGGCTATACACAGATCTTGCCTTGTGAGCAATACTACATCCCTACCACCCCCATTGTGTGCAGTGCAGAATTACCTTAGAAGGTGTTTCATGGCAAGCTCCTCCAGAGTTCCCGTCGTCTGAGATGCCAAGATAATGGACACACTGTCAGTACATTATAGATCAGTGCAGCTGAAATATTATGTTTTTTCTGGCGTTTCTTCCTTCCTTTTGGCATTTAGAAGACTTTGCACTGCCAAAACTGTATGCACTAGCTAGCATCCTAGCTGCCAGAGAATGCCTTTCCTATTCCCACCATAGAGCAGATTTATTTACTTGTCCTCAGTACACTCCTCAGCACACACCTCTTCCCTTCCTTCCTTCCTTCCTTCCTTCCTTCCTTCCTTCCTTCCTTCCTTCCTTCCTTCCTTCCCATTTTGCCGCTGCTGCTCTGTCAAAGGTGCAGCCTGATTGGACCCCCTTACTGGTAACCTGCTGTCTTTTTACAAACTACAGAATCCTGACTAACTAACTACTCCGATTAATGATCTGGTCTGAAGGTTTAATGATCATTTGATATCAGATGTTATAAGCCATGTTGCCAATAACAAATCAGTCAATAGTCCTCCTGCAAATCTTTGTAGTAATATAATTATAACAAATAGCAGTAGATATTCACACTTCACTAAGTCCCACTCCCCTTAGTCACTGTTAAGCTCTTCATTCTAGCACCATCTTCACAGTTTGTGGTAATTCGTAAAAAAAACGGGTCCTTGATTTTACATAGAGGTTGACCAAATTTGGCTTCTCGTTATTAGTTATGATATAATTTACCAGCTAAAAAGACAACTGTGGTTACTAGACTTTATCAGCTCTAGCTAGCTACCTAATTAACTTTAAATCTGAGAGTTTGTTGAAAAATGCATCTGCGAGAGACCTTTTTTATGTTTTCGGCTGACTCAACAATGAAAATGAGAACCTTGCAAAAGGGTCTTAGATGTGCATTTGATGGTTTAAAACGTGGTATCATGCTAACCCAGTGTCATGTGATGTGGTAAAAAAAAATTGAGACTAAAGTTACTTGTCCCAGACAAAAGGTAAGCATCACCAGTTGATAATCCATCTAGAAGTCATGGAAATAAAAGAGCAACATTGTTCTGTCATTGCAATGTAGAGCTATTCAGCGGTATAGTGCAGAAAAAAAGAAAAAGGCATTATTAAATTGTTTCTGTTCTTTGCCGGAAAGCATAATAAGTCAGTTGCTCAAGTAACACAGAGATTACATTAATACTTTATTTGACAATATGTTTCCCTTTCACACAAGTACAGTTTTTGAGTTTGAGTTTTTGAGCATGAGGATGAATCGTGTAATAATGTCTGTAGCGATGTCATCTTGGGTGAACTTTGTCAAGTCCCTTAAGATCCGGACAGCGCCACTAATGCTTTTTCTAACATCACATAAAAATGTTGTTTGGTTACCTAATGGTATGCTAACTCATGGCTTTGCAAGTCATTCTACATGACTACTGTAGGTAGTAAGATAGTAATCCAAGCATACAAATCTTAGAATTTTGCCCAAAGAGAAATTGCTCTTTTCTTTTTGGTTTTGGAAAGGCAATCATAAAGACACCCTCCAGCTCCAACTAGAGTCCAATGCTCACCACTTCATCATGTGGACAAATCCAAGAACTGCCATTTCTACTTACAGTTGTATAACTATGATTGGACAATTGCTCTTTAGGGGAGGAGTTTAGCGAATAATCAATTTCTTCAATGCACCCATACAATTGGGTGACCCACAGAATGAAAGGTGTATGATATTATTACCCCTTAGTAAGGCTCTGTACAACAGTCATCTTTGCTTCAATCTGAATTGCCTGTACATTGCAGTACCTTGCAGCTGTTGCATGCATTCAAATGTTCCAACTTTTCATAGAAAATGCATCCTTCTGGCAAACTGGATGTTGTCATTACAACACAGCAAACTATCTTAACTGTCACCTACTAAACACAATACATATATAGCAACCAGCAAATAACGAAGTGCTGGCTACCTAACTGGCCACTACATTAACAGAATATCTCTGCTAAAATGATCCAGCTAACCTGGCAATTTTTGTTGCAGGATTATTTCTCCAGGCAGCATTTATTTTACTTATATGTTATGGAAATCAATTTACCAAAGAGTCGAGGAAAGATGATTTCAAAATGATATAATTGTAGCCAACTGACAGCTGGGCTTGAAATCCTAGAAACTTAAAGGATAATTCCAGTTTATTACAATTAAAAACTTTGTATTCAACAAGTGAAATGGTGAGACCTAGGAATGTGGCGACATTACTAAAAAGAAGAAATAAGTTTAGATAATTTGGCTTGTTAACAACTTGTCTCGAGCAGATTGCACCAACTGGTCTTTACTAAGCCTGGTCTAAGTCGGCCTTTTTTAAGACCAAGGGGCAACCTCCGGGGCAGAGCACCGAAGCCTATGCAGAAGTGCCAAAAACTGCAGTTTCTTTAAATGGCTATTTGAAGCTGGCTCCTAAAGTGAGTCAATCCCAACAGAGCCCATGTTAAAATGCCCAAATTTAGCATTCTGATGTAGGTGTTGTTATTTTCCAGATGTGCGAGGGCTGACTGGAGGGCTGTGGCGGCATCCTCTGTGGATCTGTTGGCTCTCTTTGCAAACTGGTGAAGGTCCAGGCTGGCTGGGATGTTGTTTTTGATGTGGTGGAGAACCAGCTTCTCAAAGGCCTTCTTCAGAAAGGGGTTGAGGGCCACAGGGCGGTCGTCGTTTAGACTAGACTGAGGACTTTTTAGATACAGGGACGATGGTGGCTGTCTTGAAGCAGGTTGGAACACTCTCCTGTGACAGTGATAGGCTGGAAATGTCCGTGATGACATCAGTTAGCTGGTTAGCACATGTTCTTAGTACACGACCAGGGGTGTTATCAGGCCCAGCAGCTTCACTCAGATTCACTCTCTCATATCCAGTGTGGATACTAACAGAAGTCCTCTGGACGCAGGGCAGACTAGAACGCCGACTCTTTGTTGAGGAGATCAAACTGAGCATAGAAGGTGTGAAGATCATCTGGCAATGTGGCCTTACACACGTTCTGGATTGCCTGCCACATATCTTTTGGTGTTGAGGTCTCTCTCCAGTCTCTCCTGATGCCTCCACTTTGCCTTCTTGATGCCAGCTTTCACTCTCGCTCTTGCAATACTGTATGTTTCCTTGTCGCCTGACCGAAAAGCAGCTTTTTTTGGCCCTCACCTCTACATTCAACCAGGCTTTCTGGTGGGGGAATGATTTTATTGTCTTTGTGATCACCACATCATCAACACATTTACTGATGTATGTTGTCACTGAAGATGTTTATTCCCCCAGATTTTGCAGATTTTATCTAATTAATTTTATAACCAGACATCGCCGATGTTCTCTAAAATGTGTGGGATTGAAGAGAATGCTCTATCCATAAACAACAATATGTCATCCGTGTACAATGCAATATGGTGCGTAGTATTGTTAAATGTGATTGGAGAGATGATCGGGTGCTTTCTAAGCCTCTGAGCTGGGGGCTCTAGCAAGAGGGCAAATAACAATGGTTAAAAAGACAAAGGGCAACCTTACATAAAATAAGACATTGAGTGGAGATGGTATTCCCTGTAACAATCACAGCAGAAGGGTTACGTAAAGCACTTGTGTCATTTTTGCTAAATCCAGATTAAAAGCCAAACCGCTCAAGAACCATCCACTAGTGCCACTCTTGCCGATCAAAGGCTTTTCTCAGCATCTAGAGATAAGACATAATCGCTTATTTATCATAGCTGCTGAATAAACCTTAATCCTTGTTGTAAATGCTCAAGATGGTGCAACCAACGTTGCTTTTAGGTTGGATTTAGAACGCCAAGTTACGTACGATTTAGCTTAAGACCAGACATGCAACCTGCTCCTAAAGTTTCTTGCCCTGACAGACTTTGTTGTGCAATGTCAGATCCTGGCTATTACTTTTGGTAGTACAATGTTTCATGATAGAAATTACAGCCAAAGCTATAAAAATAAGATCCAAGTTGATATAAACCAGAATTGTCCTTTTAAGTCATGTCCTTCTGAACAGTCTCATTTGTGTAACTATGAAAATTAAAAAAAACATTTCAGGTACAATCACAGTTGTAACCACACAGAAGTAAGAACCAGATTTATATTTGTTTTATATAACAGTAAGCCATCCAGCATCTTAACCTTGGCATAATTTGAGTTTGAGCTCACTCGGGTAATTCTAAACTATGATGTTTACTTGGCTTCCCAAAGCTAACAGATTGAAGAATTGTCTGTTCATTCAGACAACACCACAAACAACTTAATTTAAAAGCTGCAGGGGACATCTTGCAAAACCATGTCCTCTCATACTCTCCAGAGCATCCCTTTCCTGTTCCTTACCTCCAACATCCCCTTCCTCCATTCCCTCATCCTTCTATCCCCTTTTTTCCTTCTCTTGTCAGTTGACCATATCCCACTTGTCTGTTCATTGTTATCTGTCTCTCTTGGTCTGCCGCTGCTGAGCACAGCGAGGAAGGCAGACTCTGTTCGGACACAAGGTAAGAGCATATAGTTTGTCCCCAGCGCCAGTGGGACCACCGCTGTACAGAAATGACTGCCTGCTGGAAGACGATGAGGAGGACAGTGAGGTTGATTGGGATTGGGTTGATGATGATGAGGAGGAGGAAGAGGAGGAAGGACAAGCTCATGGTCACACTCTAAAGGTGGCTATCAATGTGCCAGATGAGGGGAGGACCTTGGTTAACCCATGTGAGCTAAACGCAGCCAGGCTCAAGAATTCCCGGATGTCTTTCTTTCTGTCAGGGCTGCTGGTGATGGCCCTGACCATGCTGTGGCTGGCCTTCATTTAAAAGACAAATAAATTCCTGAACATTTATTCTTGCAAGGCAGCCATCTATAGACATCTTTATTCAAGTGCTGTTTTGTCACTATACCTTGAAGTCATTATTTCTATCTGTTCTATACGCAACTACCTTTCTTAAATTCCATGCACCTGAGTCCAGCTTAAAATGACCACGCTCAAGAATACATTTGAGTCTTTAAAGCAAGCCTTTGTAACTTTTGCTGAACAGCGGCCACTGTGGCCACAAGTGGGAGTTTACCCTTGCTAAGCTTTGCCACAGCTCACTTACTGTTGCTATGCCTCTCAAGCTTTTTACGATGATAATGGTGGCAGATTTATCTCTGAAAATTCTTTTTTTGGACAACATGCAAAACAGTCTTCTCAGTTTTTACTAAAACTAGCGATTTTTCGATTTGATCTGTTCTAGCTGGCTATCTAATTAACTTTAGCTGAGGTGGTTGAGATGGTGTCTTCTGCTGACTTCCTTTACACCAAGAATACATACATATGCTGTATCTACATACATGATACTGTATCATGCTAAACACTTAAGGCTAAAGCTACAAGTCCCGGGCAAAAAGTCAGCAGCCTAACCTGTTAATAAACAATCTAGTAGACATAGAAACAAAGGAGTAGCAATGCTCTTGTGTTATGGGATAGCTAATTGGCATAGCAATACAGTACAGCATGACGAGAACAGTAACAAAGTTGTTCTAATACAACCCTGTTCAGATGCTTACTATAGATAAACATACTTGGACAATCAACACAGATAATTGATTTGTGTCATGTTACAAGAGGAAAGGCTGCTTAGTTATAATTGGACAATTACCATTATCAGGCGAGGCATTGAGCAAAAGGTCAATTATGATATAATGCTAAATGCTAAAGTACTTTGATACATAATGCGTAAAGTAAGTAAAATCCCTTGTGTCAACGCAGCATCTACCTGTGTTTGCTAATGTTAGCTAACATTAGCCACCGTAAGCTATATAAGACTGTAACAGCAAAATCCCTGAGTGAAAAGTGGTTCCTTTCGTAAAAGTTACATTGTCTGGCTTAAAGAAATAGAAGAAATCCACAAAATTGCTTCTCTTTTGTCTTTCTGTGTTCTCGTATATGAAACATGATCAAACAACCTTCACGTTTGAATTATGCTGGAAAAGGGGGAAAAAAGTGTCACTAAGAACTATACCTAATAATAATGTCACATTTTAGAATATAGTATACTAAAATCTCACTCTCGAGATTTCTGTTATGCAGTCCCTGGACGATATTCAGTTATGTGGCAAAAGTTTAAAAAAAACACCTATTTAGTCTGTCAGTTGACCAAAGCTGTCAGACCGTGTTTAGCAGAGTGCTGTTGTGACTGATGCTTTAGCCCTGTGTTAATGTTGGACCAAGAATCAGCAGACAATCAGGCCAAGTGTAAGTTGAGAATCCATTCGTGGAGAAAAGGAATTACTCAGGAATGCATCACAGCAATTTTATACTTTTTCCAGTAACATGTAGAGGAACAAATATTGATTCTGACTTTATTAACACTAATCCACGATTGGGCCAACAATGTAGTCACACCTGTAATGTGATGCTGGGAGGGTAATTCAACAATGTCAGAATGGCATGAAGTTATAGATCAAAGCAGAGTCATTGTTTTCATATTAGCATTTGCTTGCCTGACTGTAGTGAAGGTAACTACTGAGCTATCTCCATCTTTGAAGGTTACAGATAATACAACAATTTTGGGAGTGCAGCACAATTGTAACACAAGTTATGGAAAGGGTTTTGTGAGCCTAACAGACAAATTGTTGGTTGCATGACTGTTGAAGGTATTCTTTGTTTGCTTAGCTACAATATGCAACTTTTCTCTTTGGCACAGACTAGGCTTGTTGAAATCCTGCCAACAGATTTTGTGACTCATCTTGGCGTCAGCATTTCTAACGGCAACATTTCCGACTGCTCAGTTCACTTGAATGGAATTACAGCTATCAGCGGATCCCATCGCAGAAGCAAAGTAAATCCGTGTGGAGCTTAAATTTGGTGACCTTCTGCATGCAAATGTGTACTGTTGAACAATTGCGTACAGTCTTGACAGTGCTGTTCTTCGAGGGAACAGAGACACGGCTGCCTCTCCCTGGTCAGAGTATTAACTACTCCACAATAGAGATGATCGGACCACACGTAAAGCGAACGGTCACCTTCAGTTATGACACAAATGTTTGTGCAGTCTGTGTTTATTCACCCCAAACAGCCAACGTAGCGATGCTACAGGTGTTAGCTGTGGCTGGCGCCTGCTCAGAATCACCCACTTGGGAACTCCAGGTCTTCCTGTTATCTTCCTCTCATCACCCTTCTTTTGCCTTTCGTCTCTGTATGTTTATGAACTCGATTCTTAAAAACCCAGGACAGGCACATTGTCCACTTAGCTTTGCTCCTTAAGATGACTAAAATCTGCTTTATGCTCTGTATGAACACACCTTAATAATTGACATACACTCCCGAAATGACAAGCGTAACCATAATCTCCCAAAATGAAAATCGATATATGTTAAGTGTTGTTGTTGAGTTCGATCTTCCTTCTAAAAAGCCAAAAGAATGTTTGACACTCAACTGAATGGTTTTGATACATGGTGACGAGAGGAATGAGAAGCAGGTGTAACTTTAGCATGAGAATAATGCTGGCGAAAAATCAACAAAACAATTATTTTGCAAGTTTGATTATCACAGGGTCTACACTGGAACACACTACCTCCAGGAAATAGCCATATGCTTGCACTCTAAAGTCCTACATTGACGAAGGCTCTTGCCTTCTCCCATCCACCAAACTAACTGCCAGTCCTGAAAACGGAAGCATTACAGCCTTAAAGAGTGTTACAAACTCACTGGAGCACTGTCTGACAGACTGAAGCTCGTCGGTGCAGGTGGGGACTGATTGATGCATGTTTTCCCTCTGGGGTTTATCATATCTGCATATGCTCCTTGCTGAGACAGTTCAGTACTAGAAACCCGTATACTCAGCCAGCCGGACTCAACTCGGCTGCTGCTGATACAGCTCTCGTATACAGTATATTTACTGCCCTCAAATCTTCCCATACATGCCAAATTGCTGCCGGTATGCCAAAGAATACTGAAGACACGGCGCAGGTTTATTCATGTAACAGAGTCAGACCGTAGTCTCAGTGCTTGTTAGCTTGTTAGCCCGTAGATACTATTTCCACTCTGCTGATTTTAAAGAGAACCGCTGCTGCAGTTTGGTCATTTCTTATTTCTGCTACTGTCCGGATTCCATATGTGTACGTACGAGTTGGTGGATAGTTGTTTGATTTACTAAAAAAACATTATGCGCACGTAGCATCAACACAATTGTCCCAGTAAGTAAAGTAAAAGACTTCCTGAATTCATGTGTCTCATCTTTATGTAGCCTACAGCTTAATGTTTTGCCGTGATAATGAAGCATAACCTCTACTTCCACTTGATACCCGCACTTCCTGTTTGTGTGCACTGCACTCAGGTTTTTATAGCCTAGCATCATGCAGGAGGTTGTGCAGGATCGTGAATCAGAGGCTGACACTGTAATCTTGAACCTTTGTTAGCATTCAAATGTTACAACTGTCCAATATAATCTGACTCTACAGTCAGTTTGCTACACGTAGATTTTATTCAATAAGGGAAAGAGAATTGGGCCTGTAGGGAGTACTCATGAAGTCTTACAACTAGGGCTGAATATGAAACTTCAATTTGATACAGACCTAAACCAACCAAGTACCAAGTAGAACCAAGTAGGAAAAAAAAGAAAGTACTGAAAGTTGCCCTTGGATGTATTGTCCGATTCGTAATCTTATTGCTTATTCTTTGATCACATATTTCCTGATTTAATTTGACACATTTTATCCATACAAAGTTCTAGTACTGCTGTTTGTATTTAATATTTAAAGGACCTTGGCTTCCATAAACATGGTGGGTGGTACTTTATTTAAAGGGGTGTGCATAAGAAGGAGTCATTATGAATGTTTATGACTGTTGACTTAAAGTGTCAATTTAAATTTTTAATGCAAAGTTGAAATTGTTTGAGATGTCTGTTATGACTACTTGACATAAATCAGGACAACATAACCTGTCAATGTCTCTGAACCTGACATTAACCAAGACAACACGTCCTAATTACCAAACCTAAAGAAACTATTCAGCTTTATGCTTTAACTCTACATTCAACAGTTATATGCGGATGGTTTGGACATTGGCTTCCACGAGACCATTATAAATGTGTCATGAATATTTTTCCTTGATCTTAACTACAGTGGAACTATTTGGACTTGTCATTAAAATGTCAGTTAGTGTTAGTGATGTAAGGGTCAAGGTTTTTTTATTACCCACACCCACCCTACCATTTATGGGAAACAAACGGCAAACCACCAACTTTATTCATGATAGTAGCACAAATTGCAGGACTGAGGTCTGAAACCTGGACAGAGGGAGAGAAGGGAAAAGAAGGTGGACTCTTGCACCCAATGTTTCCTTAATACCTGGATTAATAAAGGATTGTGGCATCAGTACCAAAAGCTCGGGTTATTCTATGGGCGCCGGTCGGGAAACCCATTCCTGCTTACAATAAAGGCTCTCTCGGCTATTTTTTTCACAGACTTGCCTTAACTATAGATCCAGGCTTTGGCTAATTTCGCAAGTAGCATTCCTGTTGTCGCATGACGGATGCTGCGGGCTACCGCGATTCTCACTCTGCTAATAGTAGCTGTATTTCAATTGTTATTGCGTTTGAAAAGTTGCATATTTAGCTTTAAATCTGGTCTGTGTATGTGTCTTGATGTGGTTCATGTGTTAATGCTGGAAGTACTGTATGTTGATGCCCTCAGTGTGGCCCACTAAGTGTCATCTTAGTGGGCCATGTCATCTTTCACTTTATCTCCCCGGAACACCCAGTCCTATTAGTGCTGTGGGACTTCCACAATGTCAAGGCTCAGAAGCAAACATTTCTTCAGTTTCCTGAGAAATGTTTCAGGTGTGTTAAGATGTATTACAATTGTACATGAAGTAAGTTTCAGTCCACTGACATTACACTTTGTAGCAATTAGTTAGACTTGACTTTATTTGCATCACTAAACCATCTAATAAGAAAGAAACGTATATCATGGGTGCTTCAGCGTAAATTCTAAGCTTTATGAATGTTGTATCCACAGTAGAGATGCAAAGAGCCTTTGAAATGATGACAGGTCATTAGAGCATTTACTCATTTTTAGTAGTATGACTGGATCTAAATGAACTCTAAGTATAATGTTTACCCTTTGAAATGTCGGTGGGATTAACATAACACAAGCTGTAATATGTCTTTTCAACTTTTAGAACACTGCTATTTAACAAAATATATCCATAAAATATTGTGCATGTTCAGTAAATATACTCAGCCCATTGGTGGGTGTGTGCACATCTGTATGACCTGCTTATGGTTCAGTGTCATTGGATTTTTGGATAATTCTGATTCTGTAAGCCTGTACTTTTCACTGTGATACTAAAGAAACTTTTAAGTTGTTTTTCATTGTCTACTGATGGACTTTCTCTTATTCAGCCAATGGATTTATCTCGTCTTTCTTGGTATATTGTGACTTTTCCAGTATTGATTTAAAGCTACAGTAAGGATGTTATAGGTACCAAAAAAATAATAAATGCATCAAATCTGTCGTGTACATTTGAATATGTATAATACAATTCTTGTGGTCTTCTAGTCATAATGACAGTTGATTAATAAGTTCTTTCTTGCCTTGCATGTCTTTGATGATAGTTGAAGTCCACAGGATATGCACATGACACCACTACATGTATAAATCACCACTACAATCCCTGTGGAATATATCTGATACAATC
>CALSCE010010669.1:639968-660004 GCA_943593645.1 Bovichtus variegatus | reverse complement strand
CACCTACTCTTAATCCCATTATGTAGCCAAATGGAGCGGATTGTATCTTTAAAGTTACAAAAACTTAAAATTGGGAATTTGTAGCTTAATATGTGTTAATACTGTATGTTGTCCTGCCATCAACTAAAAAAGTTCTCAGAAATCGCTGTAAATTGCTCCTTTACTGTTTCTTTACCTACATTTTACTATCTTAATTTCCTGGTACACAGGCATGGCTGTAAACGCCTTTTGGCTCGGTTTCATCACAGGGAAGAAACGCTCCACCTGGGCGTCTGTTTTCATGTGTGATTAACAGTCATTAGGCTAATAAGAGCTGGTAACTTCTCGACATACGTCAAGTGTTGGACAGTACGGGACTATTAGAGATCACACTTATATTTGGTGGAAGGAAAAAATTATGTTTGTATGCTGCGCGGTAAACTGAGCAGGTAAACTATCTGGTCAGAGGCGGTACCATGGCTCTTGTTAATTGACTGTATATAATAATTAGACGTAGTCACCATGACGTCACCCACTGGTTTGTGGACTACTGTTTTGAAGCCTCAAGTTGGCAGCTTGGCATCTCCATCCTGTTTTTGTTTGCTTTGGAACCAGTAGCGAACATATCTGCACGAGCTGGAGCTGGAGAGGAGCAAAGCACAAGGCAGCACAACAAGCGCTCAAGCCTCACCAGGCTCAAGCCAGGTTAGCAGGGCTCATCTGTAATTCACATTTACTAACAAGCCAGGTGTAGTGAACGCAGACACCATGCAGACACTGACACCTGCTCATTAGACCATTTAAATGAAATACTAGAATTTAACACTGGAACATAGACTTCAATCAATCAATGTGTTTATATGTCACATGAAATCTGTCAAGGTACAACTCCAGTGAAATGCAATTCTGTCAGCTCTTTCAATGTGCATTATTCACGATAAAGCTCACACACTTTTTTTCTTGCCAGAGTCCTCTGTTCTGTCGGATCAGTACAAAGAAAAACAAGTTACCTGGTTGAGTGCCGCTGTCTGATATTCCAGGATTGAGATGATTTAGATAAGGAAATCCTGCTGAGATATCACCGACACATCAGCTGTTCTCCCCGCGGTGGTAACACGCCGTCCCTCGCTCCCCTTTCAATAAAATCAGACCACATCTCAGTTTTGCTTCTGCCAAATGACGACGCATTCAGCGTTGGTCCGAATTGCACACCTAGCCCTACATCACTGCTTTAGCACAATGGAATGGTATGTGTTCCAGGGCAACAACATTAACACGTACTGTACATAGATGCGGCCATTGGCTACATCGGCAAATGCATCAATGTTGTACCGAGGACTACTTTACAGACATTCCCAAATTAAGAAACCCTAGGTTAACGGGTCCTTGCCAAACATCAAACTTCGGGAGATTTGGAGGAATACAGGAAATCCAGCTACACTCTCCGGATAGCTATTAGCAGTGCAAAGAATCAATACAGGGATGAAGTGGAGTCTAACTACCAGGGCTCCAACAACAGGAACATGTGGTCTGGATTAAGAACTCCACCAAGGTTCTTGGTGGATCTTCTTAATGATTTTGCTCTCAAAGAGCACCAAATGATTTATTTCACTTTAAAATGTACGTAGTGCAATATAAATAATGTGATATAAACTGAAGCTTTACAGTGAAAGAACAGCTTTATTGGCCATCATTGCATGGAGCCCATGGCAAATGGCAGGAAATTATGTTTTTAAAAAAAGTGTCTGGTGGGTTTGGGTGAGATTACTGTAAAATATCAAGATATCAGGCAGGCAGTTCAAAAGGTGACAAAGCAGCGCTCTGGGTAAGTTATTAATAACTTACAGAAACATTGCATTGCAATAGTCCACCTTCTTTTCTCTTCCCACTGTCTCTGTCTGTCTCTCTCTCAAACACACACACACATGCACACACCGCGACCTGCAGCGCTCAAGTCTGCTTGTCTCAGACCTTTGTGCTGACATCTGTGCCACAACGCAAACCACCAACTTTATGCATTAGCACAAAGTTGGTGGTTTGCGTTGTTTATTAATGCATATTTTTGCTGATTGGCTCTCTTAACTGGTCGGTAAATTCATTTATAAAGTGCTTTTTCAGTTTGTGACTCAAACACTTTTACGACGCATTCACCACCATACAAGGTGCCACATGCTCATCAGCAGTGATAAACATTCACACACACTCAAACTATTTGGGGCTCAGTATCTTACCTAAGGACAATTTGACATGTTGACAGCAGGGGATTGAACCACCGACACTTTGTCTGGTACCTCCTGAGCCACAGCTGCCTTAAAGGTCATTAAAAACTCTGAAATGCACATGCCCACTAGATGCAGCTGTAAGATAAACAATTAGCAACATTTTCTCTCCATTTCTGAGACGCTTGGCCGACTTTTTCCAATTCTCTTTTTCATAAGTTCGTCTTCCTTATTTTCTTGTTGCTTTGCAGTGTAGACAGATGTTGACAGGCTGGAATAGTGACCTATCCTGCAGGATATTCCACCATTGTATCTGGCTTTCACCATCTGAAGGGCGTGCACGTGCAGCTGCATTTGTAGAACAGCCAATTGGAACGCCCTCTCTCTGAAATGACCGTCACAGGCTAGATTTTCTAAAGCCTAAAAAAACTGATTTTCTCTCAGACTACTTGAATTACAATATTCTCAACCGCACAGCATTACACATGTGTACAGTAAAAATCTTGTCATTTATTTAAACTATAGTCGCTAAATTATTGTATACTGCTAAATTTTTTATATTTCTAAGTGTTTGTATTGATAAGTATTGTATAGTTTGTAAAGCATATAGTTTATAAATTGGAAATTTCACGCTGGGATTAATAAAGAATCTATGTATTGTGGAATGTTTGCCCAACGACGCCAAAAATACTGCCTACCTTGGCTTTAACTGATGTGTTTTTCTCACAGCATTCAGATGCTTTCATTCTGCTAGCTGCAACCTCCATGAATGTTTTTTTTAGGGTTTTGTATTTACATTTCATACTATTATGTTTCAGGGAGATCCATCTCCAGTTCATTGCATTAGTTCTATTTTTATGACTGATCAAACTACTTAATTCACCACAAACTTAACAAAAGTAGTAGTAAGACATATTTAGCACATTTGCAGCACACTGAACAACTTGCTCCTCAAATGTGAATGGCTGCTGAAGAAGTTTGTGATATTAAATGTGTTCCTTTTTATGTGTCACAGCATTGACATGTCAGGATGTATAATTCTTGACTTGCCGTTTTGCACAAAGGTGCTGTCAGTATCTTGCCACACATTTATCTAAGCACCATCATGCCCTCTCATTTTCATCTTTATGGTGGGACTAGTTTGCTAAAAGTAACAGATAAATTATGGGAATAGCCAAAAGTAATGGTTACAGTGGGAATATTTAGCTAAAAGTAATGGTTACAGTGGGAATAGTTAGCTGAAAGTAACAGATAAACAGTGGGAGTACTTAGCTAAAAGTAACAGATAAACGGAAAGATCCAGAATCTATGAACATGCAAACTTTTTTTATTTCATGAAAGTGAAAAGAGCTTTCCAGTGTTAAAACTCTGCACAGTGAAGCTCAAACATACAAATAAAGTAACAAGGATAAAACTTCAATGAGTGTTGCCGTTAGGAACACATCCAGCAGGATAGTTTCTGGTCGACTCTGATGTATTTCTTACTTCTCGAGGTTCTGCAGTAACGTTGCCATATAGTAACAAGCACCATAATTGAAAGACGGAAACACCAATTATTACACATTTATTGTTTTTTGGTCTCTGACCACCTGTCTCACATAAACTCTGAAGTGCTACAGATACCGTACTGAAGCAAGGGAAATACATGAATGTACACACAGCAACGTTAGCGACGTGTCCCTCACGTGACACTGCCCAGGTGATGAATATAACGAGTGGCTACTGACATGTGCACCTCTCCATATCAACATGAGTTCAGGTTCATCCCACACAACGAGCCCTGTCTGCTTCTTATTCGGGTAATGTGACTAATGTTACAGCAGACGCCTCATCCTGCTGATGGCTTCATGTGAACATAACATGAGAAAGACTTGAACAAGGATTGATCTGTGTGTGAAATAAATCCTAACTCTAAGTTACCATATGAACTTCATGAGGGGTCTAGGTTTCCCGACTTGTACTAACTTTATGCCTTCTTTAACAAATACAAGCCTACAGTAGATGTTTGTGTCGACGAAGCCCTCAGAGTTAGTTGCTGACTGTTTATCTGATCCCTTCAGTCTCCTGTGCTAAAGACCCAGACAATCACCATCTCAGACATCACCAACTCCCTGAGAGGAAGTGTGGCCTACAAGGACATCCCCTTAGTTCACACTGAGACCAAGACCATCACATACGAGTCAGCACAGGTGAGGGGAATTCTGGGAATTGTTCACAAAGAAATAACATTTCACAAAGTATCTTCAGGTTTTGATTAAATGCAATTAAAAGTCTAAATTGTCTTACCTTGTGTGCAATGCAGTTATTGATAAAGATGTGCTTGTACACATGTTTACACTGTAGAGGACTGCCCCAGCCGGAAATGTTGGCCCTCATTTGAAATCAGGCTGAGCTCCGGACATTTACTATGCTAGGACATTACACTTTTTGTCCATCCATGGCTCCTTTAAATAAATAGAAATGGTCATGTGTTATGTCCAAAGATTACCCCACAGAGGCCCTCGCTGCCACACATTGGGCGGCTGTGGCTCAGGTGGTCCACTAATCTCAGGATTTGGTGGTTCGATCCCCAGCTTCACCTGTCCAAATGTCAACGTGTTCTCGGGCAAGGCACCGAACCCTTGCATGGTATCTCGCTGCCATAGGTGTGTAGGTGTGAATGGGTGATTGAGAGACAAATTGTAAAGCACTTTGGACAAAAGTGCTATTTAAATACAGTCATGTTCCATTTCTGTTGAACCCGGAGCCTTTGGGTGTCCTGCAGGTCTGAGGCCGCAGGGCCTCTATTTCCTCTTTTTATATTTAGTCATACTGATACTGTACCTGAGTTTCAGTTCCAATACCAAAAAAAGTACTTTTTGATACTATAATAAACATAAATGTGTTTTTCTACCAAATTTAAATTAAAACATTTTAAAAGTCACCGATCTCAAATATTTAAGTAGTTAAGTAACAAAAGCAGTCGTATAGGACTTATTCTGAATAAAACTGCCTATAATTAGAAACGTTTGAGTTAAATCAGGAAATGTCAGAGTAAATCATTTAACCAACGACATTAAATTTAACCAGTTTAATGCCACCTTAATTTTGTTTGGTAAAAAAAAAAGGTTCTAAAGTTCAATAGCCAGCTCTAGTTCCAACTAGGATTAGAATCTCTTTAAAAGTCTAATGATAACACAAATTACAAATCACACATACAAATAACAGTTAAAAGATAATTGAGTATGTTTAAAATGATTAATTTGAGATTTTTTTGTGTAACACTTAAAAGGTGTCTCTCCCACAGCCAGTGGACAGCCTGGCAGAGAGGGACTCAGGAGTGCTGCTGAGTGCCCAGACCATCACCTCAGAGACTGTCAGCACCACCACCACCACCCAGATCACCAAGGTCTGCTCACTTCACTAACAGCCCCACAGTCAATCAATACAGTCATTTACCACCCTGCTGTGACACATCCCCACCTATCCCTACTCAATCCCTTGTGCCAGTGGTAGAAAGCCAAAGTTGTGCCCTCGTGACCTGGTTAGCCTCAGTTCTACTCGCCTCCGATGTGTCTTTCCTGTGGATTTCTTTCATTGGTGTATGTGGAAGTTGGAAATGTAATTTTCTGGGTTTCTGTCAATAAAAGCCAGCTGAAATTACTGGTTCAAAAAAAAAAAGAAACTCATGGCAACCACCTCAGATCTTTTCTTGCACACACTTGAGATGTTTTTGTTTTGTCTGATGGTCCTGACAGAAACCACATTCGTATTTCAGCTGTATTTATTTTAGTTGGAAAGACAATACATTTGAACTTAATACTGCCATGAGGTTTAGACAAGCATAACATTGCTGTAAAACATAATGCATTGTGTAGTTGTTGGGTACCAACAAAACTAGTTACTGTTACAGTATGTCTTCGATAAACTTGCATGATGCGGAAATGTACAGTAGTATGTATACATTTGGTTTTAATTATGGACAGAAAAACAGAGCAACATGTCTCAGCTTTTCAGAAACGTCAACGAAAGACACTTTCTATACAAAACTACAGAGTGCAACGTGAGTTATTGTGAAAAGGTGGGGTTGCAATATTCAAATGAACAATAAGTCATGTTGTGTAGATCCTGTACGGCGTTGTAGAGTCGACGGGCTATGAGACGTGAGGCAAAGATACTGCGTGAGGTGAAAGCAAAAGGTGCATTCTGCTGTTCTAAAAACAACTAGAAGTTAGATATTGTATTGGTTGAAGCATCCCCAAGCATCCAATCTCATAGGATTCATAACTTACTCAAACATGTTCTATCTTATGATACATATATTATTCTACATGTAATGTGACTTGCACTCTAAATATCTATCAATTCACTTTTAAATCATAGTAAAAAGAAAACTTCAGAACTTGCCTGAGAATCGTAACAGTTTTAAGGTTTATTCCGCATCAAAGTAATCCAGTAAGACATTGCAGAGAGGAACTGCTTATTCAGCATACTTTCAATGGTGCCAATTTGCCAAAAATATAAACAAACGTCGGCTCAATGTGGGGCTCAAGTTGTAGCCCACAGCGTACTTCACTTAATCCATGGCAACGTGATACTTCCTGTTTACATCCACCAAATCATTATTAGAACTGTATGATTTAGAGTATCATTATCCATTCCCACTGTGCCAGGTGTGGCTACCACAAGAGGCCACACTATACACTGAAGGCCTCTCCTGAACCCTGCTCCGCAGCGGCGCCACCATCCCCCGCAGCGTGGCCTCACTGGACTGGCCTGCTCTGATCCTCTTAACATTATCTTCACTTCATTTAGATTAACAAAGAGATGCAGACAGAAGCTAAACCAGAGTACTTCCCGGGATATATTTCTTCCTCAACTCTCTCTGTGGCATCGGCCCTGTGACCATAATATGTAAACATAAGAAATGTGCACGTTATATGTGGATCTATAATCCAAATAAATATTACGGTCCCTCACTGTTTTGGATATATGCACATTTTTCACCTTGCAGTGGCCATTCAGCAGCCGAGACACTACGATGAATATCTCAACATATAACACCGTTGGAGGATATTTCCCCCTCTCGTGTTTCTAAGCGGTGTCATTGTTGATGCCGCTCTTGACAACCTGATTGCTCTGACTGCTGCTAGCGACAAATTTAGCGACTTATTCAGACCCTCAGGGAAAAAGCAAGAAACATATTCAAATATATGATATTGTAATTTATTCCTAATGCTGCTCAGAGTAATCTTAATCCACTGCTCTTCTGCCAGCAGCCCGGCTCTCTCCCTCACCCTCTCCATCTCCCTCTCCCTCTCTCTCTGCAACCAACACAAACCACTGAGCTTTATGCTTTATGTCACCAATATGCAAAAGAGCGCAACTTTTGGAGCTAGTGCTAGCTACTTTTATTTGAAAAGAGTGCTAACAAGAGCCATCTTCTTCCTATTTTTTGATTGTTTGACGCACTTTCTTTGTCCCGTAAATGGAGCCTTTATTTTGGAGGTAGATCGTACCTGGTGGTAGGCTCATAGCAAACCAATTGTGTCATCATCCTACTGAAAAACATGTCTTTCGAAAAAAACGAGAAACTTGTCTATTGCCACTTTAAATCCATGTACACTGTCAAAATCTTGGACGTTGCTTTATCAATTGAGTGTATGTGTGTCTTGCATTCATTAGTGTTGCTTTGCATCATCCTCCAAAACGGTGCCTGGATCCACCTTATTTCTAACCCTCTATCCCACTCGTCTTGCAGGGTGATAAATACATGTCTGACTTTCTTGCCAATGTAGATTCTGTTGTCATCCAAATGTTGGAGGGATAATAATAATGGATTTTGGTTTTTGCATGTTTTTCCTCGCTTATGTTTTAGCTTGTGTCATGTCTCTGTAGACGGTGAAGGGAGGGATCTCTGAGACTCGCATTGAGAAGAGAATCGTCATCACCGGAGACACTGAAATTGATCATGACAAGGTGAGGAATGTAAATGACGGAAGAACATAAGTGTGGTTTCATGCTTCACTGCTCACACTTGGTTGGTAATAACGTTGTTTTCCTCGAAGCTGTGCAGAAGCAGGTGGTTTAATTGTGTCGGCTAAAATATATTGCCACATTGTTCTGCTTGTAATGCATATGCACCTGATGTGGGAAGCTGGAATTATTTGTGGGCTTAATTTGCCTCATGGAGTGATTGTGTTCATATATCAAGTAAATCTGTTCTGCAAAATTAAACTCATTAATCGTGCTATACTTCGTGCCCTCAGGCTTTGGCTCAGGCCATTAAAGAGGCAAAAGAGCAGCACCCAGACATGTCTGTTACCAAAGTGGTTGTTCACCAGGAGACAGAGATCAGCCCAGAGTAAGACAGACTGACCCTTTGGAAGGTGAGTGTTGATGCAGATAATGTGCAGATCATATCTTCTTACCATGAAAAGATCATGTGACAAGAATCAAAAGTCCAGAATGAGGAGAAAAGAGTTGTGGAAGTTCAGTCCCAGGCAAAGTCCAGCTGCTGTCTGCAGTGCACATTTGGGCAGCCCCACTTTCTAAGTAAATCTGTATGGTGACAGTTTGCTCAAGTCTGTCCAAGATGAAACAACGCGCCTCACTGCATGACATGTCTTAAATAATGGTGCCCATGTGGCTTTAATGTGACCTTGTTTATGTGGTTTTAAAAGGGTCCAGGCTGGGAATCTGGTGCCGTTTAGCCGGTTGACAGGCTGGTATGTAAACACAGCGGCTCCACCTTCCAGTCTCGGGGCGCGTTGAATCCCTCAGTGCTGTCTGACAGACCAGGAAGGCATGGCGATGAGCAAATCTTCCAAAGTAAAAGAGGAAACCTGCCACGCGCAGAGTAGAAAAAAACGCTCGGTGTGTCAGGCAGTCAGTGTTTAAAAAAGCAAAATCATTTACCTGAATATCTGATCTCTGCCTGTCATCACAGGATCGGTCACACATCAACACAACGTTGAGTCAGAGCCAAGAGAGAAAAAAGGTTGAGCTGAGAGGGAGCGCATTGAGAGAAGAATAAACACCTACTGCCATCTTCTCTTCTTCATTCTTCTGAGAGGAGCGTTGTAAAGAGCAGCAGGACTCCTGTATGGGATGAGTAGGGGTCTATTGATACTGTGAGACAGCGCTGAGGGCTTAAACACTCCACCCACCCTCTCTGTTTTACTGACATATTCAATCAACATCAATGCGTTTACAATAGAGTGGAGTCTGAGAACCTCATCCGCCAACGCTAACCACGACATCGTTTATCTGTCCTCTATATTGCACATGTTCATTACGCTGTTCCACAGAAATATTTAGGCTTCAATGTAAATCCCATGGATGCTCATTAAAACTGTCCTGTTGCTTCATCAGAAGATGTGACATTAAACATTTGACTGCTTTTACTCCTGGTTGTCATAAACGGGAGTAGACTCCTGCAGCTTTATGGGTCTATTTTATCTTCAACCTTGTGCAAAAAGTTAGTTAGGAACTGACAAGATCAAAAAACAAACATCCTCCTCCTGTCCTGGTGAATTCAGTATAATGTACATTTCCACAGCTGTTTAGTGAGCAGCAGTCACACAACACACTGCCAAGTGGAAGCGATGGGGCTATTTAGCAAAATTAAAAAACACAATTTCTAGTAAAAGAGAACGTGTGGCGATTATCACATGATCCTTTGATTGTGTTATCCATTATACTTTAATTTACCATGTGGACAATTATAGCACAGATTATTCAAGTAAACACGTTTCTTAGCTGGCCTGTGTGTTTGTGCAGTACACATCCCCTCATTACAGATTTATATACATATATTTACAGGGTAAAAACTCTTTACATTTTTGTATTTCCCCTCATTTTACTCTGCTTGTTACTGTCCTTTTGCCTTGCTGTGCTCACATATGTGATGATGCTGGTGTGTTTTCATGTGATGAGATCTGTGCGACGGTTAAAAGCCACTAAAAAATATCTTTCTCTTCTTTCCTTTCTCTGGCCATCTGTCCATCTGTCCTTCTTTCAACCCCACCTCAGTCCTTTCAGCTGTCCCTACTCTCCCCCCCTAACTTGTGTCTCCATCACACCGTTTTAGCACTGCACCGCCAGCCCATCACACCCAACTGCACTGCCTTTGACATGAACCACGAGACCACATCAGAGGGAACAAGCTTCCATTTTGAACTTTAACCTCCTTGAGTGTGGAGTTTGGCCTGACGGAGACGGAGTCACCAGAATATTCCTAAGAACCCTCCCAGTATTCCCCACAATCCCCTTTTGTTCCACTAAAGTTCAATCGCTGGACTAATGGGGGGAAAAAAAAAAAAAAAAACTTTTTTAAACAGAAAAAAGAAAATAAAGTACAGCATTTGTGGATTTATTCCTCTCCAATTTGTCTGGAGAGTTTAAGAAAATTTTCAAGGGCATTTGGTCTTTTAATCTTGAGATTACTGGTACTTTATTTTTCTACAGCTTTTCTTACCATCAGAATTGGTTATCAATAACTTGGGAGGTCAAGTGTTTTTTAACAGTGTGTTCCAAACAGCATCGACAAAGGGATTGTGGGTGATTTTTCTTGGAATTGTACTCATCAGGACTTAAGGGTCCCTCTCAAATTTTAGTGCAAGTTTGGTGTCATTTCTTGTACAGTAAATATTTTATTTTCCCTTCAATGTGAAAAGATATTTTTTCAATTTCTGTATAAAAAAAAAAAAAAAAAAGATTAATTTTATCAAACCACGGGGACAATTACTCCTTTCACCTTATTTAAAGTTCTGACTTGATCATTTGTTGGGTGATCTTTACATCTTTTGATTGTTTTAGTTGTTCTTATTATTGTTGTTGTTGTAGTGCTTGTGTCACTCCAACCGGGCTTTATCAGGATCAAGGAGATCGCAGAGTACTGAAAAGACCTTTACTTTATGTATTACCACCCCTCTTCTATTTGTGTGTGTTTATGTTTTAGATCTACTCAACACAGTTGTATGTAACTTCATGATTTTTTTGTATTGATAGCATTTCAGTCACTAGATACAGTTTTAGTAATTTCTACTGAGCATGACATCAGCATCGACAGTATTTCTGCACATGTTTCACATTTCTACTTTTCTACCAAATGGGCAGTGTGTGGTCATCCAGAGAGAGGGAATTCAGACGTAAGTGCACTCAAACATGACAGAGGGCAACTAGAGTTCAAGCTCACGGCTGGTTTATTGGTATTGAAGCAGTTGAAAAGTGAAGAGAAGACAGTTCCCTCATTAAACTGCGAAAGCTTTGATTTGCATCATTTCGCTCTTTCCGAGCCTTTCATTCACGCTTGTCATTTAATTATAACCTGATTAAGGCAATACTCCAATTATTGCAAAAGTCACACCAACTCATTATCAAGGGTATCTGGTTAATGCAGTTACTTACACTCATTAATTACGCCAGTTCTTAACTTACAGCGAGTGAGGGAGCTTGAGGTGTCTGCCCAAAGCTTAAAGGATCACTCTAATTTAAATTGGGTCTTATTTTTCATAGTGTTAATCATCAGTTATTATGACTTTATACACAGCAATACACTGATGAGGTCTTGGAAGGGATTTAGTAAATCTAAAATATCTAGTAGCTCTAAATAAAAATGTAGAAATGGATCCATGAATAGTTTGTGCAACCCGCTCCTGGTGAATGTTAAGGTATGGTCAACACCATGATGATATGACCCGAGTTGTAATACATTAGAATTATTATTCATGGTATACTTCAGCCATCGTGGTTAGAGAAGGCTTTTTTTTTGTTGTATATTTGGCTCTGAAGATTTGTGACCCAGAGAGGTCATTTTTGATCGAATAGTCCCAGGATCTAAACTCGAGAATTAGCTCAGAACTAAAAGTTTTCACTCACAGACACACTCAGTGTGCCTGTCATGAATTGTAACTGCTGGCTGTTGTTTATGTGTTCACTCTCTTACAGTGCTGTATCATAGCAAAGTAAATATAACTCAGGCACCACAAAGGTCATCACAGTCATCACAATGTCTGCACTAACGTCAGCATAGCTTGTGATTATACGGACAAAATGATTTGGAGGAAAAGGGAAAAGATTTTCAAGGTTAGAACAAAGAAATAAAATCTAATTGTCAATACAAAAACAGACATTTTTGCTTTTCTCATTCTGTGGTGCCAGTAAGACTTTTCCTTCAATCTGTTAATATTATTACATTATATACAGTAAATTGGGGGGGGGTTCCTAGGTTGGTGGGTTTAGTTTGCTAGTTTATTTAAAGAGATAGACATATTAAATCAAGATAAAACATTTTCAACAGACACTTCGATACAAGAACAGCTGTAAAAAAAAAAAAGACACTATTCAAACATACACCATACACATTTCTGTCTTTAAATGGAATACAAGATTTTAATTCCAAGCACAGTATTCAAAACCAGTTCAGAGATAAGCATGTGACATAACATGTATCATATGCATAGAAAATGTCATTACAACGTGGGGTGGCATAGATGATATTGTTTTTATAAATAGTGAATAGGAGAAGACCCAGAATAGACCCCTGTGGGTCACCTATACTGACTCTAAGACCACCTGATTTGGAGACATTCGAGAAAAAAAAAAACAGTTTGAGTTCTACCTGAGAGGTTGTTAAAAATCTTGTGATGGACAATTCATCTGAAGCTAAAAAGGATTTTTCTTTCAGTTGTCAGCAGTGTCAAATGCCTTCAATATAAAAGTGTGGCTCAATGTTGACGAGCGTCCCGGACAGCGACAGTATTTTTATTACAGTGACTGTAGCTGGCATCCCATCATAATCTTCACACTATTAACCTGGTTAGTCTAAATCTTGTCATATTGACTTCATGGAAGCACACTGTAACATAACTTTGTTGATATGAAAACAATAAATAAAGTTAACCTCCTCCTTACTACACACTGCCTATTCAATTAGGACACGTATTCAGTACGGCATATGTCGTTTATATTTTGTCGATTTTTAAAACATGATGCTCTTTTAGAACAAAAATATTCTGTACAGCCCAACGTGTTGTAGTTCTTTCACTGTGCCGTCGTCTTAATCATGGCACTCCCTTTTCTCTTTGAAAAACAAACGAGCCAACATTTACGTTAAGTTCCCTCACTTTACCTTCACAGGAAGATGTAATAAAAGAGCACCGTGCACAGAATAAAAACAGACGTAGACATTGAGTTTGAAGTTCTGTGTTAAGATAGTGTTCTCACTCCTGATTATGATTTCACTTGTTTACATTTGTCAAAGGGAGGACAACATTGTTGAACATGTTGATAGGTTTCTCAATAAACAAAAAAAAAAAAAAAGAATATCTAAAAAAATAAATAAAAAGAAATCACAAATATGGGGTCCAGATGAGCGGGAGACAAGAGAGGAAGACCTTTTTATCATATTTAAAAATCTAAATCTCAGCCCTTTTTAATTTTCTACATCTACTCACATGAAATGTTAAAAACACAATGTATAGGCTGCATATTCACTGCACCCCAGAATATGAACGTATTGGATGGAACAAACATACAGATGGTTTTGTTGCAGTCATCAGCACTGGGGCTAAAAGGGTTACGTTTTCACTACACAACAGGTTGTGTTATTCTCAAGGAGGAGCATGATTGAGAACAGCAAATGTCACCTTAAGTTATTAAGATGCATGTCATGTGCAAGTGAAAACTTGAGTGTAAGGGTGGCATGAGAAGAAACGCCACAGGATTACCAAAATGAATTGTGTTCATCCTCTGGAGAGAATGAATCCAGCTGAATATACACATCAAATATCATGGCAATATGCCATTAGTGTATTACGTTTTTAATTTTGGTACAAGAACATTTTTTATTTTTTTTATTTATTTATTTATTTTTTTTTTACAATGACCACAACAGAGATCCCCTCGATACTTTTAAATATTTCAGTAAATGCCACGGTAATCTATTCATTAGATATGATATTTTTGAGATATTTTTAAATGTAACAAGGAGGCTGACAATAGAGGAAGGGGCAACACGCCATTCATCAGTAGAGTTCATTCTCAGGGGACCATGAATATTCACAAAAACTTCAAAAAGAAATGTTGACTTCATGGTGGCTCTGGAGTAAAGAAGTAAAGAAGTCACATTTCAGACACCAAGGCCATAAAGCATAAAAATAAATCAGAAAATAAGACAATTTATAAAATATAAAAAAAAAAATAAAAAAAAACTGATTCAAAAGATTTAAGAAGCACAGAGGTACACATATCTTTAACTGACCTTGGGAAAGGCAGTTGCAAAGGGCAAAGTTGTAAGCCTCGTTTTGAAAGAACTCAGGGTTGGCCCAGACCTCAAGATATTCTAGAATTTTGTGCCGGATGTGCGGTCCATAGAAACTGAAAGCTAATTCTGCGTGTTTGTTTCTGTCCCTAAGAACGGTGAGCAAGTCTTTCCCAGATGATCTTAGAGCTCCGGACATAGCAGCACATTAGACATTGATTTTGGCCGCAAACCATTGAGTGGCGACTGATTGAAGAGTGTGGGGGGGGGTCAGCCTAAAGCACGTCATTTTGGTATTGATGATAGCAGAGAAAAAAGATCGTCTTGCCTTTCTTAGTTCCAAGTTATAAGTGCAAAGACTGTTATTAAAAATCACATAGCATTCTGCCTTCCGACACTCCCTTTCTTGAAGCTTTACCAGGGGTTTTGGTTGAGTTCAATTGAAGAAAGTTGAGAAGACATCCAGTTGTATACATCGACTGAGCACCCCTGAACTCAGCATGCTAAGGTCAACGGGGACATACAGCTGTGTGTTGTCAGCATAACAGTGAAAGGAAACACCATGTCTATGAATAATATTACCGAATGGCAGCATATAAAAAGAGACTATAATTGGTCACAAAATCGACCCTTGAGGTTCAAATGAAGTCATGGTTCTTAATGGACACAGAGTTTTCTGTCTGAAAGATAGAATTTGATCCAACTCAGTACATTTATGGACATGTCCAACCCTTTTCCTTCAAGAATGAAACCCATGCCAGCATCCTCGGTCAAAGATCATTAGTGACTTTAAGAAGGGCAGTCCCTTGTCAGGCGTCAAGTAATCCAAAGTTGTCCGGACTAGTCAGTGTCCTTTGAGGAGCTACTGGCAGCTACGGTTTAACTACGGTTGAGGTGTGTGTGATGGCAGCTCCTAAAGCGGTTAGCGTAGATGCTGCAATAGCATGTTATATCAGAACTGCGTGAGTATTTCTTCACTGAAAGAAGAGCAAAGAAAGACGCTGAAGGCTTTTTACGATGTAAAAGATGTTTTTCGCTATTCTCATGACTTGCAGTGATGGTATTTTATATTTAATTTTATTTATTGCAAGATAAAAGACACAACAAATGAACTAAACAAGCAGAGGATGACAGAAGCAGAGGATTACAAGAACACTGAATAAAGGCCAGTTAACAAAATTAAATTCTTTCAGTGGCTGTATTCACCGCAAGGCTCTGCGCTTTACCTTGCGTGAGTGAAGAGAACATTTCCTATCATGTGAAGACAGCTTAAGCCTTCTACGAGTAGTATTCTTACGCAGAGGGAATTCACAACATTACCGTTATTAGAATCATTTTATATACTTTATTTATTATCAAGCGTCAGACTTACACTTACCATTACTGTTGCTTCTTTTGAATCCCCTCCCTTGTCTCCTAGCCATCTGCTCGCTCATCACAGACATCATCAACTTCAACTCTGGTTCAGTCCCCAGAACACTCAATATGGTTGCTGCCCCCCCATCCTCAAACGACCTGGGCTCAACCCTGACATCATGGGTAACATCTGGCCCATCTCCAATATACCCTTTGAGTAAAAAATTCTGGAAGATGAAGTTGTCTCCCCCCCCAACTCAAAGCCCACCTCATCACCAACAACCTGTTTGAGGCGGGCTGTTTCTGTGCCGTTAATGGAAACCAGATTGAAATGGTTCAAACTCACCAAAGACCTCCTCCTCTCCTCAGACCCTGGACACCTCAGCATTCTCATCCTCCTCGACTTCACTGCAGCTTTCCACACAATCAACTACACCATTCTTCTCTCCCATCTTGAAGATGTCCTTGGGAAAGATATTGAACCCCAAATTGCTCCCGATGGCATCAACATTGTGTGAGTGTGTGAGTGGTTATCTGATGAGCTTGTGGCACCTTGTACAGTAGCTTCTGACTCTGTATGAATGTGTGTGTGAACGTGTGAATGCTGACGTGTTGTAAAGAGCTTTGAGTGATCGCAAAGATTGGAAAAGCGCTATATAAATGCAGAACATTCACCATTTGAATACTCCTTCAACTGTACCTCCTCCCCCACACAGGGTTTGGTGCTTGGTCCTCTCTGTTCATCCTATACTCCACTACTATGCCGATGACATCCAGCTTTACATTTCCACAAAATCCATCACCACACCATTTCCAGTTTACCAGACTTCAGTCAAAGATGAAAGTAACCAAATACATTTACTCCTGTTCTTTACTGATGTACACTGCTGAATGAGGTTCCTGTATCTTAAACAAAAAGAGTATGTAGCTGTTATTGATTAAAGTGCTTTACATGAACTAAATATAAAACAATATTCAGTAGATAACTCAGTTATAATCCAAATTCTTTTTTTTAAACCAATCATTTTAATCCTTTATCTTTGTGTGATTTTTTTTCAGCTATGGCTATGAAGCATAACGCAAAATAGTTTTTTTTCTTGAATGGAAAAAAAGTGCTATTCATTCATGTAAAATATTATTATATATTATGTAATCACTTCCTAAACATTGTTATGGTGTTTTTAATATGTGCAGCATTGTTGCAGCTTTGCAGCCAACAATGACAAATATAGATGATAATAACAAAGTAAAGACGAACATTTTGATTTTGGGACGGTTTACATTCACTTTGGGACAGTTATAATAGTTTTTCGGGACGGTTCCAGTACGGTGGGGAAAAAAGTTAGTCTGGAGCCCTGTATGAATGCAACTTCTTTAAACTCAACACAGATCCCTCACCAAAACCACTCAAAACCTCTGCGTCACCATCGATAACTCTACTCAGTCTCCCTCCCCACACATCCGCAACCTCTCCTTTGAGCGACATGTCAATCAGATCACCAGAACATCCTTTTTCGACATTAAAAACACAACTCGTCTCGGGTTCCCCACTCTCTTTCTCTCCTGCCGAAACTTTGGTCCATGCCTTCATCACATTTAGAATTGAATACTGCAGCAGCATCCTTTACAGTAAATCATCCAAAGTCCTAAATAAACTCCAGTACATCCAGAACTCTGCTGCTGGTTTGTTCACCCACTCCCGTGATCACATCACCCTTGTTCTCCAGAACCTCCACTGGCTCCCTGTTCCACAAAGGCTCCATTTTGGAGTCCTTCTCCTCACTCACAAAGCTCTCCACAACCAGGCCCACAGCCGCCCGTTATGATACATACATGAGAGGACTTGTGGACTAGGCTTTATTCAGCTGAACATCTCTATCGGGATACCATGAACATTTTGATTCCGGTAATGGCCACAGAAAAGGAATAGCGGTCTTGTCATTTGCATTCTTTAAATGCGTGATTAGAGGAAACAGCTGTGATAGATTCTAAATAGTTTCATGTGCACTTCTCTCTGGTTGAATTAAAAGCTTTGCTGGGTTAGAAGCAGTTCCCCTGGGACACTTTACTGTCTTCCTGTGTGTACCGAGTTAAACTGCAAGACAACACTACATAGGATGATAGGCGACAGTGAGTAGAACTCACATTCTGCATCACGTAGGCAGCTCAGTTTTTCTTATATTCAACCACTAAAAGGAAACAGAAAAAAGGCAGGGAAGACAGATACATTTGATCATAAAATATTGATGTACAAGAACTGAATTGCCTAACAGCACTTTAGAGATTGTATTTAATTTCTTCATTTTGGATCATCTTTTGACCCATATTATCTTGGCCTCCCCTTGCACGTCTTCATCCCTGCTCTTTCATTTCACTGTTGATTGTATTAAGCTGCACTAGGGGAAGATTTTGTTGTGAAAGTACATATCATTAAGTGCAAAGTAATGATGTAGCAGAAGAACGTCCCATCTCCACTAACCGATGCATTGTAGATACACCCCAATTGTAGAAATTAAATTTGGATTATGAGATAGTCACTGTTCATGGTCATTCCACAGGACAAGGCGATCAAATCTATTGAAACCAAGAAGAGAATCAGAAATACTGGTAAACTTTTTTTAAATTATGAAAACAACAAATACAGTCACTGGCATGGTAAAAACAGGCATACAAGCAACATTTTAAATATTCATAAACTCTTCCCTATGAAAGAAAGTTTCAAGACGAGCAGGGGACGGCTGCAGTAGTGGAGCAGGGGAAGCTGTTGTTCAGGAATCCAAAGCAGTGGCAGGACCATCAAAAGCAGGAGAGACCGCCAGAGAGGGAGGTGGTGGACAGTCTGAACCAGGGGACTCATCAATGGAGGACTGCTCACTCACCCAAGTTCCCTCTGGGTGCCCAGCATCCAGACAATGCAATCTCGTGTCAATCAGATGTAGGAAAAACATTTGTCACGCTTGAAGCAATCATGAAAACAGGAGCAGAGTCGCCATCCAAGGCTTTTTCCAGAGTCAGGAAGTTAACAACATTAAACAACACATTAATTTCCCTCCCGATCCCTGATCCGGTAGATATGAAGGGGCAGGTTTCAAGGCCATCACAGTGTAGGGAAGCTATAAATGCAGAGGAATGTGTCCCACAGGTTCTTGGCTACCCTCTTGGCAGTCAGAAAATCATGCGCCAGCTTGGTGAAGTGGTCAGTGACACAAGAACAACGACAGACTTGTTGTTACTTTCTTCAGCTGACTAAAATCAACACGCACAAGTTCCAAAGGAGTGGAGGTCTTAATGCTTTCCATTGTGGCCCTTGAGGAAGACTCAGGAGTCTTGCTGAGGACATATCTGTGGCAGCTCTTCACATGATTGCGGACATCTTTCTCCATGTTATACCAGCTGAAACACTGGTGAGTCAGAGAAAGTGTGACCTTGATGACCAGCGTGGTCATGAACACCTAACAATGCGTCTGCCTTCAGGGACTCAGGCACAACAAACTGAAACCTCTTTCGTTTGGTCAAGGGATCCTGTCCCTATAGAGGATGCCTTTCAGAAGGGTCAGTCTGTCCTACTCCTTAAGGACTCTCAATATTGGCTGACTATCATTGCAGCATTCACGTCTGGAGCGCCTACATTTCTAGTCAACATAGTGAGCTCTTGAGACAACTGGGTCCTGTTGCTGATCTGACTAAATGGCTCCAAAGTGGTATCTCAATTACAGCATTTAAAAATGTAGACTACTCCCTCTCTTATCCACCATAAATGGTGCACACAATGTCATTTCACTTCTAAATGTCAGTAATTTAGTCATCCGCAGTCTGGTTAAAAAAATTCAATATAAAAGGTTATCATTACTCGCAACACAAAAAGCGTCATCTTTCAAATGTCCCTGTGGCTTGGCTAACATCGGAAAATCAACACCCTGTCTCAAGACCCGTATTTCAGAGCGTAGAAGTAGCATATGTACTAATTAGCAACAGAATCCTTTGGCTCTACATTTCAACTTATTGAAACGCAGCCCATCCACACTGAGATACACTGGGATTGAACATGTGAAAACCTCCAGAAGGGGAGGGGACATCAACAACATCCTTTTGAAAAGAGAGGCCTTCTATATTTTCCCCTAATACTCTATCATAAGGACTTACATTTAGATTTTGATCTTATACCCTTTTTTGTAAGTGGTTATAGTTGAAAACAACAATATGTTGTATGATTGACAGACCTTTACTCAGTATAATAT
>CALSCE010010669.1:561499-623279 GCA_943593645.1 Bovichtus variegatus | reverse complement strand
TGTGCGTGTGCGTGTGTGTGCGCCGCCTGGTGTTTTATTTCCTCTCTGCCCATTGGCAGTGCAGTGGAACAGATTGTCAGCTTTGCATCACTGCTTCAATAATGCAGTATTTTTATCAGTAGCAAAAGAGACTCTGGCACTGCAGATCTCAGGGTGTAAGCCGAGCCTGATACGGCACCAGTGGAGGAAGTTCACGGTTTGATGCTCAGAATTATAGATAAAAAGTGTGTGACGTGTGTATTGGCCAGTGCATACAAAGTGCGCTGCAAGAATGAAGGTCCAGCCGTACTTTGCATTGGGAAAGAAATCCATAATAACCTCTTTGCATATTTTAATTTAAGTGGTCTGAGATAAATCAACTATGACCAACATTTTCTATACATATATCTATAATAATAGGTTAGCCTTCTGTGTGATCTCACCGATACTGAGCAGCCTTGAGAGGAGCTGTATTCTCAAGGTTTTTTTTTCCTTTTCCAGAAAACAACATACACTGGGGTACCACTTGCATTACAACATGCTAAGGTTATTAATGAATTTTAGCTAAATAATACCAAAAATAATTTTTTTGCAAACCAATGTCAAGTCTAAATCGTCATGACCTACAGCAGGATTGTACAAGGAAGCGAGATTAATGGGTTTAATGTCATCTGTAGATCTGTTGGCTTTTCTAACCTGAACTCTTAGTGATGCGGATTCTCAGCTGAGGGAATACATTCTAAATGTAAATTTATTGAGCAGTATGTTAGCAAAGCCACCGAAAAAGCCCTGCAATTACAGTAGCACAAGCTGAATGCATCGCGTTGGTTTTGCTTTTGCCACAAGAACTTTATCAGTCTACACAGTGTAGATTCACCTACCCTCTGCCAGATTGTCTAATGTTTCACACCTAGCTTTGCAGTGTAACCTGTGTTATTCTGCATGACTGAAACCTTGCCCTAATTACTGGTTTGAAGTGTTTGCCTATCCCTCCTCAGTTTTGTGAGCCTGCCTGGCCGGTTTGTGTCCCCTGCTTGTTTTTTTTTGGAAGGATTAAAAGGATTTTGGACATTCAGCCGCTTCTGAATTTGGGTTTTTTTGGATTCTGGCATTTATGAATCGTTACAGGAATAAGCCTTTCAATCAAGCTGTCATTTTCTACAGCCGTTACAAGTTGTATTCCACAAATCTAAGGCTTGGTATATACCCTAATGCCTTGTATCATCACATTCACTCATTAGAGATAGGAGTGTAAACTGAAACTGAAATCCAAAATTTCATTTCTGAACACAGAAATACTGCTCCTGACAATACGATCTGTTATATTTAGTCCTATTATGAGCTCTCCTCATGACATGCATAAATGAAAAGCAATCCATTTTCATAGCCCTCTGGGAAATTAAATTGAGCACTCAAAGACACAATAAATCGGCTGCCTTTTTGATTACCTCCCAGCAACACTGATGCAATAGTTTTGGGAGGTTATTAGTTAATTGCCAAGGCAACACCTGCATGAGAGAAACATTTGACAACAGAATGTGTATTGTGTGTATATATATATATATATATATATCCACAAAGTGTACAATGAATAGCATCTGTTTAACTCTGACTGGAGTTTTTATGTGTGTCTATGTTCATCATTCTCCTGTGTTTGTCTACGTGGTTAGATGGTGTTTTTCATTTCCTTCCACCTGAGAGCTCAGGAAGAAGCAGGTAGTGTTTTAAAGTCTAAACAAAAGCATAACTGGCCCAAAACCCAATCTGCAATCTACAATGCAGATGGAGCGATTAGTTTCAGCACCAGGCATATGTGTGCATGCTTTTTAAGGCTTATGATTTCAAACACTATAGAGAAAACAGCAGTTTTATGCTGTGTTTAGAGATTACAAATGGTACAATAGTTAATGACAAATCCCAGTTGGAGGCTACACTCAGTTGCCAGTGTATTATGTACACCTAGCTTAAACATACTGTATAAGCTATATATATATATATAGCTATATATATATACGTGCAGTATAATACAATAGTCCTGAAATAAATCCAACCTTCATGAATGTTCCGTTTTTGTTGAAACTGTGTTTTTCAACTGGATAGTCATTTTGGAGGATGTAGTATGTGTTGCTGGTGAACTGTACTGCATTGCACGGACAGGATTTTCTGTTGCATGCCTGCCCTCATTGATATGAATGGGGTGGGCAAAACAATAGAAACACCTGTCAGTATAACGCAACACAATTCATCTGTGAATTTGTGGCACGGTCTGGTGAATCTGCTTGGTGGTTCCAGGGCAAAACATAGCCCCCCCCCCCCCCCGTTCCATACCCCTCTCCCCATTGTGTAATGTAATCCTGTGCCGTGCAGCTTTAGTGGTGCATATTCCCAAACAAAATTACAGACAATCCAATTGCCCCAAAACGATTCACACGGAGGCGTTTGGGGGCCCCGGGGTCTGGGTTCCCTGCACAGTTGGTATTTCAGCCTTTGTTGTGGCTTCTTAAAAGTCATATGGTTGTGGTTAGATTTGGAGGTTTATTAACATTCTTCTATTAAAAGGATTCTGCAGTGTAGAGCTGCTGTGGGTAACTTCGGGCACTAACGGTTAAAAATCTTGATAGTAGAGGCTGTCCTTGGTTGGGGTGCCCTGGGCAAACATTCAGAGCCCATCTCCTATCCCCGCTTGTTCAAATCTGCTGTTTTTCACCCTTTGTTAATTTCCCGTCAATAAAGTGAACACTTCCAGCATAATCCCCTCAGTTCCTGTTTTTATTTGAAACATCTGCAGGAAATGTTGATGACCACTGATGATAACTAGCAGCACTCAAAAAATGGCAAGCAAGTAGAACCAATTACAAGTAATAGACCCTTTTCATGACACAGGTGGAATTAGTAACATTAATGATGGCTGCATTCCATTTAGGTGAGCTAGAATCCAGGGTGCTGGTGCTATGTGTGCTCATTCTTAGCGACCCGAATTCTGATTCTCTTACTTACTGGAACATACTAACACCTGTGCTTTTCCTGCTTTGACATGTCTGCCCTGCAACGAGTGTGAAGAGTGGCGAGGACATGACTCCGTTGTTGTACTGATGGAATGAGTGCTGTTGAAATGTACATCATTTTGCTGGCTTTTAGTTGAGAATTCATATTTCACAGGAGAGAGCCAAGAACTGTCTAAAATCCTCCAGTCTGCTCTGAGCTCAACCATACCATTATGTGCAGTGCAAAACAAAACTGGTTTGTGTTGTATACCTAAAATAATTCCACAATAACGGTTCTATTGCCAGCCATATGTTTTTTTCTTCTTTTTTTTTGTTGGATCATCTTGTCGCTGCCTTGGAAATTAATATTACAGATCATAAAGAATGAGAATGAACCATATCAACCATATCACTCTCCCTCCTATTTCCTCTCTGTTCTCATTCACTGGTTAGCAAAGAGAGATAATAGTTCAATAGGCGGGGCTGGAGAGACTAAATATCAAGCATCATTGACCATCCTAGTCTCTAGTACTCAGGGGAACTGTGCAGTCCAAGCAATTCACTTTTGCTATAATGATTCAAAGGCATAGTTCAGTGGACTGAAATATGTCTGTGTAAGTGTAATCTGTAATGTGCTCTCAGGCCTCCTGGCTGTGGGACACGATGAGCTTACTATTACAGCAATCTGCATCTTCCTCCTTGTCTCCTTGAGTTATATAAGCCGTTCTCCTGCAGTGTGCTGAGTCAAACATCTCCTGCTCTCCCTGCTTGCACTTAATTGGCTCCGCAAAGCCTTTCATCAACCCCCGCGGCCTTTGTGCCGAAATACTTTTCATAATCATGACACCATGTTTTTGAGCTTTGCGATTTGCTCAAGCTTTGAGGTGCATTGCAATAAAGGCTCGGACAGATGTTTCCTGCAGCAGGCCGGGAAGAAACTCCAGTGGCGGTTGAGGTAAACATCTGCATTGTCCCCCATGTTTTTCTTTTCTCTCACTCGTTCTGTTCAAGTGCAGCTCTGCTCTCAAAGAAGATAAATGACCTGTCTGTCTTCTTTCATTATAGAGTGTCATATCACTCCTGTCTTCCATCTGTTCTTCCAGGAACCAGCTCCATTTGGGAACTAAACACCAACACAGCCACTCTCAAAAACTGCCTTTGAAGTTTTTAAGCATAAACGACTCTTCGGACGCCGCTGAGAGCTTTAGCAAAGACGCATGGTAATTTATTTTTCTGTTGTGTCGACACATGAAAGCATCAAGCTGTCAGAGTCAATGTGCAAACTCTTCTTCTTTAGTTCATTCATTTTCAACGCACACATGACCACAATTTGTACAGAGTCACTTTGAAGGCAGGAATAATTCGGTTGGACCTCAGTTGTTACAGAGGTTACGTAATGTAACTTTAACTCTATGAGGTGAAACCCTTCTGTGGACTTGACTGCTCATATCACTGCACTGGAACATAATGTACATGTGTGTTCAATGTCATGTCTATGGGGGCTACTCCCCTTCTCCTTAAAATCAGCATAATCTTCTGTTTCCTGACAGGGCGTGACTAGATTCCACTGTAAACACGCCCATTAATTCAATTGCAGGGCTTCAACATGAGATGGCACTTCCTTCATAAAGACACATAAACCAGCAGTACACTGAAGTACACTGAAGAACCATTTGTCCTTGTTTAAACCATGGTTTACACACTATGTTTCCCAGACATACAGTTGTTGCTATCAGGGTGTTTCTCTGGTGTCAGCAGGAAATGGACCTAAAAGCACGATCCACAGACAAAAAAGTGTTAAAGTAAAAAGTCTTTACTTAAAGAAGGCAACAACAAAAAGAACTGTCCAAAAATAACTCGACACTACAGAGTAACAAAAAAAAACTTGACAAGGCAAGAAAACAAGCTCAAATGAGTGTAACACTAGGAAAATCGCTGGACCGCTGACTGGAACAGTGAAGTAATTAGGGACAGGTGAAACTAATCAGGGCAGGTGATCACACAGGAAGTGAAGTATCTGAAACGAGAGACAACGGTGATAATACCAAAATAAAACAGGAAGACAACAAAAGACAGAAAAACAAGGAGAACACAATTTAAACAAGGGACCGGGACATGACAGTGACTGGAAGTTCAATAATGTTTACCGCCTCTCAGTTGTCAATAGTTATATTATTTTTGGATTGTAACTCAGTAAATTTACTTTACTTAAAGTACTGTACTCATCTTAACTTAGATTAAGCTCCACTACCATTTGTACTCTTAGATGCCATTGGAAGTATTTGTATTCTCAAACCTTTCAACCTACATACTTCAGACCTGTATCATAGTGATAAACAGAAAAACGTTACAATTTGAATTATGTTAATACCACTTATAAACTACACAGTGGCATTTTATTCAAATTGCATTTGGGCTCAACTTGACAGAATTTTTTTTTTCATGTTATTGATCTTGTCCAAGCTTTCAGAAAATGACCATGGGCCATACTGACAGAGTTCGAATAAATCCAGACATTAAAATGTACCAGTCTAAAGCTGACTTTCAGTAAGTACTTCAACTTTAAAATAATAAACGTATTGTTGTGTGCCACAACCATATCAAAGTTTCTACTGGCCCGAAGTTAACATGGGTGGGAGTAATAAACACAATATTCATGTTTTATTGGCTGAACTGGTCCCTATCTGCAGATATGCACATTATATTGATACAGCGCAACTTTATATCAAATTATTTCGTGGGCCCCTGCCAGAGAGAATCACTGGACTATAGATACTTGTATTTTGTATCAATATATAGGCCTAATATATTATTATAGATTAAGCCACCCAGCAGTATACACAGTAATTAAAATGAGCTTCATCTTTAACAGCTGCAACATTGAAGTGATGAACACATGAATGAATCATATCATAATTATAATTAAATAATATATATATTATATTTATATATTATTCTGAAATGGGACATTCTCCATAATGAAAACGTTTACCTTCGATACTTATATTGTGATGCTTATACTTTTGTACTTTTACTTAAGTAAGATTTTGAATGCAGGACTTTTACTTTGATCAGAGTATTTTTGCTATTTTTAAGTAAAAGATGTGAGTACTTCTTCTGACTATCTGTTCTGATCTGTTTGCATGCAGAGCTTCAAACACCCCCAGCTCTCCGTGCTGTCTCAGAAGTAAAAAACAGACTTTACACCAGCTATACACTCAGAGGGGGGACGACGACCTGTGGATATAGATGGCCGATGGCCCATTTTGAGCTTCGAAAAGAACACTGCAACGCTAACGAAGGGACCGGTAGACGACCGTGTCACAGCCTGCATGTGCTTCAGTATCACTGCGGTCTGTGTGACTGAAGATCTTATTCTTATTTCACATCTTCTCTGCACTGTTGTGTGTTTTATTAAACCGGTTATTACGTGAACTTTACTCTTGTCTCCAAATCTAAAGTGAAACTTACAATAGGATAATACTTTTTTTTTGTTTTTAAAGGGTTTACTTTGCAAGCCAAAATGTTTCCCACAGCTGATGTCCTTCAGCCGTCTCACATAACTTACACTGTATATAAAGAACATCGTTCTCTAGTTTTATAACATGCTTCAGCATGATGGTATCATGGCCTGATCGTCTAGTGTGGCAGTGGGGTGTGGAGGCTGGGTTGGCTGCTGGGGAGGAGATGGGAGTGGCTCAGCTGGAGGCCAGGCAGCTGGATGGAATCAGGTAATCAGTCGCACAATAAAAGCACACTGATGACTTGCAGTAGGCTGGGTTCATGGTGGAGAGACTGAGCAGAAGGAAGGACCCGAAGGCAGAGACAGAGATGGAGATGGAGAGAAAGACTGAGCCGTCTCTAATAAACTGTTTCAAGCTCTCTAAGAACGCTCCCTGGTCTAATTTCTCCCTCTGCAGTTTCCCTGTGTGAGTGCATCGGCTCACATATTGGTGCCTAAACAGGGACTTGAACACTGGACCCTCAGATTAAGAGTCTGATGCTCTAGCGACTGAGCTACCCGGGGGTCTGCTCCATTTGGACACAGACGGGCTGGTGGAGTGGTTTAACAAAACGCTTAAGAACATGGTGCGTAAGTTCGTTCACGAGGACAGCCGTAATTGGGATAAATGGTTAGACCCTCTGTTGTTCGCAGTGCGGGAGGTTCCCCAGGCCTCCACGGGATTTTCTCCATTTGAATTATTGTTTGGCAGGAAGCCACGGGGTGTGTTGGACCTGCTAAAAGAAAACTGGCAGGAGGGTCCAAGCACCAGCAAAAGCGAAATTCAGTACGTGCTGGACCTGAGAGCAAAACTCCATTCACTGGGTCAGCTTGCGGCCGGTGGGCTCCCGGCCTGAGTCGGGCGGTGGGGGTATGTGGCAGTGGGGTGTGGAGGCTAGGTTGGCTGCTGGGGAGGAGATGGGAGTGGCTCAGTTGGAGGCCAGGCAGTCTGCCGGCGTCCTCTCGACAGACTTATGACCAGCTGAGGAGGGCCATCCTGGACCGGCTGGGGGGCCCGCCGGTTGCGGGACCGCCAGACTCCTCCCCCGGTCCGGAGGGGACATACCGCGTACCGGTATGTATACAGGGGAGTATACACCAGGCTCTGTTGGACACTGGTTGTACTCAAACCATGATCCACCAGCGCTTGGTTCGGCCCGGGGCATTGGTGGAAGCATCATGGGTGAGGGTGAGGTGTGTGCATGGTGATATTCACGAGTACCCGGTGGTGACTATTACCATTTCATTCAAGGGGAAAAAACATAGAGTTAAGGCTGGAGTTAGTACTCGCCTTACGCACCCCCTAATTCTGGGAACGAATTGGCCGGGGTTCCATAGGCTAGTAGGGAAGGCTATGGGGGTGCGTTCCCGTGCAGTGGGGGCATGTGAGTTGTGTGAGGTGTTGAGTGGGGACTCGGAGGAGGCAGGGCCCTTCGAGGGGGAGGCTCGGGATGAGGCTTCCCCGTCCAACCCTGTGCGTCCAGTGGAGGACTTCCCCCTCGAACAGTCCCGGGATGAAACCCTCCGTCATGCTTTCGACCAGGTCGTAAGTATCGATGGTTCCCCACTGCACCCGAACGCACCACTCACTCACCCGCACTTCACGGTGATTAGGGACAGGTTGTACCGGGTGAGCCGCGATACACAAACAGGGGAGGAAAACACCCAGTTGTTGGTGCCGAGCAGCCGTCGGGAAATGATTTTCCAGGCGGCTCATCACAACCCCATGTCCGGTCACCTAGGGTATGAAAAGACACTGAACCGGATCATGGCCCGATTTTATTGGCCGGGCATCCGCGCAGACGTGAAGCGGTGGTGTGCGCCCTGCAGCGAATGTCAGCTGGTTAACCCGCCAGCCACCCCAAAAGCGCCGTTGTGCCCGTTGCCATTGATTGAGGTACCATTCGAAAGAATTGGCATGGACCTCATCGGGCCATTAGACCGGAGTGCACGGGGATATCGCTTTGTGTTAGTTCTCGTGGATTACGCAACACGATATCCCGAAGAAGTGCCGCTGCGCACTATCTCGGCTAAGAGTGTGGCGCAGGCACTGTTTCACGTGATCTCCCGAGTTGGGATCCCGAAAGAGATCTTAACTGACCAGGGCACGTCCTTTATGTCACGCACGTTACGCGAACTGTATGCGCTACTGGGCGTCTGCTCCATCCGGACTAGTGTCTATCATCCACAGACAGACGGGCTGGTGGAGCGGTTTAACAAAACGCTTAAGAACATGGTGCGTAAGTTCGTTCACGAGGACAGCCGTATTTGGGATAAATGGTTAGACCCTCTGTTGTTCGCAGTGCGGGAGGTTCCCCAGGCCTCCACAGGATTTTCTCCCTTTGAATTATTGTTTGGCAGGAAGCCACGGGGTGTGTTGGACCTGCTAAAAGAAAACTGGCAGGAGGGTCCAAGCACCAGCAAAAGCGAAATTCAGTACGTACTGGACCTGACAGCAAAACTCCATTCACTGGGTCAGCTTGCGGCCGGTGGGCTCCCGGCCTGAGTCGGGCGGTGGGGGTATGTGGCAGTGGGGTGTGGAGGCTGGGTTGGCTGCTGGGGAGGAGATGGGAGTGGCTCAGCTGGAGGCCAGGCAGCTGGATGGAATCGGGTAATCAGTCGCACAATAAAAGCACACCGATGACCTGGTTCTGTCTTGCAGTAGGCTGGGTTCATGGTGGAGAGACTGAGCGGAAGGAAGGACCCGAAGGCAGAGACCGAGACCGAGAGAAAGACCGAGCTGCCGCTAATAAACTGTTTCACGCTCTCCAAGAACGCTCCCTGGTCTAATTTCTCCCTCTGCAGTTTCCCTGTGTGAGCACATCTGCTCACATCTAGATATTATTATTTATTCTTCTTCATGCTGCAGCCACAGGGTTTTTTAAGCATTCATTTTGCATGCTGAAATAGTTTTCACACTTCTCTGTTTGAACATGTTTCATCATTACACTACATTTATGAAAAATACAAAATTTGTCAAATTTAACAAATAGTACAGTAAACGGTGACCACATTCATTATTTGTGTCGCTGATGAGAATATCACCAGACTCCATTTAAAAATCACGTTGTTTTGTGAGTTGTTGAGTTAGGGGAAACTTTAAGTTTAAATAACGCTGTCTATGACACATTTGTTATTATTTGTGCCTTCATGAAAATTTGGAAAACGTATGATACATATAATAATTAATTAATTTCTTTTTAGACAGAAATCAGCTGTTCAGATGAGTGCTGCTGCACACAGTTATTTCTTACTGTGTATCATTATTTTCACACTCGTATCGCTTTCATTTTCACGTAATTCTGCTGAATAATGTATTATTTAGCTTTCATAGACAAAACAAGAGGTATTATCAGACAGGAACCAGAGGCATGTCTCCATCAGCCGACTCGCTATTTAATAAAATAAAAACATGTTTTACGGTGTTTTACAAAAAAAGATTCAGGATTATATTGTTATGACCTGCTTATTATGATATGATCATTAAATTATAATCTTCATGAAAAGTATGGAAGCACATTTCCTCATGTCAAACATGATAAAAACTGTTTATTTCAGCTGCAGTTAACTGCGTCAGCTTCACTCACTGCTCCACCTGGTGGATTTATAAACCATTGCAACTGATTTCCACATAATGCGCCACATGATGTACCACAGGGGCGTGACCAGTCACCATGCGTTCACTACGTCATCGCGGGGTTTTTATTTTCAGCCAAGGACCTGACGATGACCCTAGGTAGGACATTCTAGGTGGCTCTATCCGTATAACTGATCTCAAAGCACAGCTACGGTCATTACTGTAAATACATAACTGTATTTTTATTTAGTCTTATGATGTCATGATCATAACATATGATTGTATCTGTTATCAGCTTGGTAATAACTGTGGGTCAACATGATGTAGTGTTTGTTAGCTGAGGTTAATACCGACGAATAGTAGTGATATCAACCTCCTCTAGCATCTGCTAGACAAATGATGTCATAGTAACACATCCTGACACACAAGCGGCACACTGCAGCTCAAACCAAGCGACCAATTCATCATCCTCTGGTAACTTATTTACTTATTTTCCACATCATTTTGAATTCAGGTTAAAAGGTAGATATTTAATAGATATATTTAGGGTGTATAATTTTGTAAAAATGTATCAAACAGCATACAATCATGTTTGCAAGTAAAGAGTTAGCTAACGTAGATAGCTAGTTAGCCAGCTTGCAAGCTAATCCATTTGTTGTTTGAAGTGCTGTCAAATCACTAGCTAGTTACCTATCTCACAGCGTTGGCTATGTTTCTGTTGTGGTTAACCACCTCAGACAAGTAGATACCCTAGATGTAAAATGTGGTATGGTGGTTGGTGTAAACACTGTGTTTTTTGTTTCACAATTCTGTCTCCTGCCGTGGTGATTTCGTCGCAACCATACCAAAGTGTCACGTCCTGATGGACCATACCCAGCCCTCTACATCCAAGCAATCCAAGCCACCCACCAGCACTGCAAAGTAGCAACTGAAGAATCTTTACAGTGTCCACTGAGCTATGCATCCCTGGCAGAAGGCCTTCTCCGGTCCCACACCCTTCAGCACCTGCCAATGGACCTGGAGCAATTGGATGACTGGGATGGTATAGAATTCACTCTGAAGGCAAACAGGGCTGAGTGGCACAAGTGATTTTGACAAAAAAATTTTAAGTCGAACCTCTACTTCGAAAGAAGTACCTCTATTGTGCACACACCAAAAAAGAACTACATTTGACAAGATTACAAATGAACACACCATGATAAAGTTATAATTTACCTTCGCCCAACAGTAATTTTGACACAGCATAATGAAACTCGATGAAATCTCCATACAATAACTGCTAACACCTAATGTTATCTAGCGCTCCTCCTGCCGATTTTGATACAAATTTGTTGTTCACAATGTTGCATTATCAGGGAAAAAATTTGCGTCCCCTGCAGTCAATAGAGTGAGATTACTGCGTCCCAAACACATTTGCTATCATGTTATCGGTGTGGGCTCTATGATAGCTTTGACAGTATGACGGAGTAGCATTTCGTGGGGGTGGGGGGGAGTTACTGAAGGGTCAACGGGATGCTTTTTTATACAACCCATTTAATTGTAAAAGCTACCCAATTGCGTAACACCTTCAGCTGTGATAATTTCCCTTATTGTAACTGACAATTGTGCAATGTCACATCTGGCCATCATTGCCTTTTTTTGGACATATTATACTGTATATGTGATATATAATATTCATAACCAAGCATTGTGTTTATAAAACGGACAAAATGATGTTGTCTATTCTGTACAAATGTCATCTACTGCATGTGTGCCGTCCTGGGAGAGGATCCTCCTCAGTCTCTCCCTGAGCTTTCTTCCATATTTCCCCTTTAATTGTGGGGTTTCTTTTAGGGAGTTTTTCCTTGTGCGGTGTGAGGGTCTAAGGACAGAGGGGATCGTATCCTGTACAGTCTGTAAAGCCGTATTTGTGATATTGGGCTGTATCAATAAAATATGATTGATTGATTGATTGATTGATTGATTGATTGATTGAATCACGCATTCAGACGACACACAGATACCATAAATAACAGAGGCTAAAATCATGCAGCAAAGCCTACAGTCAGAACCCACCTCAGCTGGGCTGACAGTAAAACACGTTCCTGTCTATTCCCCGTTCCTATTGAATAAAGCAGCTACTGCAATGACAGGATCCTTGGCTTTGAGATCAAATTACTTTTTTTTATGGATATTGGTCAAGTAAGTCTTGCGTTCCAGCGTGGAACCTGCGCTCGGCTGAGGCAGTACATGCCACACGTAAGACAGGTGACCCCGTAAAGCCGTTGCATGCTTTGATTGAGCTCCCTCTGCTTCAGAATGAGGTCGGATGGGTTTTTTCGCTTGGAAATATAACAAAAGTAAATCAGACATGGCTCTATTCTATAATGTAGTTTGTGACAGAGCATTGTAATGATCTCAGGTTCCATATCCACATGTAATCTGCGTATCGGAGTTTGTGTTCTTTTCATAAAACTTAACCATTTAAAACATCGAAATTTTACAGCAACAATCCAAGTCCTGCAGGTGGATCTTTTATCTGTCCCTGGGATTTGATGTGTGGTTCGGGCTTCAGGTTTTATTTGGATAGAGTGGGAGAAGTGGGGCTTCTCTTGGCTCCGAGCACTTCTGTGGACCACTGTTCTATCAGAGTTATTGTCAAAACGGTTCAAATGGTTCCCTCATCACCCGCCAGCTAGCTTCTTTATTTCTGCTGTCACCTTACCTTTTTCCTGCCAGTTATCATCAACCATTTTGTCATTATCTTTTTGCGTTTCTCCATTTTCCTGCTTTCTTTTACTTTCTGTTGGTCCTCCACCATCCTAAATTAAAACAAATCACACAAAGAAGCAAAGTAAACGACAAAACATTGTTATATATATATTTCAATTTCTGCATGCATTTATGTGTCATAGTTAAAAGAAGAGGACAATGATTTAGCTTTTGATCTTTAACAACTTTCCATGCGACAATAAAATCTTATCGCAATACAGAAAACAAAGTGATGTATTACATTCCAGCATAGACAAGGCAATACTAAACGCAAAGTACTGCCTTTTCATTTGTGCAGGGGAGCTTTTTCAATTTTGAGAAGGAGACTCATTGTTCATGCCTGAATGTATAGTCATGGCTGTCATCATCCTGTATTATATAGTAATGATAAGCTCCGCCCCTTGTTCTGCATTTCGTTTCTCTGTTTTATTTTGACAGAAAACAAATAAATTGTCCTTTTAACATATGTTTGTTTGATTTGTTTTTAATTCAATACTCTTATCTACTCTGTCATCGGTCCATGAGAACAGTGTAGTTCCCTTAAACTTTTTCCACTTTTCATCATCACCCTCTGTACTTTTCAATGTCTCATAGTGTAACTTTAAATGTCGGAAAACACTGCTTTTTCACCTTTTCTTTCTTTTTTTTTATAATGAAATTAAATTTTTTCTTTATTTTAATTTAATTTGAACATAATTATTTTTCACAGGCCTGAGCTTGATAACATTGTAAAAACAGGTACTGTAAGTCAATTAGTAAAATAGTAAATAGTAAAAAAAATTGGAAAATAGTGAATAATAATAATAAATATAACAAAAAACAAATGCTTATGCGCTTTTTATAAAAAAAAAAAACACACAGAGATGCATTCTAATAACAACCAGTGACGGATTGGCCATCTGAAAATTGGGTAAAAGCCAGAAGGGCGGCCGGACTATGGCCCACTCACAATGGGTCATCTTGCATTGACTAAAAAAAAAACTATTTGTCTTCAATGATTTTGATTCAGAAAGTTATTTTATGCATGAATCTCTAAAAACTTATCATAAACAACAAAAAGCCTTAGAAAGTGGATGACTAGAGGCAACTGAAGCAGGAGCGGAGCAGCAGGTAAACTGCAGCTTCAATGCTCAATTTGATCCCAAATTCCAACACATTGTCCCTCACTGTTAAATGTGAAATACTGGTTAAATGCTTTTAAATAAAGTTCACTCTATATTCAAAGCATGAAAAACTAAAGCAATCAGTAGTTGAGTCTGGCTGCAGAGATTCAGCACAATCACCAGATGTTCTGTTTTCTGGAGACAAAGAGAGGAAACATAAAAGTGAAACTCTCTGTCTCCAGATGATGGTAGAGGGAGAATCAGATGAACCTCAAGATATTCTTCAGAAACTCCACCGTCATCCAGAAGGTGTGACGCTTTGGTCCAAGAAAAGCATCAACATATTCCACCAGCCTCATGTGATAAATAAAAATGTAAATGTAAAAAGTGTTTCTTGCTGTCAGACTCTCTGAATTTAACCGTATCCATAATAACGTTAAAGTGACTACTGTGACCACAAAACTGCCTCCAATTTTTATTTTCTTGGTTCTTTTCGGACTGATCACGCAAAACAATATGGACACAGAAACATCGATCCACCCATGATTATATGTTATAACTCCATGGACGTCATGCAGGACCATATCACAGGGTTTCAGCCAAGCAAGGCCATTCTGAAAACTTCAGTTTTCCTATCTTCAACCGCTGTCTCAGTCCCATACTGAAAAATACAAAAACTTTTTTTTCTTCTCAGAATGTAGAGATATCCATATTACTGGCCCTTAAGGGTTCATGATGAGAAGGCTATAATTTGTATTTCTCTCTCAGTGCGCCCAAGAACTACAAGATGGCCATGCATGTGGACTATTAACGTCAGCAAGTCACATTGGTGGGTTTGATGAAATACTCCTCAGCTGCACTGTTGGCACTTACACGACCTTCAAGCAATGCTGACAACCCTGAGGGACTCGTTTTTAACACCTTTTCAAAAACACTTCATAGATGTCATAAGATCCGCACCCCTGGACAAAGAAGGGGACATAATGTCTACCACTCTAAGACGCTTACTTACTACTGACAACTGTACAATTAGCAGTAAACTATTTTACTGTTATCAATATTTTATATTGTTGAATGTTTTGCAAGAGGTCTTTGTTTTCTCATTGTTTTCTTGAGTAAGGGACCAACGACTGTAAGAGGTGTGGTCTGTGGTGTCGTCGTGTGACGCAGGGGACACTGACTGACCCCTGCTCAGTGTAGCATGGACAGCTATGTTGAGCTGGTACACTCTGAAGTATATTTACGTCCTCTGTTTAATTTTCTTTCTTAATGCCGATTCCTCCAAGCAGCTGGAGCACACACATGTTAAGGCTTTCTTTCCTATCTCCAGGGCAAGTCTTTTTATGATGTGAGAACGTGATTCCAGTGTGTGCTTTGTAAGATAAGCTTTCTGTGGAACTTGCAGATGTCTAATCTGCATTCAAGTGTACAATGTAATTGAAAGCAGTTGACGGAGGCTCACCTCTGTCCTCCGGCTGTTAGTGAGTAACTGCCTGTCAGCTCTGTCAGTGTCCGGATAAATCATGTAGCTCACACACTGACAGCAGAATCTGTTGATTTAGAACTATGTCACATTACAGTACGTCTGCTCTGACCGAGCAAAGCCTTGTTACTTAATAGCACACAACAATTCTTCAGACTGGGCAAGTGAGCACAGAATTAACATTGCTCTATTGCCTATGTAAGAATAACCTTAATTAATCTCAGGAAACAGCTGCACAGAGGAATAACTTAAAACGTAGGCTATCTCAAAGGGGGTGTTTGAGTAACCAAATGTATAGCTTAATCCTCCACTCCTTTTATTGCCTTATTCTTTCTTTCTTCTTCCTATCAGAAAGGTGGAGGGGTAGGGATTCAGTCCAGGAGAGAGATGTGTGTGACTTCTGTATAGAAATATCAAGCTGTTTTGTAAGTAGCTTAGTGAGTGGGTTGCCTCTGATGGTCTGAGTGCAGCACTGGAGTGAGGTCAGCGTTTCAGCTGGGTCCCTGCTCACTAAGTGGACTGACTGCTGATCTTTATCTCTTCCATTCACCACTATTGGCTTAAGCCTATGGCAGTTTAGTCTGCATAAATTAGAACCGGCTAACAGAATTTTCATTACTTATAGGTACTCTTACGTCACTGCATCCCCCGACAGAACACCACGGTTGAATTTAAGCCTGCATGCACGTTTTTTCAGCCCAGCATTGTAAAAACAGAGCTGCTAATATTGGTTAGCAGACTGCAGAGTGTTTGATGCTGTCTCTCTGCTCTGCTGTGTGCAAAGCCTGCCCGTGACCTCAGAAGGAAAGAAGCCTCGTCGATCATAGCGAGTAATTTATTTCTTTGGAGGAGCGCAGTTTGGACAGCCAGCCACTTTTCAAAAGTGGCATCAATGTGTAACCTGCTTGTAACCTTCCCCTTGTGGTAGATAATCCATGCTGTTAATAATGGGTTTAGTATACAAAGTATCTAAATCTGGGGTATCTAAACCCTAACGTTTCCAGTACAGGTTCAGTCAGTTTCTAAATGAAGTTAATCTACTAGGTTCGGTAAGGAGACTGGCAGTAGCAAATAAAGAAGTAAGACCTCCAGCCCACATAAAACACACACACACGACCACTGACTTAAGAAAAATTGAAAAATGTATTTGTATCTCAAATCAAATATATCTGAGAAACAAAATTCTCTCTTCAGTTGTGCATCATACTGGAATAAAATGTGTCTTCTGTTGGACCAACATGTCATCGGTTTGTGATAGTTTGTTAAGTTTCCTCATAATCTTCACATGTGGCTTAGATATCTGTGTGTTTACTGCGGCACTGGGGGCTGTACAGTCCGTGTAACATTACATTTTGATAGTTTGTATGTTGACTTGGGTCCGGGTGGCAGAGACGTGTAAACAAATTCGATATGGCTGGCGTATATCCCGGCACCGGGTGTAAGTTTGATGATCCGGCGGAGAGTCGACTTAATCAGTGCTATCTGCTCACTGCTAACTCTCTCGCACACTCTACCTCCGCGGAGCAGCCTCCTGGCAGCGGTGGGGACAAGGCGATGCTGCAAGTTCTCTTGTTTCTGCCACTTTAGATTTAATCAAAGCAAACAAAAATGTGCTCACGGCTGTAATGTTGACAAGCCCCGAGTCTGCCCGAGACAGACAGCTGTTCTTCTTCTTCCTCTGGACTGAGGGCAAACTGGAGCTAGAGTGGCTCACATCCTAGGAGAAAATAAACACAAGAATAAAATGAAATTCTGTGTTAATTTTTTCCCTCAAAAAAAACAGCCAGGAAAAATCCATTAATTTGCGAGGCGTCGGAGTTTCTCCTGAAAGTTCTCTCTTTCCACAGCTACTCTGCAGCAACAGCAGCTCATCTCTCTCTGCAACTCGCTAGCTCTTCTCACTTACAACTCATGTATAACTTAACATTATAACACCTTATTTCACTCTTTGCAACTCTTTTTGTAACACCTGTCTGAGTTGCATGCTCTGCGGTAACTGAGGGGACTAGAAACTTAGCTAGCTTCAACTGATGGTCTGTTTGTGAGACGTTTAGGGAATCTCTGTAAATTGTAGTAACGGAAAATAATCTGGGTTACACTGCAGTAGGTACAGAAGAGAAGAAGCCCTTACACTTATTCTGGAAAGTGAAGATGATGGAGAATGAGGAGCAGAAAATGAAAATATATACATTGATTCTTTTTATATTTGTACATTTATTGTACAAATTTATTGTACAAAACAACACAATTATTGTATAATTGTGTTGTTCCCTCCGACACACGACTTCTCGTGGCCGCGTTGGCACGTATGCCCTTAACTGCCCTCTCCAGTGACAGCCAGTGTGTCTGCCCATTGTTGTTTCAGGCTCAGCAGGTCGTGTTCATACATTTTGTTTTGGAGTTTGTTTAGTCAGTGTGTTTGAATTGGGGAATTTCTGTAGTATGTGTCTATGTTATTAATAGTGGTGACATATGCACTTACTTTACACACAGCATGTGAGGCATCACGGTTCATCAACAGTGAACTGTCTTTGTGCTACTCCGGCCGTTCGTCACACCGTCATACTCGCTTCGTTCCAAGACTAACGACCCAAACCATAGCAACACCATGATCTAATGGCACATCTTTTGTTTTTGCTGTGATGCATTTTGCAGCGCAAGAGGGTATTACATGATCGCTAATGAACACGGTTTCGTGCTCCCCTTTTTGCTGAAATCAGTCAGGCATGTAATGAGCATTTTCTCCACCATGATATTAGTAGTTTCATCTACTACAGGGGTTCTCAACGGGGGCGGTAGCGCTGGAAGCAATAATTTTGTTTATGTGTTTTTGGGGGGCGTTTGTTTCATAGACTATGCTATGTTGTTGAATCTAAGATTTGAAAAAAAACCTTGAGGCAAAGTCCTTGTATGTGTAAATTTACTGGGCAATAAACCAAATCCTGCTCCAAAAATCCAAATTTTGCTGAGCGATAAAGTGCTGCTTGAAAAAAAACAAAAAAAACAGCGCCGCCCCCCTCAGCCGCCACTGCTCGAAAGCATTAATGTTTTTCCAAGGATCCACCATGAACGGCGTGTTATTGACGTGGTTACAGATTTACAAGAGGGGAGTTCCGCACCTGGCGTCCAGCGTCCAGACACACACACTATAACGCTATTCAATTCAAGTGGCTTTATTGACATAACTGTATACAAAAGGAAAAAGAGGAGGTGTGACCCTGCCCGGAAGAAGCCCGGGGCCCTCGTCTGGAGCCAGGCCTGGAAGGGGGGCCCGTCAACAAGCGCCTGGTGGCCGGGTTTGCCACGGAGCCCGGCCGGGCATAGCCCGAAGAAGCAACGTGGCCCCCCCCCCCTCTCCATCATGTGGGCCTACCACCCGCAGGAAGAACCGTTGGGGTCGGGTACATTGCCAGACGGGTGGCAGTGAAGGTCGGGGACCTCGACGGACCAGACCTGGGCAGCAAAGGCTGGCTCTGGGGACGTGGAACGTCACCTCTCTGTGGGGGAAAGAGCCGGAGCTTGTGCGGGAGGCGGAGCGCTACCAGTTAGATCTGGTTGGGCTCTCCTCTACGCACAGTCTCGGTTCTGGAACCGTACTCCTGGATAGGGGTTGGACCTTATTCTTCTCTGGAGTTGCTCAGGGTGTGAGGCGCCGGGCGGGTGTGGGGATACTCACAAATCCCCGGCTGAGTGCCGTTACGTTGGAGTTCACCCCGGTAGACGAGAGGGTCGCCTCCCTACGCCTACGGGTTATGGGGGGGAAAACTCTGACTGTTGTCTGTGCATATGCACCGAACAGCAGTTCAGAGTATTCGGCCTTCTTGGAGACCCTGAATGGAGTCCTGTTGGGGGCTCCAGTAGGGGACTCCATAGTTCTACTGGGAGACTTCAACGCGCACGTGGGCAGCGATGGAGACACCTGGAGAGGCGTGATTGGGAGGAACGGCCTCCCTGATCTCAACCCGAGTGGTTGTTTGTTATTGGACTTCTGTGCTAGACATGGGCTGTCCATAACAAACACCATGTTCGAACATAAGGATGCTCATAAGTGTACATGGTACCAGAGCACCTTAGGCCGAAGATCGATGATCGATTTTGTAATCGTATCATCTGATCTGAGGCCGCATGTTTTGGACACTCGGGTAAAGAGAGGGGCGGAGCTGTCAACTGATCACCATCTGGTGGTGAGTTGGGTCAGGGGGTGGGGGAAGAGTCTGGACAGACCTGGTAAGCCCAAACGGGTAGTGCGGGTGAACTGGGAACGTCTGGAGGAGGCCCATACCCAAGAGACCTTTAACTCACACCTCACCTCACCACACCTCTTTCTCTGGCATCCCTGTGGAGGTTGGGGGCATTGAGCCTGAGTGGTCAATGTTCAAAGTTTCCATTGCTGAAGCTGCAGCGGGAGCCTGCGGCCTCAAGGTCTTAGGTGCCTCAAGGGGCGGTAACCCTCGAACACCGTGGTGGACCGCGGTGGTCAGGGAAGCCGTCCGACTGAAGAAGGAGTCCTTCCGAGATATGTTATCACGGGACTCCAGAGGCGGTTGCAAGGTACCGACAGGCCCGAAGGGCAGCGGCCTCGGCTGTGACAGAGGCAAAGCAGCGGGTGTGGGAGGAGTTCGGAGAAGCCATGGAGAAGGACTTTCGGTCGGCACCAAAGTGCTTCTGGCGTACTGTCCGGCACCTCAGGAGGGGTAAGCGGGGGACCATCCAAGCTGTTTACAGCAGGGATGGAACACTGTTGACCTCAACTGAGGAGGTACTCGGGCGGTGGAAGGAGCATTTTGAGGAACTCCTCAATCCCACTAATACGCCCTCTTTGATAGAGGCAGGGCTGGAAGATTATGGGGGATCATCAGCAATTTCCCTGGTGGAAGTCACTGAGGTAGTCAAACAACTCCACAGTGGCAAGGCCCCGGGGATTGATGAGATCCGTCCAGAAATGTTGAAGGCTTTGGGTGTGGAGGGGCTGTCGTGGCTGACACGTCTCTTCAACATTGCGTGGAAGTCGGGAACAGTGCCTAAGGAGTGGCAGACCGGGGTGGTGGTTCCCCTGTTTAAAAAGGGGGACCAGAGAGTGTGTGCCAATTACAGGGGTATCACACTGCTCAGCCTCCCGGGTAAAGTCTACTCCAAGGTGCTGGAAAGGAGGGTTCGGCCGATAGTCGAACCTCAGATTGAAGAGGAACAATGCGGATTCCGTTCTGGCCGTGGAACAACGGACCAGCTCTTCACTCTCACAAGGATCCTGGAGGGGGCCTGGGAGTATGCCCATCCGGTTTACATGTGTTTTGTGGACCTGGAGAAGGCGTATGACCGGGTCCCCCGGGAGATACTGTGGGAGGTGCTGCGGGAGTATGGGGTGAGGAGGGCGCTTTTGAGGGCCATCCAATCCCTGTACGCCCAAAGCAAGAGTTGTGTCCGGGTTCTCGGCAGTAAGTCGGACTCGTTCCCAGTGGGTGTTGGCCTCCGCCAGGGCTGCGCTTTGTCACCAATCCTGTTTGTGGTATTCATGGACAGGATATCGAGGCGTAGTCGGGGGGAGGAGGGGTTGCAGTTTGGTGGGCTTGGGATCTCATCGCTGCTCTTTGCAGACGATGTGGTCCTGTTGGCATCATCAGCCTGTGACCTTCAGCACTCACTGGATCCGTTCGCAGCCGAGTGTGAAGCGGTTGGAATGAGGATCAGCACCTCAAAATCTGAGGCCATGGTTCTCAGCAGGAAACCGGTGGATTGTCTACTCCGGGTAGGGAATGAGTCCTTACCCCAAGTGAAGGAGTTCAAGTACCTAGGGGTCTTGTTCACGAGTGAGGGGAAAATGGAGCGGGAGATGGGCCGGAGAATCGGAGCAGCGGGCGCGGTATTGCACTCGCTTTACCGCACCGTTGTGACGAAAAGAGAGCTGAGCCAGAAGGCAAAGCTCTCGATCTACCGGTCTATCTTCGTTCCTACTCTCACCTATGGTCATGAAGGTTGGGTCATGACCGAAAGGACGAGATCGCGGGTACAAGCGGCCGAAATGGGTTTTCTCAGAAGGGTGGCTGGCTTCTCCCTTAGAGATAGGGTGAGGAGTTCAGTCATCCGAGAGAAGCTCGGAGTAGAACCGCTGCTCCTTTGCGTAGAAAGGAGCCAGTTGAGGTGGTTCGGGCATCTGGTAAGGATGCCCCCTGGGCGCCTCCCTAGGGAGGTGTTCCAGGCACAGCCAGCTGGGAGGAGACCACGGGGAAGACCCAGGACGAGGTGGAGAGATTATATCTCCACACTGGCCTGGGAACGCCTCGGGGTCCGGGCCCCCAGTCAGAGTTGGCCAATGTGGCCCGGGAAAGGGAAGTTTGGGGCCCCCTGCTGGAGCTGTTGCCCCCGCGACCCGACCCCGGATAAGCGGTTGAAAATGGATGGATGGATGGATGGTATACAAAAGGATTTTTAATGCCACGTTACAGGCAACCTGTGATTTCTCCACTTGCTTCACCTGGCCACGTTTTGGTTAACCAACCGTCAAGCTTCAATGTGGCTGTGGCTACTTTTGTGAGCATTAAATGCCGATTTTTACATCGTCGTGCACCCTCAGACAAATCCGTTAGTCATACTAGCTTCACTACAGATGTTGTGATTGATGTAAATCTACAACTGCAACCTTGATGCACATCTTTTGGTCATGCTCAAGCCTTCAGACATTTTAGAAGAAGGTAATTGGTGACATGTATTATACAATAAAAACATTGTGTTTGATGTCACTATTTTGGTTATCTCGGGAAGATGGTTAGTTTTAAGATTTAACACCTAAATATTCATATTACATATTATGTTAAATTATTACAAATTATTTATAGGATATTTACATAGAGAGAAATAATTGTTTCAGTATTTACATTTACATACATTGGTTGATACGATTTATCTTTGTAAAAATAAATCCATTGAAGGATGAACACATGGACCATATACTGCTAGTCAGGGAAATGGGAAGCAGGTGAGTAAGGGGCCGTGCATGGTCAGGTAATGGGAATGCCTGGAAAGGGGTTACTTTAGGGGAGGAGGGAGTACCTGGATATGTAATGACTGTAATGAAAGAGAGTTAGAATGATACAGAGTAAACCTGGCAGGTAACTAATAGGATTGGGCTGAAGTTGTTACACTTATGCCCTTAAAACTAGTATAGTTTAGTATTGTGGTAAAAGATTTTGGCAGGTTGTTAGCCAGTTGCTCTAAAATTACTGGGTTTAACCACTTTGTATGCAGTTTAGGCATGGTCTGTCTGAACTATCCATTTTACAGAAAATGTACTATATTATTATTACTATACATGACTGTTGGGAGATTGAGCTATTGGACTCAACTCTGCTCACTGAACTCTTCTCTCAATGGCAGAGGACGTTTTGTGCATGTAGTGGCTCTCCACAGCCGGCTAGCCTTCACAATAGGAACAACCAGTAGTTAGCCACGAGCTAACTGCATTCTGCAGGATAACAAATGAAGTGACTGGTCTCCTCTGTCTTGCACACAGCTGATCGAGCTGTAACAGCAAAGACACAACGACTTGACCGGCAACACACCACATCAACAAAGACAGGGTAAGGATTTTCTAGTAAAGGATTTACAAGCTAAGCTAACAGCGCAGAGCTAAGTAGCCTTTGTATTCATGAACTGAACCTCCACTGGGCATAGTATATTATTTAGTATACATTAACTTTACATGGCTAAGTAAGCATACAACTGCTATACTGTAATAAATGTATGTGCATGTGTTGATTTGGTTTTTATTCACTGAACTTTATTGTGTAATCTGTTGTATTGAGCTAACGGGTAACCTTAGGTTATTTCACCAGGTGATGTGTTAGCATTGTACACACAGACAGAGTTACATGCACACTAACCTTCTTCTTAACCCTGCACCATTATCATACCAGTCACAATCTCACAATAATCGTGAATTTGTCTTTTTAACATAGCCACACACAGAGATAACGACTCAAAGCTCCCACAGTATATGTCCCCTTTGTTCTACACACGTATTTGCAGCGTACGCAGAGCAAGTGGAGACCGCGCACACATTCTTTCTCGGGGTGCCCCTGACAGGCACACACACACACACTCCCTCTCTTACACTTACACACACACACACACACACACACACACTCTCACGTTCGTGTACATATTCCCTTTTTATTATTTAGTATTAGATATTGTATGTTTTGACATCTATTATCTTTTTGGAATATACATGCTGGTTTGTTGGTTTTAACCTTTACTGGATATTGATATGGTCATTTTGTTTGTAGTTATTTATTTAATTATTAATCAGATTTCCTAATTCATCGTCTAGTATATTTTATGAGAATATTTTATGAGACTACATTAACAGGCTATCGTTTTACTTTGTTACAAAGTCGGTTTAATTAATAATTTATAATGATATAATAATAATTGTTAATTTTTTTTTATCATGATTAATTCCTTATGATATCCATTTCAATATATGTTTGAGCTAATGCACCTACTTCATTGTAGTGGCAGTTATTATCAATCCCTTTTTATAATATTTTGAATATTAATAGTTTTATTGTTTTAATTATCATTAATCTTTGTTATTAGCCAGACTTGCTCATACCAGAACGCCAACATAATGGTGACACTGGCGTGAGGCCTACCAGTGTTCCAGCATGACATAAAAACACAGTACTGTGATAGGGGACTTCATCCACCCCAAAAATGTTTTCTTGCTGTCTTTCTATGGTAAACGATCATACCTACTGTAGCTACTGTGAGCTTATATTTATTTTTATATTTTGTTAAGCTGTCTGTATTTCTTCCTGTGTATTTATTACATAGAGCAACTGAAAACCCAGGTCAAATTTCTTGCATTAACATACAGAAATATTTATTCTGATTCTGATACTTGTTTCACATTTGTATTAAAATGTCATTTCATTTGTATGTACAGTGTGGGTCATTTCCATGTGACATTTCACGTGTCTATCTTCCCTAAAAGCACGTGCTTTGAATTGAAATATGTCTGCGTATGTGAGTGCTCCCACAACAACATGAACACACACAGTGTTCATGTTGTTGTGGGAGCTTGTCTTAGGTCATCCATGCCGCCCTGACACTCAGCGATTGCAATGCTGTCTTGCCTTCAGGCTGCGCTGCCAAATGTTTCATGCACTCTGGGCTCAGACAGAATTTCTTGGGCAGTGAGTAGCGATGCCAGGAAGACAATTATAAAGATGCAGTGTACAGTTGAGATTAGGGAATCTAGAAGTTAACATCCCACTGAGAAAGATTTCTGTGATCCTGCTCTGCTCTGCAGTGATTTCTAGCGTTACACAATTGATGAGGGGATTAGACAAATTCTACTACAAATCACTGCTGGCATAACAATTCCAGCAGTGACCAATATCATCCGTTGAAGAATTTCCCATGATGTGTGTGGGCACTTGTATTGACTGTAAAGAAAGACCGTTTAAATAACCAGACATTATCTTAATTCATTATTTATCTGGGATTATATCACAGCATTTGAACTGGTGTTTCTAACGGCCACATTAAAGACGGGGAGACCAGCTAACAGTTTAACATGACGTTGCGTAGATTATAGGACCGTACCGCAGCATTCCGAAGGTTTTACTCTTTTATCCAACCAATTATAAGCTTGGCCTTTACATTACTGACAAGCACTTTCCAGAGCATACCACAATGTTTTAGATTTGTGAATTTGTATTGTCTTCCTTCCTTCATGCAGCCGTGCTTGAATGAATACAAGTTATGTATGTAGTCGCCTTTCTGTCAAAGTTATGTTATTATTACAAACCACTGCAGTTACAGGTCAATCTGAGGAGTCTGTACTGCATATGTATATGCAGAATATAATATGAACTGTAGGCATGATTTGCGCTGTGATGAATGACCGAGTTCAAGCAGATTTCAACTATAAGTGAGCTGTCATACCATTCAGAAAATAATGGAAGCCAATTGCTACTTGAAGGATTAGAAAAACATATTAAAAAAATACTGGTTTGCTTAAAAGAAATGGTCAGTAATACTTTAGATTATACTCTACAAACATATTCAAAATACTGGTATGGTCTTTCAAGTCTGTCATTGGTGAATGGTGAACGTTTTAAGACGCTATCATTGGTTATTTGTTCTGAGACTGTTCTCACCAGAACAACAAGTATTGGCTATTTGTTAAAAAGATTACTAATGTATACATTTGGAGTGAACATGGTCCTGACGTTCATATTGAGCAATTCTGCAATGCGTTTTTTTACTTCCACTGCTAACTATCTCATATGTGGAAGTAGATTTCCCTGTGTGTAGTGTACTCCTCACAGACCTGCAATTAATGTTTTTACTGCAATAAATAATTTGCTTACCTTTGCAATATTGCAGTTGCCATGAGCAGATATTGTAGAAAGAACTAATTCAAAAAAGTAATTCACTGAACATGGAAAACAAATGTCATTGAATGCATGAGTCATTCATTATTGGTGTTCTTTTTTGGACTTGGGTGTTGCATACTGTGCACATTTAAAGATTTAAAGTTGCAGAAGGCATGTTTAGATAATCAGGAGGCATGGAGATCCTAAAACAATTGCCTTAATAAGGCTGCTGCTGCTGCTGCTGCGCTGCAATATCCTGCAAGTATTTCAGAATAAAAGCCTTGTGTTAACAAATGAAGGGATTCTGTCCACAGAAAAAGCTTTTTAAAAACCACGTTAATGAGAGTTATAAGTCACTAATCAAAACATCCAATTCACGCCTGCTAAGAGCAGAAAGCACAGTGCCTGTTGGTGTGAGTGGGACTATACAGGCGGTCAGCTCCCCACTGCTGGACTCCAGGACACAATAGACAGACAGGAGATGTCTAGAGTCGCTCTATATCAGAGCCTACCAACGGCCCAAATGTCAAAAAAAAAAAAGTTTATTATTTAGGAGAAATATGTATCCAATCATACTGATAAGACGAGAGAAGGGTCTGATTTATTTGAATATAACCTTACTTTTCTAACCTTTGCTAATGTACATGTCCTTGAATGCATTCAGCTCCCTCGCAGATGTGATGACAGTGAACGCGTCACGGTACTATGTCTGTTTTATACGCGGCTCAGTCTGATAGTGGACATTTGGATTCAGTTATGGTTTATTTGTGTTTGGATATCCAAGTATAGGTTTGGTTTATTTCAGCTCCATTTTTTATTTATTTTTTATTTTTGCTAAATCCAGTCCTGAAGTTATCAAAAGATTGTTTCAATTGGGGTCTGTAATGTGCATTTTACCATATTCCCCAACAAATCTGATATATTATATATATATATATATATATATATATATATATTATATATCAAGCTATATTTTTATATAGCAAATAGTAAAAACGGCATTTATTAAACATTTCCCATGAATAAATGATTTTGTTTGGAAATAAAGTGCCAAAAACATTGTTGGGTGTGTAGCAGGCTTAAGTGTTATGTAACACACAATCTCAACCCAAGTCAAAACTCTGCAAACACAAAGAGGGAAGCAACATCATCTTCATTAGAGGAAAATGTCAGAAGAATATCTGCAGGCACCCACACACACACACACAGTCAACCCCCCCCCCCCCCCCCCCCCCCCACCCCCCCCCCCCCCCCCCCCACACACACACACACACACACACACACACACACACACACTAACCCCACTTGCTTACTTTACACTGCTGTTTTCCTGTATAGTAAATGAACATGTTGCTACCAACCCAGAAACAAAACGGTCAGTACGTTTTTCCCTGCTTATCGCACTGTTTGGAAAGTGATCTTCAGAAAATGATCTTGTACGTTAAAATAAGTCAAATATATTTGAGGACCATTTTTGCCCCAAATTTGACCTTTTTGGTTCTGCAGTTGTTTCAACAGCTTTACAAATCAAACGGTTAGTTTGAGGCATCAGGCAGATGGTTCAAAAAGGTTTTGATGGAGCGCCTTGGTTGCTGAATGGTTACAGCACAAACACATGTGGTTTTGAGAGCAAAGTCTAAGACATTGTGTGCTGCTTTGACTGAAGAAACCTCCCATCCGTTCGTGCCTCTCCTCCAACCTGAGCACCAAATTACCACGCAGACGGGCAGAGCGAATTTTAATGTCAGGAAACCACCAACGGGTCTATTGAGGATGATGTTTGATTTAATGCAACCTGAGCTCTTGCTCTGAGTCAGTGCTTCCTAATTGGATTATTTTCTGTGGAAAAAAAACAAAACAGTTGTGATTGGTCAAATTTACCAACATTCCTCTGATTCAACCATTTTTGCATTAATCTTGCAGGGACTGGATAAACCTGCAAGCTTCAGAGGTAAAACTTTTGAATCATTGTTTTGATTCCAAGATTGCACAATCCTGAAGGAACAGAGTAGTTTACATATTTATAAGTCCCTTTATTTCATTTCCCTATAATAATACATAACTGACTAAGTCCTTCTTGGGGCGACAGTTACTCCAGTAATTAAAGTGTCTGTGTGTGAATGTTTATCTCTCCTGAGGAGCAGGTGGCATCTTGTAATGCAGCCTCTGCCTCTGTACGGATGTGTGTGAAGGGGTGAATGCTGACTTGTGTTGTAAAAGTGCTTAAAGTGGTTGTAAGACGAGAAAGCGCCATATAAAAGCAGTCCATATACCAGAAGGTTTTTTGCAACAGAAGACAGGTATAAGGAATGAAAAACATCACGTATGTTTGCACCAAAAGGTAGTTTGAAATGAGTAAAATGCTGCTCGCACAGACAGACCCAGGTGCAGGATATTTACTAACCCTGACACAGTTTATCTGATTGGCATTAAGTGCTGCTTAAAAAGCCCTGATGCCTGTTTTGACACGTGCATGTTTGAAGAGTTATGGAGCGCATAAAGAAAAAGTGTTTTCTCCTGCAAAACTTTAAATATTGCTTGACAAGAAGACATTTACTGCACTGCAAGTGTGCATTCATCCAACAAGAAGAACGCAATTGTATCAAATAACCTTGATGTCGTCAGCTCAACAATGACCTTCGGTGAAACTTTTAAACTCTAAATTTCAAACTTTAGTTTCAAAGGATGAAAGGGGAGATTAAAACCATAAGGGAATATTTGAACAAGAACATTCATAAGATGTAATTCTTACGACGTAAAAATGTTATACTAGACTCAGGAGACGCGTCTATTATTCTTCCAACGAAATGAAGCCACAACCACTTCTGTATGACGAGAGCCTCGACAGCTGGTCTCCCATGGTAACCATGATCATGTGCGTCCCGCAGGGTATGACAGCTACAGTAGCTTTGAAAATAGAGATAAGTGGCTCCGAATCCCCCGAACCCCGCGGCCCCTCTGCCCCACTAGGAGACTACTTCGGTGGGAGGAGAGCAGGGTGCAGCTCGCGTGTAATGGATTTCAGTGTATTGAAAATGAACATTTATATCACAGGCATACTACTTATTCGCTAACTACCTATTTGGCACTCGATTAGTGTAATGAACAGCTCCAGCATTCTAACAGAAAGACTGGTATATATGATTCCTTCGACGATATGATGCACTTGCAGGACGTAAACATTGTATTATGAAATGAAATGGTAAATGCACTACATTTTTATAGCGCCTTTCTAGTCTTTGCGACCACTCAAAGCGCTTTTACAACACAAGTCAGCATTCACTCATTCACACACACATTCCTACAGAGGCTTCCATACAAGGTGCCTCCCGACGAGGAGGCATAAACATTCACATGCATTTAAAAAACTGTAGAATATTTAGCCTGGGTTTCTGATTCCTTAGAAGGATAGTTAGGTTTAAGGACTATAATAAAGGCAAAGGTTTGCACACATGAGCACAGACAGGAGTTCCAGACAAATCTTTTATTTTCATTGTTTCACTGGTTGATCTGAAAGAAGAAACATTAGTATATAAATGCATTTCAAAGCTTGCAGATCATGTACACAGGGCAAACAATTTGGAGGGTGAGGCATCCACATGAGGGCCGCCAGCCTTTTTATCCTCCAGAGGGTTTGCCACAGGTGAGCTGGCTGCCTACATATATTAGGCTCCACCTCTCCAGGAAGCAGGTGGAGGCAGGTGGAGAAAGGTTGTGGTAGGGGATTTTCCACACGGGAGCAATTTGGGGTTCAGTATCTTGCCCAAGGACACTTGGACATGTTGAGGGATCAAATCACCGACCCCTCAGCACAATATCTAATCAGAAAAGCATTGTTTTACGGTTTCATTGTAATGCTGTAATGCTGCAGCCTCGGGACCTGATGAAAGTAAATGAATGACTTTGAAATGCTGTGAGTGGAGCAGCTTGGGGGATAGATCAGAGGAAGCTCAGCACACTGCCTGCCCTTCTCACACCCCACTTTTCAAACCACAGCAACCACGTCGATGTCACCACCATGTTGCTGCTATAGATGGTGTGAGTGAGCAGCACATCCTCTGCACATTGCAAGGTTATACTACTACCCTGGATCTAAAACAAAAAGAATATCCAGCCAGGATTTTTGGGCAAATTTATTCCACGAATGTACATGCTGAGAAACAGAATCTTAATAATTACATAACACAGCAGTAGCTCCGGGCTCTCCGACAGTAAACCTGCTGCAGTATACTCTGAGTGACTGCAGTACTTGCAGATTTGGTTTCATGGCACATGTGGATATCACTGCTGTCACAAATTCAAACACCAACGTAATCCCAGTGTCAGAGCAATGTTGAGCTAATGGTCTTTGGTGAGGAGGTGAGTACTGAGTGTGCCGAGCATCTCCTCTCCCCGCTAACATCCTGAGGAGGAGTGGAGCTGAACAGTGCTGAGGAGATGAGTCAGAGGAGATGGCAGACCGTCGACTCGCACTCATTCTCATCGACATCAAATGATCATCGGCACCGAGCTCTTCTCAAACACACACACACAGACACATTACACCGGCACAGTTAGCATGTATGATAACAACAATCAATGAATGCTTTCACTTGTCAGTACTAGTGTTCATTTTGTAAGTTACTGTTGGATTCAGTGTTAGTGTTAAAGTAAAAAGCTGACGAAAGCGCTGGACATTTTAATCCCGTTTTTAGTCATCTTGCTCCATCTATCAGAAAACGTGTGTCCAAAACGGCCAAGTCAGACTTGCAGCTCCATGTTACATCATACTGTGGTGTTTGTTCCTAGGTAACCATCCCAGCCCTAGTGACGCTAGTAACACGAAAATGTGGAGGGTATGAGCAAAGCATGCAAATTGTTCTGTTGTTGGAACTGGAACTCTTTCTCAACGAGGGTCCATACACAGCAGAACGCCCTTTTCAAAGATTTGACATTTTTTTATGTTGCGATATGAAAAACAGATGGGTTAAAAAAAAAAATGTAACGGGTCCATTTAACATGACACACACCATTAGTACACCATATATTTTATGGGTGGTGTCCGCGTCTGCCTGGGGGATTTAACTCGGTGCATTTCCTCCATAGGGTGGAGGTCGGCTTGGAAATCCTCGGGGTGACAATGGCATGCGGCTCCAAGGGACGGGCTCCAAGGGAAAGGCCCCCGACGTGACTTTCATCAGGGATGCACTGTCTGCAATGTCGGCAACGCCCCGACCCGTCTCCAAACACGGAGAGCCTGTCTCAGTAACCATGCTGTGTGGGTGTGACTTTCTTTTTGCCGTGTCATCACCACTCATATCTGCACAGCCAATTTGTTTTAAATTCTTTAAAAGAGCACAGAATTGTTTATCCAGCCTCTTAATTCTTCTCTCAAAGTGCAGCAGATTGATGTATTTTTAAATGAGATTTAGGGTGAATATTCCTGTATCTTTTCATATATATACAGTATATATATTGCAGAAAATAAATAGGTTGCAATGTCAGCTTTTTCCAATATCGTGTCCCTTCACTATTGTGAACAGGCTCAATAGCCAAGAAACTGTTACCTGAAGCTATATTGGATATACATTTTAGTATGGAATTCAAAGCGAACCACCATCGTCCTCAATCTTGTTTGTAACGGTGACGTTATGGTATACAATACAATCAAATGTAGATTATTATATGTTTTAGAGTAATTACAATGATTGGAATATTAAAGAAATAATATTGGTCCATTGACTCAACTAAGACTATAAAAACTCTTGGAGGATGATATTGCACGCGTTCAGCTTCTGAATATCATACATGCTGCTTCTAGATGCTTTTTGATTTGCCCGTAACGCCAGTACTGATGCTCTGGAAAATCACATGTTTACTTTGTTTACGTTCATTTAACAGTAACTTCATTTCAACACTGCTGAACTTCTTCTTCTTACAGCCATTTTTGGTGGCATCTATCCAATTCTTGGGCATGTGCCAGAGCATTTGCACACGGCACCACAGCTGCCCTTACATGGTGTTTAGGGGCGTTACCTATTGATGGAAAAATACTGTTTAAACTAAAGTCAGCTGAAGGAGACGAGAGGTGGAAGGACGTGAGAGTTCAAGAGGGGATGAACTCAAGCCAACTGGAAGACAAAGGAGAGAGAACCCCCTGCCATCCCTGTGATGATTGCCAAGACAAATGGATTCCTTGTTTAGATAACAGAGTTATGTGTTTCCTGGGGTTAAGGTGTCGAGTAACTGATTTCTCTTGTGAAGGTGACCTTTTGGCGGACCCACAACGTATAAAAGAGCAAGCCACTCTCAGAGTCATTGAGCAGCATAGCAGCTTTACAACCTGCATGTAAGAGTTTAAGCGTCTCTGAAAAAGCATCTTTGAAATTTGAAGACGGTGTCGGCTGAGAATATTTTCTCTAACACCTATGCTAATAATGAAGAATCAGCCGCACACCAAGTTGGATTCATCATTCAGCACACCTGGGGGAGAGCAGATTTAAATGGTGAAGAATGTTTAGTGTATGTGGAGCTGACTTCTCTTTTACCAGCCGCAACAGTGATGCTGGTATTGTTTTCAGCTTGTGAGTCAAACAGTGTTTGTACCACAACCATCAAACGTTCTGTGTCTAAGACATGACGACTTGGAGTGAACTATATAGTATAGTTATCCCGCAATAATGTAATAGAGTGTTTTCACGGCACGTAATCAATCCGGGAAGCCATTTTGGAGATACTGAATGTAAACAACTGTTCCTGATTATTGTTGCTCAAAATGGTCAATTATTATATTGTTTCTGTCTGTACTAATCGGTTTTATTGTTGGCTGAATGTCTGATCTCATTGCTAAGCCTACTACAGTAGTACATGACTTCCCTGAAAGATTTCCTTTAAGATTTCCCTAAAATGTAGCTTCAAAGGTGTGCTATATTTGTCAACGCTGTATTGCAGGTAAACGATCTGACATGCACAAGAAGGATGACCCAGATTTGGAGCTCTTAAAGAACCACTGACGTCACGCCACAAGTGTTGTGTAAATGGAACCCAGCGGAAACTGGAGGTTGACGCTGCCCACTCCTTGCTTCTTTTGGACACAGCAGCTGCTGATGATTCTGCCACAAGTGATTATGTCGGTGACAATGTCCACGGCATAGGGACTCAAACTGGTGATGTTATTGATTCTATGACTAGTGAACTTCAAAATCTGAGAACGGAAAACATTCAGTCTGTGCACGTCTCTCCCAAGCCAGCCATACACGTGCAGGGGGCTCCAAGAATCCTATCAGACTTTTCAGCAATCAAACAGGTTTCCAGGGTTTTTTTCGTTGGGATGGAGTACCTGAATAAAAGAAAAGACAACCAAATACAAGCTTGTAATAACAAACTAGTTTCTCATCAGTGGTGGAATGTAACAGGGTATATTTACTCAATTGAAGTGCTTTTACTTTACTTGAGTATTTCCATTTTATGCTACTTCATATTTCTAGTTCTGAAGTTCTGTTCTGAGTAAGTGCAGCTTCCCCACCTGAAAGGGATGGATGCATCTGCCCGAAGATGTTTTAACTGGATTCCACTCGATGACCAAACAGCTTTTTCCTTTTCTCTCCTTTTATTTTTGTTAGGCAAACTAGTTTTAAAGTTCAGATAGACAGTTCCATTAGTTCCGTCAATCTGTTAGCTTTAGTCATTTGGTGTTTAGGCATAAGGTGAAAAACCTTTGTGTGTGTGTGTGTGTGTGTGTGTGTGTGTGTGTGTAAATGTAAATAGGCAAAATGTATACATCTGTAAATATTCAGCACAGCTGCTGCAATCTAACAGATAAGACATTTCATTTGAAGAGGTAAAATATGTAATTTAATTGCATTTTAACTTGAAGCACTTTTAACATCACATGTATTGAAAGTAATGAAATGATGCAGTCATTTCTAAACAACCCTCTATCATCAGCTCATAACATGCTGTAGTTGAAAGCCTTTACCAATAACTGCTTTTCCTAGTTTTATTATTCATTATTTCACCCATGTGACCAAAATTGAACCAGGAAATACTTTGAATACAAATAACAAAAAAAAATGTTTTATTACCATCATTATCCGTGCTTCCACTTTAAAACCACCATCAGATCCTCTAATAGACTTTTACAACCACAAACAATATATAATGAAATAAAAAGCCACTTTGTGCTCATGTATAACAAAAGGTTCAAGCTCCAGTTTGACTCCAGTTTCCATAAAAATATGGACTTTTTACTCCATTTATTTTAGAGCTTTAGTTAGTTACTTTGCAACTTTGATTATTGATATAAAATATAAGTAAATAACATACAGGTTACAAAACAAACTGTGATGTAGGTGCAAGTACCCTATTTTAGTCAAAGAATTGTATTTACCAAGAAAAACCCAAATATGATCAAATTAAGTTGTGATTTTAAGAGCTAAGAAAAACAACAGAGAGAGGTAAAATGTTATTTTACACAGCCCAATATCACAAATTTGCCTCATATCTGTACAGCATTCAACAGTCTCTGTCCTTGGACCCTCGATTCGGATAAAGAAAAGGAGAGAAGAGGGAAGGGATCCCTCTACCTGCAGACATATAGACAATACAGGTTGTGTGTACAGAATACACCAACAAACAGCAGCTGTGGCTCAGCAGGTGGAGGTCGTCCACCAGTCGGCGGGTCGGCGGTTCGATTCCCAGCCTCTGCAGTGAGCATGTCAAAGTGTCCTTGAGCAAGATACTGAACCCCAAATTGCTCCTGATGGCATCAACAGTGTGTGAGTGTGTGTGAATGGTTATCTCTGATGAGCATGTGGCACCTTGTACAGTAGCCTCTGACTCTGTATGAATGTGTGTGAATGCTGATGTGTTGTAAAGCACTTTGAGTGATCGCAAAGATTGGAAAAGCGCTATATAAATGCAGAAGATTTACCAGTGAAAAAACAGTCCTGACACTCAGTACAACCAAATTATAGACAGATTATAAACATCATGTATGAGAAGGGACTTCAGATACTTGGTCCAAAGTTTACTGGAGCACACGCATCTTCATCAGAGAACTTTTAATGTCATTCGTATACATGCACTCCCTGGAGATCATAGGTTGATGAGAATCCTCTTCTGTTAACTGGCTCTAAGAACAGTAGAATAGTTTGTGCGTCATGTAGTCAAACACTTGGATAATGTGGGGAATAAAGAATATGTATATTATGTGTAGGATTTAGCTCCACTCTTTTGATCTTGGGGCCTTTTTCTAGCAGTCAGAAGAAAAGTGAAGGCAGGCAAAGAAACGGGAACACTCGGCAATCTGTCTTCCTCCCTAAAACCTATACTTAGGTGGGTGATACCATGATAAAGAGAACATCGGAAGTTAAGTGGAAGAGATTATGTGTGTCAGAGGCAAGACAAATGGAGATATTGCTAAAGAGTTGTTGCCGTTGGTACATAGCAATCTGGTGTTGTGGAAGCTAAAAATACTGCCAGACTTCCTCAGTGTCTGCCTAATGTCTGAGTGAGACCATATCTAAGTGTTGTCCTTCATTTTAACTGCTCATTGTTACGCCTCACAGTGCTCAGGTCCTACCGGGAGAGCTCACTCCTCAATATCCACTGAGCCAACTCACAAATGATGTGCACATTCTTCCACTGTGTAGCTCTCTAAAGTGTCCCTGCACATCATCACCATCGCTGACTGCAAGCTAATCTGGCAGTGAAATCAAGTGGATGTTGCCGAGTTAAGCACAGTCAAACACCATTGGGTTTGTATTGTTTACAGTCTAGGTTACTGTCTAACTGGCCTGGGTGAACCTAGTTTGTATAGATGACACTATATGCACTCATGTATCACATCACACGGTCAGCTGTGTTGTAATGACTGTCGATAAATAGCGAGACACTGTTTTGATCACACACGGAAAACTTGGGAAGAAATGCAACGTTGCAACTCCTGTGTTCTGAAAAGAGCGATTATACTTCTGCTGATGTGCAAGCAAAACATCAAATACTGTAATACCTGAGTATTAAAGTAACTTGGAACTAAATCACCGCTGACTTTAAGCTGAATATCTTTGCTCCTCCATTTACCCATGTAAGTAAAGGGGTTGAGTTCATATTTCCTCCTGTTCAGCAGTTTTATTTATCTATTTTTCAGCTCTTTCTACAGTTGGCTCAGCGTGCAGAAGCAAGGGGGAAAATAAGCCATTAACGATGCTTTGAGCCTGTTGTTGTAGGAAGATCTATAGGTTCTAACTCTGCAAGTGATTTACGGTACGAGAGACTGAAATCAGTGTTTTAATTCAAGTTTCTTCGATTAGTATTCAGTGGAGATTTTGACCTTTTCTGAAAGCAGTCAAACCTAATTTCAATTTCTTTCATAAATTACACAAAAGGCAGCACCATGGGCCACTCCAGGTCCCAGTTGTTAAATGTAGATCTGGACTGGATTCACAAGTGACTGCTGGTTTTGGACAGATTAGGACCACTAACATTGACGTTCTGTGCTCATTGCTTTAAAGTTTGAAGGAGCTCACTGATTATGCTCCTTAAATTCAGTAGTGAAATTGAGGTCATGTTAAATAAACTTAAATAAAGTAAACTTGTGATTTTCCAGAAAAGAAAATTCGCTTGATACAGCCTTACAGATTGGACTAATTGTAAATGGTCCAATGCAAAATCTAAATTTTGAACTGCTGCAGGCACTTCACGAAAGGTCAGGGAATAACCAAGGTCACTAAGATACATCCTCTGGTGACCATGGATGTCTGTACCAAATTGTGTGCCAATCCATAGATCAAGATATTTTACTAGATAATTGAAAACCATGACAGTGAATGTCTGTAATAGCAACCCATCAAATACTTGTTGAGATATCAGTCTTGGACTAAAGTGGTTTATCAATTAACTGATTAACCGACTAATGAAGTTATAATAACCAAGGTTCAGGAACAAGACCACCCTTCCTCCTTCTCTAATTCAATCACCTCGGCACAACCTTGTCTATTACCTCTCATCGAGAAGCTCCGCTCGCTTTAGGGTTCCTTTCCCAGCGCCATCAGCACACGGCACGCCGGTGACGTTATAATGCAGCCCACTACAGCAAACTGCTCCTGCCCTCATTCAGGGCCAGGTTGTATTTCCATTTGTACCTTCTCCCTCTGTTTTTACATTTCATTTGCTTTTGTCCAAAGAGACTTACAATACCGTGTAAACAAATGTCCGCTGTTCATAATGTCCGCTGTTTAAAATGTCCGCTGCTGAAGACATTCCAAGAACTAATAATGCAATTGAAGGTTGGCATAATGTTTTTAGAGGTTCATTTGGTACACTGAATGAAACACCGAGAAATTTTGTAAAAAAGTTAATTACCGTAATGAATGGGAAGTTTGAGCGCGCTCGATTTACGTCACATTATGTGACGGTGCTCAGTTTTTTGGCGACATGAAGCTTGTGAAAGCGGGAAAAATCCATAAATTAGCCGCGTCATTGTATAAACCGCGAGGTTCAAAGTGTGGGGAAAAAGTAGCGGCTTATAGTCCGGAAATTACGGTAAGTGCAAACAACCATGAGGAAACAAACTCAGAACAGCAGGAATCCTCCAAGTACATACAAGTAACCATTTAGGTGCTGTACATTAGCTTTGAGCAAGCCAAACCATTAACTTTGAATAAGCCAAACCAATTCAGTAAATCTTTTTTTTTTAACTATTATTATTATTATTGGCCAAAGTGCAGTCAAAACAGGTGGGTTTTCAGTCTGCAACAGAAGGTGTGCAGACTTTCTGCTGACCTGATATCAATGGGGAGCTCGTTCCACCATTTTGGAGCCAGGATAGCAAACAGCCAGGTTTTTTGTTGAGGGGTATCTGGGTCCCACTCGCAGTGAGGGAGCAACGAGCCGATTGGACGATGCAGAGCGAAGTGAGTGGGCTGGGGTGTGTGTTTGACTGTAGCCTGGATATAGGGGGCTGATCCACTTACAGCATGGTGGGCCAGTACCAGTGTCTTGAAGCAGATTTAAGCAGCCACTGGTAACCAGTGAAGGGAGGAGCGGTGCAGTGTGGGAGAATACACATTTATAACTGAAAAGCTGCCTTATTAACTGGGTGTATGTGGTATGAAAGATGGGCATTTACCAGGCAGGGAGGATCTGATGAAAGATAATATCAAGTTGCATTATGGGAAGTGTAGGATCTGTCCCTCACAGGTCCCCTAACTTTATGGAAAAGCAACATTAAATTACTTTTTGAACATCCAGTTTGCTTTGACTTCCTGAGACGCAAACAAAATGTATAGTCACATTTTATGTAAAATTGTTTAGTTGTTTTTCTGTGAGATTCTAATATGAGCCATAATGGTCAATTATTTCCTCTTGGTGAGACTAGCAGGCTTCCTTGTAATAACTTGCTTCTCCTATGGACTCTGAGTGAAGCTGCACTTAACAAAAGCACCTGTCTCGCTCTTTCTCCTGTTTTTACAGGTTTGTGAAGTTTTAAAACGTGTATAACTGTATGTACGTGTTGTTTCCACTTTTAGCAGGGAGTCTTGAGGACAACAGAACACACACTGCACGGCAACGTTACAGCTGACTTCCTGCTAACTGCACACACAGGCTCCCTTTGTCTCCCTCCACCGACCCACCACACACTCATGATCGCACGGTACGGATTGGCAGTTTAATAAAATCATAATTAATAACTCACTAACTTAACACACACGCGCGCACACATCTCTCTCTATATATCTCTCTGTGTCTCACTCTCTTGCACTCGCGGTGTTAAACACAACCTGCGCAAAGTTATTACTTTAGTTTAGTAAACAACTTAGAAATTAATTTTTTTGAAAAGATGCTTCGGCCCCCCGGGGGGTCAATTTAGGCAGAACACTGGGTACGGGTTTTATGTATACATATTTGAATATTATAAGCACTTTGAGAAGTTACTTTGCAAGTCTTCAGCTCACATATCCTTCCTCACTTGTAGCAATGTACTAGTTTTGTTATGTTGCTCTAAAAGTGAGGTTAAAAAAAGAAGGACTTCTACATTTTATAGTAACGGTGGCATTTAGGTAGTTATGAACTACAATAACACTGGCTCAGTTAATGCACTGAATGAGGATTTAATGTAGTGAAACTGATTGAATTCAGGATTATTTTGAAAGGTAAATGGAGAAATGGAAAATGTGTGTTTTATTTTGAAAACAGGAAAAAGAGATTGGAACCAGCCGAGATATTTTGTTTTAATTTTGATGTCATCGATCTTTTTACTGAAAAAAATAACATTGGAATATAGAAAACAAATATATATATATATATATATATATATATATATATTTTGCATATGTGTAAATAGATTCTGCTGAGTGAAGCTACACTCAACCTGTCGCCTGTCTCTTATCTGCAAATGGGTTTTCAATCTGAGTCCTGTTACAGTTTCCACAAACTGAACTCTGGCTGAAGGCTTTGGTACAAGGTTTGTTTTGAGGTTTCCACTGTACATACATATTTCAGGTATGAGCCATGTCATATAACTATACATGGCTCTGTTGTTTGGTAGGTGAGTGAAGTAAGCAGTTGTGCAACAATGGAAAAAGCGGCATTCATATTTGTATTGATTTTCTTTCATATTTATACTGAATCCAGTGCATTGCAGAGGCCAGCACAAGCTGGTCACTTGGTGTGTAATTGTTCCTTCTGGAACATTTCTTCCAGAATAATGTACCATACTGTAGATCTGAAGCTTTTGCCAACCCTGATATGAGGACTTTGTTGATATGGCTCAAGACGTTTAACAAGGATTGGCTTTTATCACAAAACCTTCAAGTGGAACCTTGGTAGCCGAGTGGTTACATGGCATTTAAACGTAACGTCTGGCATTCTATTCCGTCCATGCGACCTTTGTTACATGTCACCCCCCCCCCGCACCTCTACACTATCCCCAGTCAAATTAAGGTGAATATGCCACACAAAAAACGTCAAATTACAAATAGCTTTGTTTGCGCTCCCGTCATCATCTGCTTTACTTACCACGGTCTTGTTTCCTTTTTTCACTTCCAGGAGAATAACTTTACTTCATTGACTTTCAAGTCAAACTTTGAGAAACTTTGTTAATGTTACGAGAATCATGCAAGTGCGACGGGAATGACATGGGGCCTCTTTAGGGAGGCCTAAAACGTGAGAATGGAGTTGAGTGACGCATTTACGATTGAATTGTATATATTCAATCTCTATAAATTTATAGAGATTAATAAAAAGCTAAATCATCATAAGACCATAGCCGATGGGTTCCATCATTGCATTTTGGCCATTGCGTTCCACATGGAAAGTTTACCTGCATGCAACCAAAGCCTGCTCAATATGTTATTGGTCAACACTACTCGGACTACAAACGGAAACCAGGGCGCTTCCGATACCAAAATCTTGTCCCGTTGCTGCAGGTTCTGCATTCATATGCAGATATCTGTTTATAGTGATTAGTGCAAACACTGACTTCGCTTTAGTGTCAATGGCTTTATAAATAACTCTCTTAGGTAGGAGTATTTTTAGTCCTAGATCAACGTTCAGCTCTGAGATGCTTGATAAATACGAGCCCTGGTGCTATCTTTATTTTATCCATCCAAAATTGATAGTCTTATATAAGGTGGATGAGGGAGAGACTGCATGGCGCAGAGATGTGTGGCTTGGAAGGCAGACTGGGGAGAGATCCAGCTTGATTATTCTGTTTGAATAGCAGAACGACTGGTTCTCTCCTCTCCTTGCCCCCCTCCACCCTGCCATGGCAGCTCTGTAGCAGATTCATGACTGCAACCCTGAGACGACTGGTAAACAACTCTGGGGAGCTCCTCGCAGCCTCTTCACACTGGCCACACACACAAATTAAAACCTATAAATGGACAAATATGTTCAACTGTAAACATCAGCTCCAGCTAAACAGTTGAAAACATAAACACAGATCGGCACATAATCTTCCCATTAATACAACTTCAGCATGTTTATAAGAAGCAAGTCAGAGAGCACCTCTGTCACAGTGAACTGGTCTGCACACGTATACGTATGTAGAAGCTTGTGTATGAATATATGAATGATGCTCAGGAGGTAGTCTTGCTGAGGCTTACACTGACCCGACATGCTGGCTCGATGTTGAAAGCCAAGTCACGCACACGCAGGAATGCAGCCAATTAAGACTCCAGCACAGAGCTGCTTTCAGCACAGAATGTTAAAGGGTCAGTTCATCAAAATGACAATGTTATCTAGCCATGAAGATACGTAGGTCTGGCTTTATTTGTTCAGGTTTTATGAGTTTTCTGCCTGCCCCCCCCAGTACAATGAAAGTGGATTGAATTTGTTTTGTGGTTTTCACAGCAAATCTAAAGATCAGCTGCAGAAACCTGTGAACGGTTTACATTTTTCTTCATAAGAAACAGGTTCAGAGTGTGGTCTGTAGTGTAGTGTGGTTAATATATTAATGGTAAATATTCTGCATTTATATAGCACTTCTCCAAGCTTTGCAATCACTCAAGGTGCTTTACAACACATCAGCATTCACACATTCACACAAACTCACACACTGTTGGCCATGAATGTGGGGTTCAGTATCTTGCCCAAGGATACTTCTACATGCTGACTACAGAGGCTGGGGATTGAACCACTGACCCTCTGACTGGTGGACGACCTCCACCTCCTGAGCCACAGCCGCCCTTAATACAGTCACAGAAGTCACTGAACCAAAACGATGTGTGACACACACAATGTATGTTCACATTCATGGTGTCTTTATTTGATCATTCATACATTTGATTTGATTTACACTACTGTAACTCCTCTTATGTCTGGACGGTGTGTTGCAGTGCAGCAATGTAGGTTTGGCTTGCGACTGTGGACTATGTATTAGTGCTGACTGATAAATCGTGTTTTCATCGCCGTAGCAAAATGAATATGGCCAAAATCATTTCATTTAAGGATGGTAACCACAAACCGGTAGTAAATGGGCCCCTGGGGATAAAAGCTGTAGTATTTTATTATCACGCTGCAGCCTCTCCCTTGCTCTGTGTTGGGCCTGAGCTCCTCCGCATACATACATACACAAACATGCACACACACACACACACACACACACACACACACACACGGGGCGAAGTCGGCAAACAGCAGCGCAGAGAGGCCGCGGTGGAGACACTGATGTGGACCACAACGACACTTGTTACTGTAAGTGAGTGAAATAAAAGTCTTTGCAAGAGTGAAAATAATACTTTATACCTGTTCGACAAGCGTAAACATGTAAACATGAAGAGAAGTTTTACTTCAATGTGCTCTGTCCGTCGTCTCTCATCCACAAGCACAAGCGACTAATGGCAAAATGTGACAAACAAGCTAAAACAAAAGCTGTCCGTATGAAGTCTCACTGTTTGTCTTAGTTTGCCACTTGTGTTAAACTGCCTGCAGCGGTACTTGCAGGGCAGTGACCCACATCTGAGGAGGACAGGATGAATGATGTCTGTGCTCTTCATTCTTTCTAAACTTCACTCTGTATTAGGATGTCAGGAAAAGGATTTATTTTTATTGACATTTTAGATTGTTTCCACTAAGATATTTTTGACCTTGCATAGCGACTTGCTGTTGCAAACATTACTGTTGCTCTGCTCTCAGAAACAACCTTTAGCGTTGTTGTATTTAAGATGGTCAGCTTTAATTTGGTTCTCAATTTCAAGGCAACCAGGCGGCCATGTGAAATGTAGAGCTGATATGCACATGCAATGCAAACACTTGTTCGTTTATCACACGTCCTATCATCATCACAACATTGAACAACGTTATCGTACATTGCAGATTTCCCTCATATTGTGCAAGCCTACCACACCTGCTGCATCTTCCCATAACTTGAAAAGACTTTGAATGAGAAGCCACACGTCTGCCTGTCTGTCTGTCTGTCTGTCCAAAATGTCATCACATCAAAATGTTATCCGATCAGACATTTGTGTGAAATTGGCATAATTAGCGAATAAACTCTAAGTTATTAAAGTTATGGCCCAAAAATGTTTTTTGGGTGAGGTCACGGTGGCCTGGACCTTTGACCACCAAAATCTAAACACTTCATCCTTGAATTTTAGTGGATGTTTGTGCCAAATTTGAAGGAATTCCCTCAAGGTGTTCCAGAGATACACAGTTCCTCTGGTGTAAAGGCATAACAACTTGAAGATGACTATTTACCCAATCGGTTTAAATGATTCTGTTTCACGTAGGAGTATTAGTAGTTTTGTGACATTTGGATTTGATAGTCGAGTGCTAGCTAAGAGCATCACAATACATTCCCTGCCCCTTTGTTTATGTATTTGGGGTGGTGGTAGTCTATTGGTCAGGAAACCAATAGACTACTTCACACATATTGAGGCTGCGCACGCAGACCATCTCTATCTGCATGTCATATGGACCAATCACAAACAAGCATTGCTCAGCGTCCAATAGGGATATTTGTTTTCATCTCCTAGTTCTAACATTGCTATTAATCAAATCTTATCAACATGTTCTATGGAAATATTACGGGAATGTTAGCTAGTGTCGTGTTCTTTTATTTAGAAATAGAGTCGAGTATAAATCAATTTCAGAAAACTTCTCTTCATATTAACTGTATTTATTCGATGATGATATGATGAGCATTACAAAAGTACTCAGCTGAGGACCTATTTCTCTGTCCACAGACCACATTTAAGTAGTGACTCTGTCTCACAGATCTCTAGTTTACAACATATTGTATACCCTCCTTTCAGGTATAGTCTTCTCCCATTGGTTGGCTGGGGCCAGGTCCTATTGGCCCCTTGTTGGCACTTAGGCGTGTCCACGCCTCTCAGCGCTTCTCTGCTCCAATCAGATCTTCAGTCACCCTTTTAGGTGGTGTACTCTTCCGCTTCAGTTTACAGATATTGCTTTTTATTTCACAGTAGGTTGGCCACTATACTTTGCGTAGTCACTTAATTCAATAACATTTTTCATATAACATTTAACCATTCGTAAATAAGGACACAATAAGGCTCATTGTAACAGCTTATATCTTGATTATTATCACACTAGCTAACAGAATGCTGCCCTAAAGTTAACGTTATTAAAGTTAATCGCCATTTTTAATGTGAAGACGTAGTTACCTAACTTAACTTAGGGAGTGAGTGAACACTAAAACCAGATTCAACACATTTTGTTGTGTACTCCATTTTACCAGTGACAATATTTTATATGTTTTTGTTTGTTTTGTTTTGTTATGTTATATGTTTGTTTGTTTGTTTGTTTGTTTGCTTGTTTGTTTGTTTTACAGGCCTTCACTGGAGGATACCAGCCTCTTCACTCTCTCGTTCTACTTTTCACTTCCACTGTCATGCAGTTCACATTTACATGTGCAATGTAACTGTGATGCAGTTCTGTTAAACTGTTCTTAATGCTATGTTAATTTAGCCTATTAGGTATCAGAGAACGTTTCTTCCAAACATGGAAATGCAGTAGCCTACATTGTGAGTTTTGTAATACAAATGTTACAAATATTAGTAGTCTTACAAAGTCAGCCATAAAAGATGATGGAGGACTTGTAATAAACTCCAGGAATATCTTTATTGAATGTGTATTCTGTTTTTTATTTGTGGGGAATTAAATTGCATAAGTAGCAGATTTGATTTGCTTTTATAAATAAATGGTACCATACCGGCATATACTGTAAAATTACCATAAAACCCACAGTTATCCTACTGTTATTAACTATAATCCACAGTAAAATGCTGGGGTCTCTGCTGCCAGTGCTTTTGTTTTCAGCCACAGCAGTGAAAAGGCTCTGATAAAGTCTCAGCACACTGCCTGCTCAGCAGCGAGCAGCAGCCAGACCCAGGGAGAGACCAGCTGGTGAATGTAGTGGAGCATTCAGCAGCTAAACACACATTGTTTTCTCAGGAGCTGGTTCAGACCAAACCAGAGCTAATGAATATTAGACTTACACAAAGTCTGGACACAAACTGAAAAAGTGTTTTAACACGTTCACAATAACAACTGTAGAAGGTGATAATATGCAATGATGTATTTGCACCACAGACTGTATATATAATGGACGTAGTAGTGGACAGGTGGTGGTAGAACACTGGAAGGTCGTGAGTTCAATACCAGGCTGCCACCATTGTCCTCCTGAGCAAGGTGCTTAACCCTGAGGTGGGACTGTCCCTGTAGTTAGTTAAATGTAAGTGGCTCTGGATAAAATTACATCTGTAAAAATATTGTTATGTTTCTGCAGAGCCGCTGTGAAGCTCAAATCTTGGCAGTGACGACAGTAACTCCCGAAAATGGACAAAGAGGTGGAGCCTGGCTGCTGAAACACTATCTCAAAGTTTAGCTAAGCTAACAAGCTAGGCTAATGCCACAGTGTTGTAGCTAGCTACAACGCTGAAGCTACAACGCTAAAGCTACAACGCTGTAGCTACAACACTGTAGCTACAACACTGTAGCTTCAGTGTTGTAGCTACAGTGTTGTAGCTTCAGGTGTCCCATGTTGTGTTACTTAAGGTTAGTTAACCTGAAACTATACAGCAAAACTTGAAATGACTTTGTACTACACAATCTTAAAAATGCTCCCACGTTTTATTGAATATATAGTTCCAGACATCCAGACGTTTGGATTAAAACCTGAATTTAGATTTTCACATGACTTTAGTTAGGAGACGTTTATTTGCATGTCACTTGATTATGCTTTGAATAAATGAACGTTAACAAGCTAAGTTATGGCAGCTAATTAGTATTCTTACCATGTTACCGTTTTGTATTGTATTATGTTTTATTGCTTGCATAGCCAAAGTTGTTATTGCTGCATTTTTTTAGGCAATTATATATCTATATCTATATATATATATATATATATATATAGATATATCTATATATATGTTATAAAATCTAATAGTATAATTGATACTAAACAAGATATTCAAAAACCTATGCTTTGAGTCTCAGTGCATCGGTGCATAGCGGCTTACAGATTATTAGTGCAGAAGCCCACCGGGACTGTAACTTATGTTTACTGCTTTTAACAGTGCTGCGTTAAAAACATATTTTTTTAATATGGCTGGTGAGAAAGAAAAAGCATTTTATATTTGCAACAAGATGTTTATTTCATTCAGTTCATTGGTCCTTGATGAGGCCAGTGCCAGCTGTGATGCCTCTTTATGTATTTAAAGAATGTCATCTTTATTTTGAGGTGTTGCTTCCTTGTTCCATTTAATCCTACAGATATGACATATTAGTAATATAGTAATAGTGTTGTCAACATAAAAAAAACTGAGCTGCCCTTTACAGGTAACTTTATATTTTTTATTATCTGAAGCGTCCCATATTCACAGTGTGGATAATTTCGACACCTATGTAAGCTGAGCCTGGAGCCGCCAAGCAGAGCAGACGGCTAACGGCTAGCCAGCAGTGACGGCACCCACTTGTCACTCAAAGTGGCCACGCCCTTAATTATGCATAACTTTAGGCCTTCATATAATTAAAATGGGTGAGTTATATACAGTATTAGCTAAAGAGTATATGTGTTTTGTACCAGGCTGTAGCCATGTGGATCTCTGCTGGAAAGTTGGGCATTTTAACACGGAGATTGCTTCTGTTTGGAGCCAGCCTCAAGTGGCCAATCGAGGAACTGCAGTTTCCGGCACTTCCGGATGGGATTCACTGCTCTGCCCTGGAGTTTGCTGCTTGGTTTACACCTTATTCTGCTGCCGCTAAGTGGCAAAACATATTAATGCACCTTTAAAGTATTGCTATTGACAAGCAGCTGTGGTTTTTATTAAGTGTTGGATGGTATTAGAATGGTTTAGTTATTCTTAGAGCTCTACCAGGAGTGGGTGCTACATTTTGATTCGACGATGGTGCTCAAGGTCATTTTGTCATTCAAAATGTCTTGACCCATGGAAGCATGCATTTGTTTAGCAAAAACTTATATTTGAATATTTCTTGCATATAAGTCAAAATATTGGCCTCAGGGTTGTACTAGAGGAAAGTTTAGGGGGCTTCATTTTGTGGGGGTGATGGAAAATGTACAGAAAATGTACAGACCATCTAGCTGGTAGTCATTTCTTCACTAGAAGAATTGTTCCGATGAACACAATAATTTCTGTGGATTATGCAGAGTAATCAGGAAACTTTTCCCTCAAAAAAAAATAATACACCAGCTGAACCAACCCTTTAAAATTCAAACCTGAAACTGAACATCTCTGGCTGCCAAGTTTGTGTCTTGTGGTTTTACAGATTTGCTGGGTGGAAATGGAGGAAGTAGAATCGACAGCCTAAGCACTTCAGTAATTCCAGCATTAGAGTCAACTTCTGACAGTTTTCTCATTGTTTGGTGTGTTGCATTCTGGGAGGAATAATACCCAACTCACTTCTCCCTTAACACAAACACAGGCTATACACACACTGCTGCATAATCACCATGCAAAGAAGCTTTTACCAAGAGAATCTGAAAGATCACATTACTCTGAGAGAGGTTATTCAACTCCAGCACACAGTGTCATCTCACTGAGCAGAAACAAAGTGCGTCTTAGTGAGGAGGAGGAAGATTAAAACCTTTACAGCAGCGATCCTTGAGAGAGCAGCAGTGTGGTTCCAGACAATGTGGAAACCAGGACACTGTTATCTGTGTGACTGTTAAGACCCAGACACACCAAACAGACATCAAAGAGCTAGTGGCGACGCAGTGGACTGTTGCGTCATTAGAAAAGGGAAACTGTAAGACTCATGACTGCAGATATACAAGCTGTTGTTGTCATACACACATTAAACATTTGCCGACCATTTTCACACCACTCTTTCCCACCACTCAGCTTCATTCCAGGTGGCCGCGAACATATCTTTGTATTGGAATGATCAGATCACATGAAGATGAGAAATGAAAAGAGTTTGTGCCCTCTTGACTTTAGTCGTTTGTTTGTTTTCCTCACGTCCGTTTCTCTTCTCGTTCACAGATTTGCTGAAGCTAAACAGCAAATCGGCAGGGCCAAAAGGTGTCGAAGAAAACGAAAAAACAAGGCAGACAGACGCTCGACATTGACTGATAATGGGCTTGGTGTGTCACAGCCTTAAGAGCTCAGTCGTCAGCTGGCTGAGATCCTCCCTGCTCCAGGCTGGTGTGTCAGCCATATACATCATAGCGGGATGGTAGCAGCCACGGATGTCTGCTCTGCGGAAGAGTGCTCTGCTGATAGGATCCCACAGGAATTTGGCAAGTCTAAAGTAATAATTGTACATATTATTATAAGGCTGGGGAGAGGCCTAAACAGTTTCCAGGTGGGAGGGGTGGCTGGTTCTGAAAGTGCTCATCCCTTTCTGTATTCCCAGTTCAATTTTGTCTTTAAACAATATCCTTCATGTTACTTAACACAGGTCTCTCCCGGATATTGTCACCATCCTATAGGTTATGGCCACCATTTTTTTTATTCTCTGTTGTCTCTGAGAATACAATACCCATGAGCCTTAGCCGTCATTGCTATGCAGAAGAAATGAGTCAGGAGAGAATCGGAGCAGTAAGATATTCAAAATCATCATGGAAAATAAAGGATTAGTTTGCTGTCCCTGTGGCTAGATGCTGCCAACTGAAGTAATACTCAAACAGAAATGTATACAAAATACTAATACTAATACTTACCGTGTCACATTTTATTACAATAATGAATGAACCAGACTGCTGTTCCTTTGAAATGCGGAAATTACGTCATCAACGGGTGATCACCTCCTATCCGAAAATGTCTGAGCGATACATTCGTTCGGACTGGCAGAAAGATTGTCTCAAAACTGTGTGTGTGTGTGTGTGTGTGTGTGTAAAATACAAATCCACAAGCGCAGAAGTGAGATCCACAAACGCCTTTTCGATTCACAAATAAAAACTGTTTAAAAGTTGCAAATGTTAGAAAGATATTCACAAATGCTCTTCATTTACTTGTAAGTGTAAATGTATTCATAGATTTTGCAATTGCAATTTGTTTGTGTATTTGCAGATCGGTTTTATATTTGCAAAACCTTTTTTTTCGGGTTGAGTATCTTTTTTTTCATTTGTGGAAGGTGTTTTACATTTACAGATTGCACATTTACACACGTATTGTCTATCTGCTCTTCTGTCCAAATCTATCTTCAGAATTGTCAAACAAGTCCTCCAAAACGAATAAACTCACACCACACCTGTAAACTAGAGTGTGTGCAGGTACAGAAAGACAATAAGAAAACAGGTCATATCTAATTCTTCATTTAGGCATATCTGCATTCACGTTGGAGTAGAATTTAATCCATATTTCCACAAGGTTAGGAATTAGGAATCATCATGTCAATCCCACAGAATGCCAAATCCAAAATTGAATAAATCCCATCTGCAAAATTATAGAAAAAGCTGATTAAGGATCAACACTTTTATGTTCAATATTTCTGAATCTCAGTTGTCTCCTTGTTTTTCTTTGTACATATTGGATTCCACATTTGATACATGCCAGGAGGTAGACAACATTATTAGAGCTGCATGTTTTGCACTGCACATTTTGTGCTCTTTTTTGGTCACAAAGCTGGTACAAGTGTTGACCTTTTTACAATTAGTACATGCAGCAAGGACAAAACCTGCGGCATCGTCCAAACGTCCCTGGTGGGTGCAGTTTTTTTGTGTCTCCGACTTTCTTTGCTTGTATCATGTATCACACGATGGGAATAAGACTCATAACTGAGATACTGTGCATGTATACTGCAGGATATGCAAAACTCATTGTAGCAGAGAAATAAAAGAAAGATAACCATGGATGATCTGCTGCAGATCCACATTGACATCCTCTTGCAATGGATCTTAAATACTATTGGATACTACAAATATTATGTGAAACTCTCTAAAAGTAAGCAGTAAACAGATTATATTCTCTTAATGCAGAAAGTGTCTGCTGTCAGACATACATCATACAGAGATATGAATAACCAGGCTTTTGTGTTCCATATCATATACCAAATATGATTACCACTAGGGTAAGACTGATAACAAGGTGCATGTAAAATTACTATTTCATTGAAAATGGAAAGTGTTCCTTTGATGGGGCAAGTGTTTCTCTACCTAAAAAAGGCGTTTCAGACTGTCAACCACGGCATTCTCCCGTATAAGTTGTCCACATTATTTTTTTCTAAACAAGCAGTTGATTGGTTCGAGTCATATCTTCAAACTAGAGTGTGTGAAAGTTGGACAAGACAACAATACTTCAACAATAGAATGGGTATTCCCCAAGGTTCAATCGTCGGCCCGCAGCTTTTTAGTCTGTTTATAAATAACCGGCCTACAAGTTGCCCAGATGCTGGCTGCCAGTGTTATGCAGCTGACGCAGTCATATTTGCACCACGTAAGACACCTAGCAAGGCAGCAGAGATCCTAACTGCATACTTGGATGATGTCCACCAGTGTCTGAAGCATAAGAATTGTATGTGTTTTTCCATTAGAAAACGGGCCTTAATTGAACATTTTAAAATCAAGATAAGGAATAAAGAAATAGAGGCGCTCAATGATTTCAAGTTTTTAGAAATCATTTTAGATCCACAGCTCAAATTTGATAAACATGTAAAGCAGATTTAGAAAGCTAATAGTTTTAAATTAATCCAGCACTACATACCTACTCAGACAGTCCAGTCGCATAATACATTAGCTTTAAGAGCTTTGCTCATTTTACTTTTTTTTCTGAAATTAGTTTTAAGATGTATTAACAGACTAGCCAGTAAAGGTGAATGGCAACTGTAAAATAGCACATCGTAGATCTAAATTTGGAAAATCAGCTTTCGCCATAAAGGGCAGTCAACTGTGGAACACATTACCAACTGAATTCAAATTAATTCCAGGTATAAAATCCTTCACAACAAAGGTTAAATGCTGGCTTAAAGCAAACCAGAGCTGTACCCACTTTTAACAAAGTTACTGTAAATTACCAAGGTGTATTGGTGTATATGTATGTGTATTGCTGTATTATGGTATGTGCATTATGTGTATTTTATTGTATTTCTATATTCATGGTGTACTGTGGTTTCATAATACTGAAAGTTGTACATTTCTACCACACTGCACATGTAAAAGCCCAACTAGGGACAAGAGTTGAAAATTAGCAATAACTAAAACACCGTGTGCAACAGATCACTTTCTGCTGTTTTGGAACTATGTTAAATTGCGTCGTCCCTATCGAATACAAATAAATTACGATTCTGGGGGCACTTTGGACATCCTGTAAATATACATTAAGTGTGTTATTCATAACACTTAAGTAATTACTTAGTTCAGTCCTGGTAACATTATGTGGGATTATATGTTGTGTAACAAAGTAAGTTAAAATCCTCTCAAGGCTCATGTCACCGTGACAGTGGAAGTGTAAGTAAAAACTATAACAACCAGCTTTAAGCAACATGTATCCTGTAACCCTTGCCCCTCATACACCATGAATGTGATGTCCCTTTGGAGCTCACATTATAAATGTTGCATATGTTACAGAGCTGAGAAGCCAGTGAAGATAACGCTGACAGCCAAGGCTCTGGTGTACTCAGTCAGGAGTAGTTACTCTTTATATTGCATAATATATTCATGAGTCAGCTTTTATTATGCTAACAGAAAAGATACAAGACGTAGAGGAAATGTAATTTTGAGATTTTGGCCATTCACTACAAGTCGTGTACAGTTCACTGCAAACCATCTCTGTAAACATTGGTCGTTTCAAACTGATAAAAAAAAAAGTAAATGTAAAGCGCATCTTATTGTGACGTTTGTCAGCAACAGAGCAGTTGTCAAATCAACTTACATATCTTAGGTTCATTGAACTTGTTTTCTCAAGTTCACGCAGCTTGAAATGTTTACAGTCTAGAAGAAAATGGGTTATTTGCTGTGTAGATTGCATGTAAAGTAGAGCGTTTTAGTAGGAAACCTGTTTCACATAAAGTTTTAGTCATTAAAAAAGGGTTGAGTCATAGCTTATATGTAGCCTAAACATCCAAAACTTTCCAACACATTTAGCCTGATTTAAACTCTTCATGCAGTCCATGGAGATCTGACTGAGCTTCATTTGATTGTTGATGACATTTGGTTCTGCAAAGTTTTAAATGGTTCTGGAGTTGTTATTTTAGCAACAGGAAAATTCCAGCTCAAAACTTAAATTTATGCCCAGTTGCTGGAAGACTACTGAAACTGTTCAAGGCAAAACCCGTGAACACATTTCAGATGAATGACTTCTTCCTTTACTGGCATCACTTGAGAAATGTTGATGAAAAAAAATAAGGTCTTAGAGCATATGTATTGTTGAGAAATATTCAAGATCTATAGGTAGAATTATCAGAACCACAAAAAAAAGAGGTAAAGTTCTTCACAAGACAAGAAAACAAGCGCACATTTGTCAATTTGCAATTTCAGCCTCCTAAGGAGAAAACTGAGAAAACCGATGGAGCGAGCTTTAGAGCTGCTCATCGCCGCTAAAAGGGCTGAATCATTATAATCAATAAAATCAGTCCACTTAAACAAAGAACCAAATTCCATGGTTTAGTTTGGGATACTAAAAGCAAAAAGATATTAAAGCAACTTAGAGTTTGGGTTTATCAAACCAAGGGAACCATGACACATGACACAGTTTGTCACACCTTGCAGGTATGTTTTATAATCTTGGATTGAATTGTAGTTTAATATAAACAGCACTGAGATAAGTGCCTAAAATCTGCTTTAGTTTCATTGCACCCTGTTTAAAGTGGTTTATCAGCTTTGATCAGTCCAGATTAGTTTAACACAACATCACAGAATCAGTGTTTACTGGTTCCGCTCAGCGTATTTGTCTTTGTGTTCTCTTTCCTTGAACAAGATGCGATAAGATGCTCCCAGATTCTCCACATCTGCACCTTCTTGCCCCTCCTGCAGCCATGTAATAGTGTACCTTCCTGTGCTTTTGCCGCAGAGGGCAGGAGGCTTTATGAACTGTTAGAAACCCAGAAGCCATCGTGTAAATAACCAATTAAATGAAAAGAGATCACAAGGGACTTGCATACCTGCCCAGAAGGAACCATAAAATGGAATAAGAAGGGAGAATTTGGAGTGTGCAGGAGGCTCTGCTGATGATAATTGCAGATTGGGAATTCCCCTTGCCACTCCATCCCACACCCCCTGCTCAGCACTGCTTCAAATATCCAGCTGGTACTAAAAGGAGCAGGAGAGGAAGCAATTCAATTTCTTGCATTTTCATTCATCGGGTGATAAAGTGCACATGGGCCTCAGCCTGGATGAAACACAAAGTCTCCTTCGGGGTGAGGAATGGGGGTGTCAGCAGCTAGCCTGGAGAGATGATTGTATGCTGCATACATATACAACCAGGTGCCCTTCCCTTGACAGCTTGAATAAATGAGACAACAGCAAACTGGAGCTGCTTTTTGCTTTGCCTTATACTTGCAACACAGGCATGGCAATGTTGTTTAATTCTGAGGTGGACACAGGGCAAGACACAGCCATTGATTGTTCTGTTAGACCGCTCATATTGCTTGGTATACATTTAGAACACACATGGAATACAGAACAGGCAGCACACACAGAGAAAACCAGAGTAAGACTGTTGTTTCAAACATGGAAGGGGTCGCCTCTGCATATCGGCACGTGTCGTTTAGGGAGAGGGGGAGGACGAGGAAGCAGGGGGGGCCCCATGAGAGCTGTTACACCGGTCAACCCACTACATCTCACTGGAGCTGCGCGCTCGCCTCGTCGGCACAATCCATTCTATCCATTTGATAAAAGGCAGTTGGGTTCGGGGGGGGGGGGCATTGTTGCATTTTGAGAGGAGACGATCAACAGGAGACCAGCGGAGGAGAGGAGGTGTCCCTGTTTTCATTACAAGCTAATACTGCGGCAACCACAAGACGGACAACAAAGAGATTCCCTTCATATTAACAACCATTCTTTTTACAACTTGGGTCTTATTATAATAGTTTTGGCTAATGAGAAATAATAACATTGTAATCACCGAGTTAATAACTGAGGTGTGGGAACACAGTCACAGTCCCTAATCCTAATAATGGAGCATTTATAAGCAGTTTCACATTTATTAAATGGTTTACAAACACACTATAATGTATTCGTACAGTTATAAGGGCTTTGCCAGCTACGGTACAGTATTTGTCTGCAATTATGATTTTGCTATCACTTTCCATGTCTATAATGCATTATAAACATACTTATAAGGTGTCAGAATCTGCTTATAACACTGTATAATTATAGTTATAAATATCATAAATATTCATAATGATTCATAACGCATAATAAAGCATTTTATATTTACTTAAGGTCAAGTATTATAAGACTTTTATTTTGTTGGAGGATCATAGTGTATTATAATTCCTATAGTTGTAATACATTATAATCACTGTTATGTATGCATTATAAAAGGCTTTATAATGTGTTATGATTATTGTTTTAAAGCATTATGAATATTTATGAATGCTTATAACTATAATTACAGTGTTATAAGAAGATTATACCGATTATAAGTATGTTTTTAATGCATTATAGACATCAGCATAGAAAGTGATTTCTTCTATGAAGACATATGTTATATTTTTACAACCATGCACAACTGTCATTCATGTTGTATTTGTACAGCATCCTCCATTTATAGGTGCCCACAGGGGCAGTTAGAGTCGTAATAAAGGCTCAAATCTCTTATATACCATCTATTAATTGCTTAAATGCTGGTTGTAACAGCTAAATAGGCACACTTAAAGTGAAGTTTTCCCACCAAACTCAAGGAAGTAAAAAATAAGATCCAGACAGAATTATCCTCTGACCTCTGATGAGCTGCTTTACTTTTACCAGACCTTCCATGAGACCACTATAAACACTTCTAACATGTACATTTCCTAATTACAAAATGTCAAGGATTGAACAGCACTAGAAAAACGAGTGAACCAAGGTGGAGGACATGGAGGACACACGCTCCCGCTGACTCCCTGCTGGTCTCTCTGCCATGTTGAGCTGTGGCTCTGCACTACATTTAACCTCATTTCTGTATTCTTTCACAGCTTGCAGCAGGCTGGTTTTATTTACTTACTAATGAGTGAGAGATTCACAGAACTAAAATGTGGTTGACATAGCAATAAACAAAATAATATGCATACTGGCAATAGAACAGTGGTTCCCAGATCTCTTGGTGAGTACAATGTTATCATAGAAATAATGGCCAAACATAAGAAAATAAGACCCAAGCTATAATAAACCAGAATTATCCTTTAACTATCATTACGTCTTATACACATAAAACTAACAATGACATTACTCTGCATAAGTATTAAGGTGTAACATACTGTACATCACTGCCATGCATTGCATTTTGAGTATGGGACCCAAAAAAAAATCCCATTTTTATATACTAGTTGCATTTGTCAAGAGCTGTAAGCACTTTATGGACTCAGGAGCCCAGGTAGTTTGGTTCAGAATTGATTGCACAGTGAAAAACAATCACCCTTCTATCTCTCCTTCACTAGGTTCAGCACACTGTGTCCTGGAAACAGTCCAACACGCTTTGGCATCGAGAAACAAGTTGATTTCTCACATTGCTGCCAACCCGAACTGCAGAAGTAAACAGTCGGTCAAATTGTTTCACTCATCTGTGACAGTGTAGTCTGCATATTCTTCCTTCAAATCATATAAAACATCTGCCAAATCCAATTGGAAGCCAAACAAATAGCATAACCTCTGTGTATCAATATTCCACTGAAGATTGAGAAAGGGCTCAAGTTTTGGAAGATCCTGTGAGAAACACTGAACTCCAAATGATCCAGGGCTCAGTGTCTTTTTTCCTTTACACAGAAAAGAAAAGAAAAATATTTTTAGAATCCAGAGGAAAATATCATTATGGGCCTTGGTTGTGAGGGTGTTTGTATCCAGAAGTTCCCCTTTAGGACTGTGAAAAGCATCCAATCACTGGAAAGGCCCAGAGCCAAAACTCTTATCCCACTGATAACACTGCTGCTCTAACTGCTCCAGTAGTTTGTCCACCGAGTCCTCTTTGTTCTCCAGTTTCAGGTATCGTCTCCCGCTGCCCAGGTCTAGCCGAGGCCAGCTTCGGCGAGTTTGCTCCTCTGCAGCATCCACAACCTGCCAAGGGATGTTAACGCAGATCTGTGAAGCAGCCTCTCTCTTTGTGACTACCAGCTGATTCATATCCCCTTCCTCTCCGGGTGTGTGGAGTCCATCCTCCAGACGCACACTAGTGCGAGCCATATAAGGGTTAGTCCTGTAGCTCATACTGTGGCAGCGCCTCGGCTGGACAGCTGGGATATCCACCTCGTCCAGGGTGGACATGGAGCTGGCAGACAGCAGGCCGTTGTTGACGAGTGGGCCGGGCTGCGGATTGAAGCTGGCACTGCCCCCATCCTCAGCACCAGACTGTGTGTTAAAGTCTGTCTGACTGGAATTACATGAGTTGGAGTGGGAGGAGTGGAGGGAAGATGGAGGCTCTGACTCCTGGTGGTGGAGGGCTTCTGTCTGGAGGACAGCTTGCTGGTAGATGCCCTCCACACTGTCCTCCTGCTCTCTGGTGTGTCTGGTTCGGAGCAGGGGCTCCGAGCTGGCCAGCTGCTGCACACAGAGGATGTTGAGATGGGCTGCTGGTAAACTGCTCAGCCACTCGTAGTGTTTGGCCATGGAGTTGGCTGCGGCGATGTCCTTTAGCTCTGCTGAGGGCACAGCCGCAGACACAGAGCAGATTACACTGTGCATCTGAGCCAGCAGCATCTGAGTCTCTCTGTCCCTATTCTCATACAGGACTGTGTTGGCACATATGAGGATGAAGAGTCCCACACCCATGATGACAGGTCCTAGCAGCTTCATCCGCTCACTGTGGATGAGGCTGGCTGTGGATAGGAGGCCCTTAGCGCCTAGACTCCAGCCAGAAGTCTGCGACTCGGAGATACTTTCCCCCTCTGCGGCTCCCAGGATGGGCGACCTCGATATCCGGTAGGGCCAGTATCCTGCCACAGCCAGAGCAGTGCCAACAACCACCACGATGACCCCCAGCACCAGGAAGGCTCCAGGTATGGAGCGGATGCGAAGCTTGCCTTGGATCACCCCGTCCTTCTTCTTTCTGCCTCGTAAGGTGAAGCGAGACTTCCGTCGGCAGGGAGATGAAGTCTTCTGGGACTTCATGGTCAGGTCAGTCCAGAGCTCCTGTTGCACCCTGTCAGAGGACTTTGGGAGTGAGGAAATGTTCAGAGTTAATGCAGCTATAATAGTCTATCTACATGTTGCATCAATTAACTCAAATACATATGAGTCTTTATCGAAGGGTGCACAATGCATCAGTCAGATTAATGTTTTCAACTTTGGCCCGATAGATCACAAACATGTGATATGTAGATAATTCATCTCTTGATTACAAGTATGTCATTATTTATGTTTCCATATATTTTAACCAAAGTAAGATATTTCTATTTAAATTAAAAAAAAAATAAAAAAAAAAGGTAAAACCACTATGTGTTCATTTTTTTTATTTCTGGCTGATGCCCACTTGTGGTAGTATCAAAGAAGACAATGTGGCAGATTGTGTTACGCTCCGCTTTCCTCACATATCAGACCCAGGGACGCTGAATGAATAGGCTGAAAGCAATACAAAGACTGCAAAACAAAATCATATGCAATCAGATTAATCTAAAATATGCTATCAACACATCACAATTCTACACATAGAAAAACATTATATCTCTACAAATGTTTGTGATGAGGCCGTAGTATAACAGTCTGCAGCAGGGAATCTTTCAAGGATCTATCTGCTGTAAAGCAAAAGTAAAGATGTTCAGAAAACATTTACAATGCTGGTATCAGAATCTGTCAAAACTGTATGTATTCCTAGCAATTATTTTCTTTTATCTCTATACTGCTAAGATGTTCCAAGCAGTGTTGGGCATGAACACATTACTAAGTAACCTGTTACATAAATATACAACAACAAACAATGTAAGGGATTACAATCGTTTGGATGGATGGTTGATATAAGTTTCATCTTTGTGCCTTTAAAGGGGACATATCATAAAAAACTCACTTTTTCAGTGCTCATGCACATACGTTTGTGTATCTGGAGTACCTACCAACCTACAGTGAAATAAGACAACCCAGTGTTGCTTACACTTAGATATATTGTTGCTTGAACAGATTTCTGTGCTCCAGCTTCAGCCCTTCTTCTCACACTCAGGCGGCTTCTGTGCACGTGTCAAATGTCTGCAGTTTGAACAGAAGCAAAGCAAATCTGAGCACAAGCAGGAACTATGCGAGTGTGAGGGCACAGTTTTGGGAGAAAGTATTTCAAAATCTGAACATAAAATCAAGGAGGCATGCTCTCAAATTGAAAAGCACGCTCTTGAATAAAGTTAGGAAAAAAGCTCCATAGTAATTGAATAATGTGTAAAAGAGATATGGTGGTGATTGGTGGTTGCAAGGTGGAGCTATTGGTGAAATGTTTATATATGTCATGCACATGTCTGGACAATGATGGTAATTCATCCCCAAAAACATGTCATGTTCCAAGTTTGGTAAAGATTAGATGAAATATGTGCCGAAAGAAGAAAAACATGGGTACCAAAAAAATCCGACATGGAAAAACAATTTTATAGGCGCAAATGGCCGTGGCATATATCAGTCAAATGGGCTTCATCCAAGGAACACGAGTCACCAGACATAACGTACAAATGTACACACAATACCTGACCAGATGGTGGCACTATTGAAAAGGTGGTATAATAAAGGGGTTGGCGATGTCTCTGGAGATAGAGCGGAAGATTGCTGGTTCGATAGATTAGAATAGATGGGAATCTAACCGCAGATCTGCCTTTTGGTTTATGACCCACTTTCCCTTTGCAGAAGCACAAAGACACAGATGAATAAAGATGATGAGGAGTTTGGCACCTTGTATGGCAGTCCTGCCATCAGTGTGTGAATGTGTGTGTGAATGTGTGTGTGAATGGGTAAATGTTGGAATGTAGTATAAAAGTGCTTTTAAAGGCTGGTAGTCTAGAAAGGCGCTGTATAAATGCAACCATGATCCTTGATACAAACTTTGTTATGGAAAATCTATATTTCCCAGAAACCTTCTTTCATTTAAATGTGTTTATTTATGTTTTATTTTATATCTCAAATGGGGAACACCCCATGTTATATTTTAGTGTTGTATAATTACGTTGTAAAAAGAAGAGAAGGATCGCTCTGTAGAAGTTTGGCTCTGCTATAATGTGATCCCAAATAAAGGAAGACATGTCAAAAAGATAAGCACCTGTGACAGCCCCCTCAGCAGCCCTGAAAAGATCTCTTTGAACTAAACCTTAAACAAAAGTCACCGATCTCCGAGGTCTACGACCAGCTCGTCACTTCAGGATTATTCTATGAAAAAAGCTGGATTCAAGTTTTTTTCTGTCAAGATGTTCCAGTGGATCTGCAATCCATGCTCCCAGTGTAGGAACTGCTTTATATATAGTTTATTATAGTTCAACTTATAGTCAGAATTGAACCCGCTGATACACTTCCATCACCACAACACTAGAGAGACATGTGGAGCATTATCAGACTATTTATCTTAGACCCAAAGTGAGCATGTTGCGACTTTGTGATACAGAAGGTTTGTGCAGGAAATGGCTTTGCTAGATCACAAAATATAAACTTTTCCGGTGTTAGTGAAAAGGAGCAGACCTTGCACAGTCCTTGTGGTCTCCATGTTGTATCTCAGTAGCAACTCCAGCTCCAATATGCAGCTAAATTCTTGAGAAGTACACGTCAACCTCGACAGAGCTCCAGAGCCTCTGAGCAAAGCCTCTGCAACACTCACATAGAAGCATACATCTGGCTTCAGAGTAGGAGTTTGCTGTAGATACAAGAAATACTTTCCTTCTGTAATGCATTTTATCTGTCATCATGACCCAGAGATTACACATCACTGAAAACCAGGCGTATTTAGCCCCGACTTAACTCACTTTGGTCTCCCATTAGTCAGTGGTTGTTTACCACGCACAGTCCTTTTTCAATGTTGATCATCAAAAACGAAAATAATTAGTGAAATTCCTCAAACTGTTCCAAACCTTCCACATTCTGTGAGGAACTTGTAAATGCAATAATGCACAAACTTAAGTAAAGAAACACTCGCACATGGGCTGTTCTTCTTGAGTTCCCATATGGTCATAAACAAAGCACAGTGAAATGGAAAAACAGCTTTAAACACTCTGACTGCAATTATTGCGAGGTCCTGAGCATGTTGCAGAGGTGTAAATGTTCCCACCACGTCGACTGTCAGACACTTCACAGCTTAGTCATTTCTCCTTCTTCCTTGTGTAAATATTCCCACCATGCAAAAAACGGATGTCATGTCATTTTTGTCATTAACAACACTGGGAAACTACTTATTAAATGTGCCAAGATGAATTTTATGGAAATCTACAAAAGATTCAGGTTAGCCAGATAGCCTTGCAAGTGTCAGAGCACAGTTGTTTGTTTATGTCAATACATGAATCATATTCATGCTGCGTCAGGTTCAATTATCATACTTCCCCCTCTGCAGTGGCTCTTCACCTCCCCAGTTTGTTAGATGGGGAACAACTCTTCTGCTTTCGAGGTTAAAAACCTGCCTCTGACTATCTTTACATTAATGGAAGTGTCCTCAACTAAATGGCTAATTTTTAGCATAATAATTTAGCTTAAACTGTGTTTAACTGTCAAAACTGTTTCTTGAGTGTTCACATCCTTCCTTATAGTGTGATTTTGTTGAATCAAAAATAGAGGGAAAAGTTGATGTTGATATCTATGTGTAGAAGAAATACATGTTTACATACTAAATTCCTTATATAATATATTTATATTAAAACATGCAATCATTTGGTGAATTTTATTAGAGCTGAACTATTAGTTAATTAATTTATGAGATAAACAGAAAATGTATCATTTTGATAGCCGCTTAATTGTATTCTTTTTTTAAACTTCTAAAATGTAAAGAATTGTCATCTATGATAGAAAGGTACTGTGGGTCGGACAGTACCAAAGTAACCTTGGGGGTGCTTTTCACAAAATGCTCACATTTCACAGACCAAACAATTAATCAATTAAAATATCTGACAGAATAATATTAATTTAAAAAAAGAAAATAACAAAAAAAACAGCCATCATTTTTCATAGGCTACTACTACTACTACTACCCTACTGCATGTTATTTAGGCAAAGGTGCTGTACAGCTGTTTGGGTTCAGTTATGTAAAAATAATGCATTTAAGATGTTTGGCTCATGTTTCTTTCTTTATGTTTTTGTTATTTTAAATGTGAAATCCAAGCCTAAACTCATGACATAGGCTATGTGTATCTAATTGCCACCAGTAACAGGAGTGCAGAAGATGATGAGGAACACTGAATTATTCATACAACAGTATGCCATTTGTAGGCCCCTTTCCTTTTGGATTATGACTACAGTAACACAAACATGCCCACTGGAGGAGAATGATAATTTACAGTAGAAAGCATTTACCAGCTGACACAGGTTCCCGTTGGTAGAGCAGCACGGCTGTACCGAGTGTAAATACACATCTGATCCAGAAGATGCTCAGACTTCCAAGTTACTGTTACACAGGAATAATCGGATGCAAAAAGAGCAGTGTTTGCTGATCTTATTTATCATTATTCTACTATTTAAAGATGGAGTTCGGGACTTTTACATAAATGAATGTCTGATACATTCAAGCCCTTGTCAAACGAGTTCACATGCTGATTAAGACTATCGCTGCCAGGGAAACTCTCTGCAGTATAACAGAGTGGTGGTGCCTGTGGCAAATGTCCAATGCTGGAGCACCAGAAGATGTACGTATGTGCGTATGTGTGAATGTTTGTTTGTATGTATGTATGTATGTATGCATGTGTGTTTGTGTGTATGTATGCATGTGTGTTTGTGTGTATGTATGCATGTGTGTATGTATGCATGTGTGTGGTGTGTACGTATGGATGTAGATGGATGCATAGATAGATAGATAGATAGATAGATAGATAGATAGATAGATAGATA